>VZRR01004857.1:420228-436961 GCA_013398015.1 Oreocharis arfaki
CTCGCTGAATGAACCTGGGTCTGAGGCCCTACCCTCAGCAATTAGCAGCGGGGTTTTGTTGCTTGTTGTGCCCCCATTAGAGAATCACAAACCAACTCCTCGCCCGGCGCTGCTGCAATCCCCAGATGGAATCCTGCCACCTCATTTACATCCCACCTCATTTACATCGCACAGTTCCGTCCCTGTGACACACCAGAGCCCTCTCAAAATGGGCTTTCTCTCTTCGTTATTTTCTCAGACAGGGATTGAAGAGCTCTTCAGGAGTGAACTTGCACCAACCTTTTTCTTCCCGTGAGGACAAGGAGAGTCCCCCAGATCCTGTGGCAGGTTTGAATCCTGGAGTAAACCAGCCCAGGAGAGAGCAAAGCAAAGCCCTGGTCATCCTTCCTGCCACCCCCAGCCACAGCTGTCCCTGGTGCTGCCCTGCCACCCCAGGGAGTCAGGGTGGGCTGTGCTTCACCCAGGCCAGCCTCCACCCTGCTTTAGAATACAGTTTTACTCGCAGGCCTTTCTCAAGTTCCCTGCACTGCATTAATAATAAAACTTTTCAAATAAAATAAAATAAAATANCTTGATGTCATTGAATTTTATTTCCTTTACTAGGCCTTTTTTGAAGAGTAAAATGATCACCAAGTCACACACTGCATGTACCTCCAGTGCCTGGTAGGAGAGAGGAAACATGATACACCCATGAAAAGTAATTTGGTGGCAGAAGAGTGCTTTTAATTTTCAAGATCCTTGGTTTTTACTACAGAAGTACCTTCATTTGCTCTTCTCTTAATTAATCCAGCACACAAAGTGTTGATTTCAGAGTGATTTTTATCGTTAACATCTGAAAATATTGATTCTAAACTTACCCTGTGTAATTCTAAGTGGGAAACTATTGTTCCAAGTTTTAATTAGAGGTAAAGAAAAACCCATGTCAGTTCGGGAGGAGCTCCAGGACTTTGCATGCTTTATTATTATTTCTGTCATAAAAGTGGGCATCACAAAAAAGGAAGAAAAAAGAAAAGACCAAACAAAATCTTCATCTGTTTCTAAACTCCTGGTGCTTGTTCATCTTTGTCCCATCCAAAAACCTCAACTTGAAATGCAATAAATGATTCAACATCAAATCTGCTAAATTTCTCATCCTGAATGGAGATTATTCTTTTGAGACTAAAGCTCAAAATTGCGAACTTTTTTAACTCCCTGTATTGTTAGAATGAAGCTTTTCTTTTTGTGTTTGAAAAGAACTTCAGAACCATTCCCCTTCCAACTGAAATGTCTTACCAGGCTCAAGAGAAACTCTGCTGTGATGGTACATGGCGCCGTAAAACTAATGAATTATTTAACCAGCAGCTTTGATTTGTTATTGGATTTTACTGTGTATAGGGGCATTACTCTATTAATTTGAGAAGCATCTGAAATAAAATATTACCAGTTAAACAAACTGTTTGGCTTGAAAGGCTGCAGCATCCCCAGCCGGGTTGCTGTCGATAACCCGGAGCATAAATCTGCACAGAGATGTGGTTGTGCCATCTGTTTTGCAAGAGCTGTCATCCAGCACAACATTTCCTCACTGCAGCTTCTCTGAGCACCAAATGTGGCACGGTAAAGGCCACACGAGGGGAGGCAAGGAAGTCTCTGCTTGCCTAATGAGATATTCGGAACTAATGGGCTTAGAGAAGAATGAAATCAGTCACACTGGGTAATCGTGGCTACACAATTCAGAGATGATGACAGCATTTAAAACAACAATGAGAGCTTATTTCTTCCCTTCTTATGGGGGGAAAAAACTGCTGTGCCCCAGGACACGCTGCTGCTGGATGTCCTCTTGAGCAGCCAGTTCCCACAGCCAGGCTGAGGATCACCCACACCAGGCTGAGTGTGACCCATGCCAGGCTCTGTGTGACCCACACTGGTGCTGCCTGACACCCACCTGGCACCATTATTGTTCTGCTGTGGGTCCAAGGGCATCCCTTGCAGAGCCTGCACACTGTAGGGCTGGGAGCAGTGACGTTTTCTGTCCTGCCACAGGGACTTCTGCAGTTTTTTGCTGTGAGTGCTCAAAAGGGGAAGTCCTGACCGGGCATTGAGGTTCTTTGCTTTGTTAAAACCTTCTGATTGGTTTTGGGGATTTTTTTCCTCCATGATATCATCACCAGTGCTTCAAGCAGGCCCAAGGAAAGCCATGTTGAGCTTGTTGGTGTCCCACATGCTGTCCTGCTGCCAACGTGTGAGGGACAGGGACAGCAAAGTGGCACAGGAATCTCCATTTAACAAAATAACTGCCAAAACAGATTCACATTTTTCTATGAAATATCGAGCAAGGGAATAAAGGGAGTACGTTATCAGAGCAAGAAAAGCATGCCTTCAAAATAGAACACAGCAACAACCCATGCCAAGGACTTGGCATCACTTGAAGGTCTCCTGTGAGCCTCCCCACCCCAGGAGCAGCAGGTGCAAGTGCTCTGTTCCCTGGGCAGCAGAGAGGTGGCACCTGTGTGAGCCAGGGAATATATAACCCTCCCTGGGCAGCCAAAGACCAAGCTTGTGGTGCCAGTGAGGAGATGGGGTTTGAGCAGTGCTGCTGGAGCACCTCGAGGATGTGGTGAGTGTGGTTTGGGACACAAGGGGAGCTGGGTCCTTTTGTTGCTGCTCTCCAATTTGATTCTCTTTTCCTTGCAGGTTGCTGCTCCTGTTTGGGTTTTTGCTGCACTCAGCCCCTTGTGCTGATGGCCTGGGGGATCAGGATCTCTTGGGTAAAGTGCCCTCCCTGGGCTGGCTGTGGTGGGGATGGGGGCTCTGGGTTTGCTTGGAGCTGCTTCCCCTCTGCCCTGGCATGGAAGGGGCTCTGAAGGGTGGCTGGCTGGGGGGCTTGCAGGGTGTGTGCCTCCAGCAGGGTTTGCTGGAGCTCGTGGTGGTCTTTCTTCTGCAGAGAATGTGACCTGTCATGGGGATGGGATGGAAGTTGAGTTTTCCAGAGAGCTTGGCAACTACTCCTGGCACGTGTGTGTGGTTGGTATGTACTGCTGCTGCCCTGGCCTTTCCTGCTGAGACCTGCTTGCTGCTGGGCTAATCTTCCCCATCCCTCCTAGATGTCAGTGGTGAGGAGATCACGTCCTGTGCCCACACTGTGGACTATGAGAGGCTGGTACTCAGTGTCCTGTTTGCCAACTGCACACGCCTGCAGGTAAAGGGGGCTTCATTCTGGGAAGCTGCTGCAATGAAGTTGAGGTTTAAATTTTTTCCCTGGACAGGACTGGGTTTATTAGGGTTTCTATTTCTCACTTTCTTCAGGAGTAAGAATACTTCTGATAGCTTACAATGGTTATAGAAAATCACATCATGCCAAAAGTCGAAGAAAAGAAGAACCAAACCTTCTGAAATTCTTATTCTTTCAACTATGAGTTAAACCCCTCAGAGCTTGCCATAAATATTGTGTTCTCTTGTAAAGGACTTGGACTACTTGACAGGTTTTCTTGTAGGGAGATGGAGCAGGTTCAGGAGTTTCAGAGCACCAATCTATTTCAAGGTATGTGTATTGACAGACAATTAACACCATAGCTGATCACAGCTGTTGAGGTACAGTAGTAAGTGGGAGGCCAAGACCAGATGCTTTACTGGTATCTGTTGCTTTTAGGTATTTGAAATACCGCAAGACTCTGTTTTGCTGTTCATCAGCGTAGTGTTTTTGGACAGCTGACTCTCTGGCACTACAACCTGCTGCTCCTTGGTGTTTTCTTCCTGCCTTCTGCAGTTATCTTTGTATCTTCTGCTCTTCAGCCTAACCCTGTGCCCCCTGCTTTCCTAGGGAGCTTACCTCTTTCCTTTGGGCTTTTAAAACGGCAAGTAATCTTGTCCTTGCCCTGGTACAAACACCTGAACCAACTCTGAAGTTGAGTTCAGCCCCAGTGGCTTTTGGCTGCCCTCATGCTGTAGTGAGCACTGCTGCCTCTTTCTAATTAAAGTCTCTTGTCTGCAGCATGGCCAGCACCAGCTCTGGTTGAGGCTGATGGTGAACGACACAACGGGAGAGGAGAGGAATGTCACCTACAGCACTCACTGTGACAGCACTCATGCAGATAAAGTCGTCACTCCTGTGTTTGCTGGTGCAACAAACTGCACTAAAGACTTCATGGCAGTGAGTAGAGGAGTGGGAGTGCTACGGATCCTGCAAGGCAGGCTGGCTGTCTCCTGGAATGGTGTGTCTGGGACCTGCAGGAAGCTGGGGAAGGCTCCAGTGAGCTGCAGGGCGGTCTCTTGGCTGCTGGCTCTTTGGAGAGCTGGTTTGCAGATGGTCAGTGATGCACCCAGCCTGGCTCCAGCCCTGTTGCAGGGGAAACTGGGAAGCTGCAGTAGAGATTTTGCTTTGTGGCCACAACCCTGCAAGTTCCTGTGGTCTGATTCTTGTGCTGTGTTTCAGGTTACATTCCCAGGACTCATTTCCAGCCTTGGTGATGAGCACATGGTATGTTCCTTGTGAAGGGAGCTGGGGGGGAGTGCCTGGGTTTTTGGCCTAAACAGAGCCTGATGTCCCTAAGCTGGGGCAGGGACCTCTCTGATGTACTTGCATCTTGCTGGGGAAGCCTAATTCTATGCTGTCAATATAGGGAGCTTGAATGTAAAGCCTGGGAGGTGCCAGCCCTGCAGGATGAAAAATCTAATGCCTTGATGCTTCTGTGCCTTCTTCCCCTAAGCAAGGATCTCCTGCTTTGCAGGTTCCAGCAACTCCCATGTCCTGGAATCTATCAGTTGATGATGGAACAAGAACACATCAGCTGAGCCTTGGGCAAGCAATGCAGCAAGGCTACAGCCTCCTGGTTGATGGCCACAACCTGATCTTTCAGGTGGCCTTTGCTGCCACTGGAGTTGTGTCCTACAAGGTATGTGCATGGAGAATCAGCACTGAGGAGTCACCCAGCCCCTGTTTGGGCAGCACTATCTCCCTCCTGTAGGCCTGGGGAAAGCATTTTCAGGCCAGGGCCAGAGCTGATGTTAAGCTGCTGCAGTGCTGGGCTGAGCTGGTGTGTGCAAAGCTGTCCCTGAACTGCCTGGCCCAAGGAAATGAGGAGGCACAGTGGGCACTTCAGACAGCAGCACAGTGAGTGGGAATCTCCAGAAGCAGAATTCTAGCCACAGCCAGCCCTGTGAACATCTGAGTTGCCAGTCTTGTGATCAGCAGCTGTTTTTAGGAAGGGTGAGGTAGGAAGAAACTGCTGTTGCAAGCATCAGTAGCAGCAAACCTGAACCTGATGCAGTACATGGCCCTCTGGGGCTGGTCTAATGACAGATCAGGAGCTGAGCACTGTCTAATTGAACTCCCTCTCTTCTTCTTTGCCAGCACAATGACCATGTGCTCTACACTGTGGCACTCAGGCTCGTGTATGGCCCTCCTGAGCATAGGCTGTCTGTGGAGTCAAGAATGCTCTGTGCTCCAGGTACTGCATGGAAAGAGTCAGAGCCTGACCTGCTTTTGCCCCAGGGAATCTGATGTTATATTTATCAAAGATGTTGTTGCAGGTCCTGCAATCTGTAATGCAACACACCTGACTGTTGCCATCCCAGCCTTTCCAGGGATCCTCATGGATGTGGATGTAGAGAATAAGACCATCCCCATGGATCAGCTTCAGGAAAATGGAATCACCCTGGACACACAGAGAGGAGTCAGGCTCCATATTAGCAGGGGAGTCCTGAAGTCCAGGGTGAGTTCTGATGCTTGAGTCACAGGTGTTGGTGTGATCACACCCCTCTGGTGCTTTGAGAGCCAGAGCACAGGAGTTTTGACCTTGACTGATCTGTCAAGTCTGTCATGCCCTGTGGCTGGCTGAGGGCAGGTGTGATTAAGATGGATGCAAACTGACTTTGTAACAGATAGGCATCATGCAAGGTAACTTGGGTTTCTTGGAGTCTTTCGGCAAAAACAGGAGGTGAAAATATCCCTCTTGGAGGGGTGGGTATTTGGCCTGCCTGGAGCAATGCAAATGAGCTTCCCCTGAGGCCACTGTGCTCTTCAGGCTCGGCTTGTCTGTTAATCAGCTCTAAAGAGGTGTTAAAACGAGCTCTTGTAGCCACACTCCAAGAGTAACTCTTCTCCTTCAGCTACCTGGGGAGAGCTGCTCAGGACTTCAGTACTACCTGTCCTCTCTGAAACTGGCTTTTCACTTCCATGGGGAGGCTGTGGCAATGGTGCTGCACCCTGAGTGCCCCTGTGAGGAGCACACACCCATAGGTGAGTGACTGACTCCTGCAGCCCCTCAGCTCCTGTGCTGTGATCCCCCAGCAAGGCTCGTTCCTACACTTCGTGTTGGGTTTAGTTCATCTCACCAACAGCCCCTGGCAGAGAGAGCTGTCACTGACTCACATGGCAGCTGATGTGCACCTCTGTTACAGCTGCTGTATGCACCCAGGACGGCTACATGGATTTTGAAATCCTTGCTGACAGTACCACCCCGCTGCTGGATTTGGATGCACTCAGGCTCAGGGATCCTGGGTGCCGGCCAGCCTACAAATCACCTTTGAATGACAGGGTTCGGTTTCATGTCCCACTGAATGGCTGTGGGACCAGGCACTGGGTAAGAGTGTGGCCAGGGCTGGAGGGGGTGGGATTCAGGCATTGGGAATGTCCTCACTAATGCTGTTCTTTACCCACAGTTTGATGGGGAGCAGATTCATTACGAGAATGAGGTGAGGGCATTGTGGACAGACCTTCCCCTGGGCAGGATCTCAAGGGACAGTGAATTCAGGTGTGTCTGGAAACCTCTTTAGGCTATCCAGTGCTGTATTACCCATACATCAATATATGACTTACCTGCTCCTCCCTTGTTACAGGTTAACAGTCATGTGCTCCTTCAGCAGTGGTGATGCCTCCCTCACTGTAAGAGTAGACAACCTTTCTCCTCCACCTTCTTCAGTGAACCAAGGCTCCCTCTCCTTAGTTCTTCTAAGCTACCCAGGTAAAGCTGGCTCTGGGCTCAGTGGCTGGGAAGTGTCTGGAGCTTGTGGATGTATGAGTGAACTGGTCTGGTACGTAGACTTCTACTGTCCTGGTGTGCTTCCTTCCTGCCCATCCACGCTGCTGGAAACAGATGCCTCAAATCTGTGGCCCTAGGAGGGACAGCAGTTGTTTGACCAGCTGCTGTCGAAGGGCTTGAGACTCCCTTCGCACCCCGAGTTATTTACCAGGGCTTTGGCTCTTGCAGAGGACTCGTACAGGCAGCCATACCGCGAGGATCAGTATCCCATAGTGAGGTACCTGCGGCAGCCCATCTTCCTGGAAGTTCAGGTCCTGAACCGCAACGACCCCAACCTCCACTTGGTGCTGGATGACTGCTGGGCAACGGCCTCACGGGAGCCGAGATCGCTTCCCCAGTGGAACGTTGTTGTAGATGGGTGAGTGCCCTCCTGTACGAATGGAAGCACCTTCTGCAGCGGCCGGGATGATTCCCTCATTGTCCCCTGCTCCCTCTTTAGTGAGGGAGCCTCAAGCATGAGGGCCTTCCAGGTACTGTCCTGGGATGTTGGAATTTGCGGGAAGAAGGTAGAACCCCAACCTTGAACTTCAATCTGCTGCTTAAAGAAGTCAACACCAACTACCCAAACCTTCTCTACCCTCGTGTTCTGACTTGGTTCTTATTTACTGGCAGGTGTGAGTATGACCTAGACAGCTACAGGACTGTGTTTCACCCTGTGGGACGTGGTGTCAGCTACGCTAACTATCGCCAAAGGCTGGAAGTGAAGACTTTTGCCTTTGTCTCTGGTGACAAAGCCCTTCCTGGCCTGGTAGGTGACGTTACCACCCTGCTTGGAGCAGTAGTAGGAGCAGTTGTTCCAAAATGAACAGACCTCTCATTCCTCTCATCCTCTGTCCCAGGTGTACTTCCACTGCAGTGTTCTGATCTGTCACCGTTTTCACCCGGACTCCCCACTGTGCATTCCACGATGCCCAAGGCCATCTAGGAGCAAGAGAGGTAATGTCTGAGTGCATTTTAGCTTGCACTGACCCAAGATTAGCCTGCTGCACTGTGGGGTTCACCTGTGCTGTGTTTCTGTTGTAGGAAGTGGGATGGCAGCTGTGAACTCTGCCATGGTGAGCCTGCATGGCCCTGTCCTCCTCGTGCCAGAAGAGTGGTCTGCAGCCCGAGGTACTGAGCCAGTGTGGGGCTGAGGGGTGTTGCTTGGGCTTAGTGAGGATCTGCCTCCACAAACCAGCTGCCTTTCCCCTTGCTTTGCAGGGAGCACTCTCCTGAGCAAGGTGGCGTGGGCTGGCATTGCGATGACGGCTGTCGGTGTTCTCTCTCTGGCCACAATGCTATTTTTGGCTTTTCTTAAATGCCTAAAGAGAAGAGCCTACATGGTAAATGTGGTATGTTAGTGTGTATTTCCAAATAAACTTGGAGTAGTCACTTGGTGAATTATGTCTGTTGTGCATTCCCTCTCCTGCACCTAGTTATGTAAATCAACACTGCTCATCCTCTGAATATCTCCTTATTGTAGATTAGTCTTTAACAATGGCTATTATGCTTAATTTCCTGAGTGTTTTTGTTCTGAAACAGACCACTGCTATGTTAAATTCCTTTTGGACCTCTCAGCCAATTTCCTTTCTTGGATTGCTTATCATTGTTCACAATTGTGAATTCCATTCAATCGGGTTTTTAAAAATCTGTCTTATGCCAGGATATGTGCCAGCTCCTGCAGCTGCTCCTGTAAACATGAGCCCTGCACTGCACCTGGAAATTAAAACCTGACTTTACTGAAATTGTTTAGCAACAAGCCAGCACTTGTGTTAAAATATTATTGTAAAAAACCCCTTTTGTCCTTATTATGGGCATCAGATCATTATCAAAGGTCTTTGAAGGAGATATGTAGTGACACCTTCCCTTTCCTGCATACAGCAGTCTAGAAGGGCATTAGAAAAAACAAAGGGGAACAGACTCTTCCTGCTGCCAGCGCTGATCCTTCTGATGCCTGGAAGTTCCATTGGCCCCTTAATAGGGGTACCAGGAGTATGTAATTTGGGGTCTGAAACTGGGGGAGGAAAAAAAGTGTGAGTACAGCTCAAGCTGGCTTGCCTGCACTGTCTGTAGGTGTAACACTGCCCACCTGAGGTGAGGCAGTTTGTCATGCAGTTCTTATTTTGTACACATTGCCTTGCATAGTCAAGCAAATGAGGCATAAAATACAACTGCATGTGACAGAATGAAAGTGCTCTGTTGCAGTGGGAGTGTGACAGCCCGAGGTTAAACATTGTCTGGCAGCTTTGTGTGAGCGGAGAGAGTGATTATCACAAGTCCAGCTCTGGCCTCTGAGTGTGCAGGGCTCCAGATCAAGGCAGTGGCCAGACCCTGCCACTTTTCAAACATGCTGTGCACAAGCAGCACGGGCTGTGGGCTTGTCTGCCACAGCCCCTACTTCACCTAGGCATTATTAATGAGCTGTTCTTAGTGCAACAGATTTTTAGGCTGCATTTTTAAAGTATTAATATGTGTTTAATGCAAAGAGAGCATGGAGTAGAGACCATGATTGTTAGACTGTATGGTAGTGTTTAATAAAAACTGTAAGACTCTAAACACAACGAAGCTATGAATCTGACAGTGGAGCCACTTAATTGCAGGTCAGTTACTGTCATCAGCCTGATGTTAGGAAGTTAGGGTTGAAATGATTGCTTAAGCTATTGTCCAGCCAACAACCTGCTATACTTAAGTCTTGTTGACTTAGCACTTGGCTGGAATATGAAGTATTTCTGCAAAAGCCAGATAAGTGGTGCTTGATGAAGAGGATTTATGTACTTGGCAGTGTGTTGTACTTCACTGTTATGGGCTGTTTAGCTCTTCTGACCCAAGCAAGGCTGGTCTCCATGTTCTTGTTCTGAAGTGTGGGGGAAAGATCTTGGTGCATTTTCAGGTAGAGAAGTTTCCCTATTTCTCATTGATGGAGTTTACTAAATAATGTTACAGTGACAGTTGTGTGAATTTAAATATGCTAGCTAACACCCCAATAAGCTAAAATATTTCTCACATCTCTTGCATATGTGAATCTGCAGGCTTGCACTAGTGAAGGTATTTAAAATAACTCAAGTACCTTCAGTAAGGGAAGCAGTGAGAGCTTTAGCTTTGCTCTTTGACTTCCATATTCTGTACTATTTTTACTGCCTGAGGAGGTGAGACAGAGAGGTGCACGTGGTGACAGCTATCTAGGTCAAAGAGAAGGTTGCTCTTGCCTGGTTTCTGCCCCTGGCTGCTACTGTCTGCCTAGGGAAAGACTTCAGATGTGGCAGGTGAGAGGGGATCTGTCCCTGGTCTCAGGGAGGGTTAACTATAGTTCTTTAAGTGTGGCTCAGTTATGCTCTTTGGGGATAGTTCAGGGATGGTTTGACTGAAGACTCACATAATTAATCTAAATCAAGGAAAACACAGGATTTTGTTCCCTATTTTGTAAATAATTCACCTTTGAGCCCAGCCACGTGCATGCCTTCCCTCTTCCTCTAACTGTGCTGCTGTCTGTCACCTGTTAAAGTGCACTATGTGGAAAGCTTAGGCTCACCTTACAAGTAAGAGAGATTGCTTTCCTGCATTTGGGCAGATGTCATCATCTTCTGACACAGGGCAGGGTGAGGTGGGGATGTTGGTGCTGCAGGAGGAGCCAGAGGAATTAGTCAGGGAACCTGCTGCAGGTGGAGGCAGCATTGACTCTGCAGCCTGAGCTCAAGCAGCTGCTTCAGGAACCCTACCACAGCTGGCTGCTCCAAATCTCCTTAGACATGGGCTGTGTGGGGTCCCCTGGGATGCAGGGCCATGAGAGTGGCTGTGTATTAAGGAGTGTTTATGCCTAAAGTGAGGGGCAGTGACCCAGATCTGTGAGAGCAGAGGAGCTGGTTGGGAACAAAACTCCTGACAGTTTCTTGTGGGGTTGGTGCTGTTCTGCAGGAAGCTGAGAGCAACTGAGAAAAAGAGGACTTGGCAGCATCTCCCTAGCCTGTCTTGCTAAGAACTTCTTAGCTCTACCGCAGTGTTTAATAATTTAAAGAAGAAAACAACCTCTGTCCTCCTTTTAAGAGATGGCTTTGCTCTCTCCAGCAAAAACACCTACTCTATGCTGACCTAGTTTTTCTTGAGCATCTCCCCCTTGAAAAACCACACTGTGGTGATGGCACAGCACAAAAAGCAGCTCTTGGTGCAAGGACACAGTGAGAAGCCTTGAAATGACAAGCTGATAAGCATGTGAAGGTCAGGGCAGCGGGAGAGAAACTGCTCCAAGTTTACCTGCAGGTAACTGAGAATTCACAGCTTTAGCTCCTGCCAAGTGCTGATGACAGAATGAATTATATAATAAAATATAAATTTAAAATCCAGAAGGAAATGGTTCATGTGGGGTCAGACTCTGAGTGGGACGGAATTAACTTATTTTTGTGGCTGCTGCTAAGTAATGCCTCTTCCCTTCAGCAGCAGATGAGGGCATGAAGGAGATGGAGGAGCAAGGATTCAGCTGTGTGTCCATGTATGAGCTGTGCTATGAAGGCTTTGAGTGTTGTCAGCCAGGTGTGAGGGCTTTGCTGCCCTGCCTTTGGAGGTGCCTCCCAGCAAGCTCTTGCAGGCAGCCTTGCCTGAGGGGAGGCTGGTTCCATGGCTTTGTAATGTTTGCCGAATTAATGTGCCATTAAAATAAAGAGCTCCTGCAAATCTTCTGGGGATTATTTCCCACTACAGCTGGCCTGTGGGGCCAGCTTAGCCCAAGGGCTGAAACTATTACCACCCCTACGGTGTGGAGCACATCACAGCTCAGGTAGGCTTTGTGTCTGTGTTTTAGTCAAGCAGCAGGCTTGTTCATGCAGAACTAACTTAGACCTTAGACATCTCCATTTCTTTCACAGGCACGAGAAGTTGAGTAATCTGCAGTTTTAAGCTCAGCAGTGTTGGCCATATAAAATACTTTAATTAAGGAGAAAAACTCTGCTCCAAATGTAGCCCTCCTCAAAGGAGATGTGAAAAAGTTGTTTTTACTGTAGAATAAAACAGACTAATAAGACAATCTGGTTAAACAAACAGCACTTTATTAAACTAATATAGTTAGATACCTTCTTAATGCTTACAAATAAAATAGCATTTGCAAAAATGAATGAAGTTTAAATAATGTAAACAAAGTTACAACTGAGAAGCAAACCAGCCAATTGAAATACCTAAACATAGAGGGGAAAAACGCAAGACCTAAACATAGCCCTGATATGATGAGACAACTAGGAAAAGGAAAATATCCCTTCGGAAAAACATCTAAAGGTAAATAAAAGCTTAGACCACGACTGAACATATGGCAAACCCCCTTTTCCCTGTATAATAAATAAAAAGCATGGGCCTAGTCTATTCATACTATTTTAACAAAGGTTGTTAAGGCTTACAAATATCTTTCCACATTCAAAGCATGTTTCTACTGTTCTGAACTTTTGACACTTCTGTATCAAAATGACCGCTGCTATGTACTAAAGAGAGCACATTCAGAACTCCAGTAGCTGAGAAGTCAAATACCTCCCTCCCCTTTCTGTCCACCTACTTTGCCATTGCCTTAACAGACCAAAAATTATTACATCCCTTTAATAAACTCCATGGAACATTCCATCGTGCACCTACACTTCCCATTGCAATGCACTGCTGCTTAGTGGTCATTCTTAATACCCCTTTTACAGTGCCCATGTATGGTGTATACTGATTTTTCTCAGTTTCCAAGAGTACACAACAGTTGAATGCTCAATGAATAAACAATTACATAGCAAAGGCTGGCATTGTACAGCTAAGTGCCTATGAGGTGGGGAGAAACCCACTTATTCACTCTTTGCAGTGTTGGCAGAAAGATCCAAGCCAGGCTTCTTCTGTGGCAAACTTCCATTAACATCTTGCTTCCTTATCTGATCCCTGTACACATGAGAAAAGAAGGGTTTTAGAGTCTGTTCTTCCCTAAGATTATTGTCTTTTAACATTTTCCTCAAAAAAGCTGAGCAATGTGAGATGTCCCACACAGGTTTACATTTGCTGCTGCTCTACCTAAGCTTCTCTCAAAAGACAGAGGAGCACAAAACTAGATGGTATTACCTGTTTTAACACCAAAGCTGTAGGTCAGTAGGGCTGGTGTGTAGCAATTTGGATGTGCTATGGAAAATGGAAGTCTCCTGGAACTGCTGGCCAATGCTGTGCACCTGGCAGCCCACCCTGGAACAAGTGTGAGCACACTGGGCCTTGCCCCGTGCTTCTGCCACCCTGCTGCCATCTCAGGCAGCTTTGTGTGTCCTGGAGAGCTGTGCAAACACAGCTGTGCTGAAGGAGCAAACTGAGAAAGCCTAGAAAAGAGCAGCTGTGATTTTTTTCTTCTCACTCTTCCCTCTGCCTCAATGATTACAGTGGTTCCTTCCCTGGCAGGTATTTCAGGGGGCCACAGGTGGCACTCCAGCACAGCCTGCTGCTGCCTCCTGCTCCCAGCTGCCTGGCTGAGGCAGTGCTGCCTGAAATAGGCCCCCAAGCCCAAAGTCCTGGGAGGCATAACTGGCACCCTGCACCTGTACAGCATCCTACAAAACCTGTTATTTCTATTTGGACCACACTGTCCCTTTTAAGTACTCCTCTGCCTATCCCAAATCTACAACTCATTTTGGTCCCTTACTCTACAAATGCAGGTAAGCAGAGATAGCTGGGTCATCATGCAGGAAGAACTGCAAAATGTTCATCCTCTACACAAAATTCAACTTGGCAGTGGGTTTCAATGACATTCAAAGCAACATGCTGGAGTGAGACAAAGTTGTATTTTACTGCCTGATGTCATGTTGTGTTAGCACATTCACGTTTAAAGACCATTTATATTTCCTCTTTCCCAAACAGGAAAAAGGGAATGTATCAACACCCATTAGAACACCTACTGACGACCAGACATGTGTAGGCTGCGTATTAAGCCATGTAGCCCAAGATACAAAACATGCAAGAACCACTGTTAAACTAAACAGTAGCTCATTTAGAAAAAAATGAAGCAATCAATGCAATAGTACAGCTGCAGAGTTTGAAATCCAAGCATGGATCAAGACATCCGTACTCACCTTGATGCACACCAGTAGTTGACCAGAGTTGAAAGTGCAACGTAAGAAACACTCAGCACTCCAGAAACTCCCAGGGACAGGGCTCCCAGGCCACACAGCACACACAGAAGGGCTATGCCACCTATGGCTATGACAACACCTGATAAAACAACAACAGTTTGTTATTTAAACAAGTCTATGTACAAATTAGAAGAGCTGACATTCTACCACAACCCCAATCTCAAACTATGTGGGAAAACAATCTTCCTCAATCATCTGGCTCACTTCTATAAAGGCTATGCATGCTCAAGATAACTGGTTTAGGCATATCCTGGTGGCTGAGATCAGAAAGGAAAATAGGATTTCCCCTGTATAGGCTACACTTAATCAGATTACTATTCTCGTATTAAGAGTTTTACTACTGCTACACACAGAAATCCTCAATTGCTTGGACTCAAGACTTCCAGAAGGAAGAAGAAAAAAGGAAAAGATAACATGCCTCAAAAGGGAATAGGTAAGTACACCCATGAATGCATACAGTACCTTCCATGACTATCACACCAATACAGGCCATCACAGCTGTTGTAACAACAAAAACCAGGAAAAATGCAACGGGAATAGCCGACACTGCAACAAACATCAGGAGTGATAAGGCAACAAAAGGATGGTCATCTAAATACTGGCCAACGCGAGAATTCATAAAGGCAACAACCTGGGGATGAAAGAAAAACATTTCAGACTTTTGTTCTCTCTTGTCACATTTCACAGATCACTGCCACTGCAGTGAACCACAGGTAGGATAGATCTTTTGTCAGTCTGCAGCTGGAATGGAGAGCAGCTGTTGCATCTTTGTTTCAAAAGCATGGGGACTTGCTGCAAATTTAGATAACTTCAGAGCAAATACAATTCTACCAACAGACATGTTTCTCTTGGACTTCCCAGTTCTATCCTTGCATAGATTATAAAAAACAACAAACCCACAAAAAAATCAACCAATCTGAAAACAAGTAAAAGAATAAACCAGTCTAGCTGCAGATTTCACTGGGGTCTCTGCAACCATTGTTTTGAACTAGAGAACTCTATTTGTTAATTAAAAAAATGTGCAACATTTAAAAATTATCAACTTTTCCTTTATCCATGGCTTAGCAATATCTACAACCTGCTCATTTGTTGAATCTAAGTATGGTGCAGGTATGCCTGTATCAGAGTTGTTAAGAATTTAATAATGTTACTAATAAAAAAAAAAATCTTTTTACACAGGCAGTCATAGCTATACACTGGAACTTTACTGCAGTAGTTTCCCTTCCCTTAAGGAAACATGTATTGTAGTTTTAATTCTTTTTATAGCAGTTCAACCATTTCACTAAAATGCTACTCTACTATCTCAAAGGGTTATGCCAGTAAAACACAAATATGGGGGTTTTTTTGAACCAGACTTCCCTTTTTCTTGACTGAAGGTGTGGGAGGACAGGCCTTCCCATAGGCCTCCCAGTGTTCACTTGAAAAACAGGGAGTGCATTTAAATAAATCAGGGTGTGATGTCCCGATAGTTACGAAAGGAGCAGCTTCATAAATACATAAAATCACAATCCAGACCCACATTTGCGTTGCTGTGGATGGTCTGTATCACGGAGTGCCATTGCTTCTGTAGCTCCTGCATTTCTTTAGACATGTTATCAATCCTCAGCCACGACCTCTTCTGAACAGCCAGCTCTCACTCAGCCATCCAATTTCCCTTAAAATTAAGGTACAGTTAGTAACAGGCTCATACAGATGCTTTTTGAAAACGAAATTTTTCTTTTGTATAAAGCGAGAATGGAGTTTTTAGATGAAGTGATACACAGTCTAAAACATTACTTTTACAAAAGCACATCTAATGCAGAGGGCTTGTCCCTGCAAGCTCTTTTGAAACTCCCAAAGCTAAGTAGCACGATAGAGGTGACTCTCACCTTCTTCCCTTATAACATTAACTCTGTGCTTACCCGTCAGGGTATTCAATTACCAGTAAAAGCATCACTTCTAACTACCCGCATGGACAATTTGTTGCTATCGGTGCTGGAAACCGGTAACACGCTAACAAGACTTATTTCTCTGAGTATCCTTGTGCTCAGCACGGACAGCATACCCCATACAGCTTCAAAACCCTGCGTAAAAAGGCAAAATGCTTCCAGACGCTCTAACATATTTAATTGTGGCAGTTCAAAGGAAACCTCAGCTCGGCAACCTCCCCGAAAATTTCGAGCTGTTGTTGCCGGGGGACCGTGACGAGCGGCAGGTTTAGAGGATGCATTTTCCCGTTTGCAACCCCGAGCAGCCAGGGTGCCAGCATCCCTGCCGTGCCCCCCGCGCACACACGCGGGCCCTGCTGGGCTCTCGGCACGGTCACACACAGCGGCTGAGCCCTCGCTGCCGGCAGCGCTGGGCAGGAGCTGCCCGCGGGGCGCGCCCGAGCCCGGGCGTTACCTCCGCCACCGCCCGCGGCCTGCACCGGGCACCCAGAACCGCGGCCAGGGCACCGTAATCACCCCCCCTCTAATCACCGCTGCAGCCACCCCCGCTAATCAGCGCCCCGGGCGGACAGCGGGTCCCCGGCGTGTGTCCCCCCGGAGGTAAGGGGGGACACGGCCCCGCTCCCGCAGGGC
Source organism: Oreocharis arfaki (assembly GCA_013398015.1). Taxonomy (NCBI): domain Eukaryota; kingdom Metazoa; phylum Chordata; class Aves; order Passeriformes; family Paramythiidae; genus Oreocharis; species Oreocharis arfaki. The sequence continues at coordinate 436,903 of VZRR01004857.1, forward strand.
TGCCGGGCCGCGGGCCTGCCGCTGAGCCGCGCAGCGCCGGAGCCCCGGCTGGCGGAGCG
>VZRR01004857.1:437307-507274 GCA_013398015.1 Oreocharis arfaki
TCGCTCCGTGGGTGTGTGCGATGCCGCCATCCCCGGGCTGGCAGGCAGCGGGGGCAGTGAGCTGGGAGGGTTCGGTCACGCCGTGAGGAGCGGTGGAGCTGAGGCACGCCTCACCTGGCACAGCCGCCTGCCCCCGTCACGGGTTCCCGTTCCCACACGTTTCCACCTTGTCCTGCTGCCTCCGCGGGTTTTGGTACCCACGTGGCAAACCTGTTCGGGGAGGGGTGCGGTGCGAGGAGGAACTGCTCTAAGAGTTTAGCTGGGTTTCCAGCAAAAGCGATGCGTGCTGCGGTGTCTCGGCGTTTGGCTGGGGCTGTTCTCAGCAGTGATGCTCGGTGAGGTTGTCGCACGATGGTTTGGCCTGGCTGCTCTCCAGAGCCATCATGATGGTGTTAAACGTGCCAAGCATGAGGCTTCAGTGAATTCCCAGCTTCTGCTGCATGGAGTTTTTCATTGCTGTAAATTGCAATCAGAAATGAGTTAAATATTCATGTTTCCCACGGCTGCTTTAATCATTTAAGTGGTGCCACCTATGAGAGTATTAAAAAACTGGATGTTAACGGCTTCATGATTAATTTGTTTTAAAGGCAGCAAAATAAATAGCATGTTTCATTTGGAAGTGAAGGCAAAAAGAGCTTTTATGAAGTATGGAGGGTTTAACACATCAGACTGTTGGAGCTCTGTGTCTTTGAGGTGCTGATTTCAATGATGTCTGCAGATGCAAGGACTTGTGTAGACAGAGGGAGTAAGATTTGTTTATTAACACATATTTGGATGGTGGGGTCTAAAAGCCCAGCACAAGATACCTGCAAGAAGAGGGTGGTCAGGGCAAGTGTATTTTGCTTGAACTCTTAATCTCTTAATCTCTCATATTGTTAAAGTGCATTGTGATATTCCTGGTACACTAGGGTATATAGTAATAAATTTGAATTCATTAGTTTAGTATACTTTTTTAAAAAGTGAGCATAGGGAAATTTAACTGGCAGAATTAGAGTGTGACATAATCCAGTGATAATGGCACTATAAAGTTTAATGGAGCCACCGAGTTTAAAGTATACTGGAGATTTTAAATTTCTGGCTGTTTCCAAGCATGCCATAGCTGTGGTTTTGAAGATAGTCTTATACTTCTTAGTGAATTATTTTCTTGCTATGCATAATTACCTCTGCTGCTAAAAATTCATATATAATCTTCCTCTATACAAAATAACTGGTTTTAATGTTTTTCAAGCAACACAAATGATTTATTCAACTTCGAAGGGCATGCGGATACGAGCATCTGAGTTGATGTGCACAGAGGAACAGTAGTTGCTCTTAACTGCTGCTTAATTGAGCTTGTCTTCATGCCAGTGTCAGCTCCAATTAGCAGGAAAATACTCATGTTACAAACCAGCACTGAAATATTTGGAGAGTTACAGCACACGTTAGCCAAGCAGTTACCAGCGCTGGTTCTGTACCCTGCACTGCTGGCCTGTGTTTAAAGAACAATGGCCAACCACAATGTTCCACTTGTAGATGGTAAAAGGGCAAGATGTAAGGAAAACTCTGCTGTTAGCTCAGGGGTATCAGGCATTCTCAGAGCTCACAGAAAATTGGATGAAAAACAGCAAAGATGGTGGGAAAGGGTTTAAAATGGAGCTCTTGCCATGCTGGCAGAACGAGCCCCCTCTTGAGGGCAGCTATTAGGAGACTGTGCTAGATTTCATGTTGGATGGTTGTAATTCCCATTTGTGGAGGAATGTGATGGAAGGCTCTTTCAGGACGTAGTGATGACTGTGAGTGGGAGGGAGATGCATACAGGCTTAGAGAAATTGGGAGTATCCCACCTGCTGTGTTCAGATCTTCAGGGATTTTGATTCTGAACAGTGGAAAAGTGGTGGAGGTGTTTGGATTCAAGATTTTGAATCCTGAATATTTTTTTTTTCAAATCTTCTAAAGAAAATTTGGGTTAATAGAGACTTTACTGCTCTGGGAGCTCTATGCAGTGCTTTCATGCAAAAGTTAGAATATCTCAGGGATCTCAGGACTACATTTTTCATAACTTTCAGAGGTAAAAGGAGCCTGAACAATTCCTCATTGGTTCCACAACTGAATCTCCTTGGTCACAGCTCGGCACAACACTGAACAGGGCTGTTTCCTCTCTGCTGGGGGAGGAGAGGGAGGAGGGAATTCTGTCTCCAAGCACCAGCTATGCTGTAACTGGGGCAACCAAGCTGAGGACTGAAAGGCAGAGTGTCAGAGAAGTTCACCAAGCTGTGACAGGCAGAGGGACTGGTACCAAGAGCGCCTGCAGGTAGCACCTGCCCTTACCCTGTGCATCCTGTGGATGTGTGAGGCATGCTGGGCATCACTCTCTTTCTCTTTTCCCATTCCTTTTGACATGGGCTTGTTCTTCTTGGCAATTAATGTGTGGTTCTGCTGTAATCCACGGCTGGGGGGGCCCAGAGTCCCTGGGACATTAGAAGAGAACGGGCAGCGGGGAGGAAAGTGGTTTTGGAGAAAGTGGAAAGGGCAGGATGGAAGAAAGTCTTGCTTGAAGGACATCTGGGGGGAGTTAGAAAGATTCAGGTGAAAAGTGAACTTGGGAGGAATGAAGAAAAAAAGATCATGGAGGTTTGGTGGGAGAGAAAGCTTACTGTTGTAAGCAAGTAAGTTTTGTTTACAAAGTACTGTTGGAAACAATGGGGGAGCTGGGGTTTTTCTTCCTCCTGGCAGCTGGGATAGAAGCTGGCTGACACCTTGTGTAGTACCTGAAATGACTCTTTCTTTTTCAGTGCACGTAACAACAAGGATGTTCACACTGAGGGGGAGGCCTAAAGAATTCTAAGCAAACAAAAAAAGCAAAGCGAAATAAAGACAACACAGAGCCTGAGTCTCCTGAGGGTAAGTTCTTTCTGCAGTGGCTGTGAAAGATCAATTCTTCTGATGGAATTGGCCATTACTGGTGGTCAGTGGTTTGGCATTGGAAAAACTCTTATTGAAATACACATGTTCTTGTTGAATATTCTTTGGACTTAATCCTTTATAAGGTACTTCTTATTAAGGATTTCCTTTTCAAATATTTAGGTGTTTGAAAGGTTAGTTGGCATATAAGTCAGGAGTTGTTTCAGGATGAACAATGGCTTTTTAAATGACTTTTGTACCTTTAAGAATGAATGAATGGATGTCCTAATAAACTGTATAATTTATTCATTTTTAAAGTACCCTAAGGCCCAATCCTTTTGTCATTAATCAAGAGGAATTCATGCCCTCTTTAATGAGTTATGTCTGGCAGCGATAATGTCTTTATTTCTGTGTGTGTGTACAGGCATGCTGGGAAATACCAAGGAGGTAAATCAAGTCAGTCCTTTCTCAAATTTTATTTCTAAACGGGCTCTACTTTGATATTGAGGAGGGCACAATTTTGTCTGCTAGAGAACTAGGTTCCAGCAGCTTAGTTTTTCAGTGATATATCAGAAAGCAATAACCATGTGCTAAAATTATGTAAAAAAAAGAGATTATATCTTATTCAAACATAATTGTATTGGGTAATAACTTCCTCTTTCGTGGTGATTTAACTCAGTTGTGTTCAGATACAACACACTTCCACCTCCTTTTTCTCATAGTGTCACTGTGTATTCAGGAATTTGTTCCTTGTGAATTTCCTAAAAAAATTTGATTTAGGAAACTTAGAGCAGACTATGAGTGAGGCTTTGGCCTATACTAAGGAAAGTTGCCATTCAAAAGCATCTTAAAACACTGTGAGGCTAAATAATCCTGAGAAAATATCCTGACAGAACTTTGTATGGAGTCTTGGAAGGCCATCTCAAAGTATGATCACCTTGAAGAGGTGGAACATGATCCTAAAACATATCAGATATCCTGACATTTGTAGTAAAACACTTTGCAGAGCACTTGTGAGCAATTTGTTCTTCCAGCAGCATCCTGGAACTCAGTTTCTGGAATTCAGAAACATCCTCAGTTTCTCCTGGAACTGAGTCATTATAGACATGAAAAAAATCTAGTGGGTCTTTTTTTTCCTCCCCAGTAAAATGGTTCACACAACTTGGACTGTTTCACTGTCATTTTTATATTTAATATTTAATATTAAATTTAATATTCTAATATCCAGAGTTTATACCATTACAAATTCCATGCGGAGTTTTTAGTATAACTTACGATATTCAAATAATTTTAAGTAGTTTTCAGGGATATAACAATAAGGATTTTTTTGGGTTTTTTAACTGACATTTACTGGTGTTTAGAAGTTGTATCAAATGACTGCAAAAACCATGTTTTGCTGAGGAACTCACCCCAAAGAACAGCTGCTTCCTTAAAATTTGAAAAGTTGCAATATGTGATTTTCAACTTGTAGTGAAAACTGAAGGACTGTTCCTTCTTCATGAATCTTTTTTGAAACAAGAGTATTTCAGAAATAGCCTTGAAGTTGTTTTTCCTTTCTCTCTAGTCTCAAACCAATTCCGTGTGCAATATGAGTCGTCCAAAACGGTCACAGAAATTATCATTCCTACACACACCTGCTTCTGCTTCTGCTTCTGCTCCTGCCTCAGATGCACCTCCAACGTATGAGGTATGTGCTGTCAGGGTATGCACACGTTCCACGTGCTAGCAAATTCCATCCCTTGTGATGGGGTGTAGTGGGCATGGTGGTACTGGGTCGAAGGTTGGACTTGATGGCCTTGGAGGTCTTTTCCAACCTTAATGATTCAATGATTCCAAGTTCGTTCATGATTGCATCTCATGCACTTTTGTCTCTGAGGGTATTTTGAGACCTGCATCTCACGTGCCTGTGAGCTATCTCAGTAAAGTTTAGACATCAGGACAAAGTCCATCAATAGATACCAAGCCACCTGAGAAAACATGGAATGAACAGACAGAAGAAATCTATTACAAACCCTTACTGATGTGAGAGAAAGACAAGAGCTGAATTTGTTGACTTGTACTACTGTTCAGCTATTACAAGGGTTGAACGTTAAAAGTAGACAGGTCATTAACGAAGGCCCGAGGAATAGGAATTTTCTAAATCTAACCAAATATAAGGAGAAGAAAAGAAGCAAGATAGAGATGTGGGGGAGTAGAAAGAAGTAGATAATGTACTGTCTTCTCTTATTTATAAAAAGTACCTTGATTATGGAAAAAAAAAAAAAAGCCTGACTACTACTGAAGTGTTGTGTAAAATTCTCCTTACAAATGTGCAGAGCATTGTGATCTAAAAATAGGTTGGTGGTCAAATGGATGTCAGACCTGTGTATTTTCTTTTTATACTAATTGATGTTTAATCCTAATTGATGTTCTAGCCCTAAGAAGTCTTTTTTAAATTACTGTGCCGTGTAAAACTTTTGCTTTTGTTTTTCCAATTTCAGGTTCTCCTCCAGAAGAGCCGTTATCCTCCTTTGATGCAAGAGTCATCATGGACTTTGGCAGCTCCATTCAAAGAGCAGAAACACTACCGAAACCCAAGTGACTCCATAGCTAATAACTACACTCTCACTGCACAGGATTTAAAATTGAAAAATATGCTAAAATTCAAGTCCTTTTCAATGATAGAGATATCACAGGCTTCGCCGTGTATCCATATTTGAATGTGTTTATGAGTTTAGGCTTGCTTGTTCTATGCATTTTTAGCTCTAATACTTTATCTGCTAAAGCATCATCCCTGGAAGAAATCACTTATCCCTAATAAACACTTACAAGCTTATCACCCCAGAGTCAGTGTACACAAATTTGCCAATGCATGCATAACTTCAATAAATGAACGGCTAGTTTCAGATTAACTAGTTGGGTTCATCCCTCCAAATAATCACGTGCAGTGCTTCTCTGTGATGTTGTATTTTTTTTCTTATTTCATTATCTGATTAATTGTCTTAGCTCTGTTTTTTACCAATATGAAATGATATCTTATTTGAAAAATATGTCTGTATGTGATTTTTCTTAACTGGTATTTAAAGCTGCCAGGAAAAAGCGGCGATGGAGTTCTGACAGGTACTGTAATGTTACACAGATTGTTACAGTCAGTCTAGTTTGAGTTGTGATTTTATATTTCTTTTTACTTGAATGCTGTGTTAAGCATCCAAGCATCAAATGGTAGGTCCCTACCAAAAATGTATGTGCATCGAGGCTGGCTTTGGTGTCACAAGATTTTGGTGAGATAAACACATGAAAATACATGGAGATCTTGGGCAACCTAAATGACTGTGCTAGTAGGTTTGGCTCTGGTAGAGCTGCTCGTAAAATACTGCCTGTCTGAGTGACACTGGGCAGTTGTAAGGTTTGCATGATTGCATCCTTTATGTTAAAGTAGTATGTTGTATTATACAATTTTAATGAGAGATTTTTTATTGAACAATTGAAATACTTCCATAGGTCATACTTGTCCTCAGCGTAGCACAAGTGGTTTATAATCCTTGTCATCTGTCCTTGAACATTACTGCTTCTATATTCACTAAACTTGTATTCCTTTTTTTCAAAAGCACTTTGTTAAAGAGTTTGAAACCCATTTCACTGAGTGTACCTGCTCATACACCAGAACTGCATGTCATAAATTATACAGACAACCAGCCACTGACCCCAGAAGAACAATTTGCTCTCATGGATTTACATGAGAAGGAGATAAGTAAGCGAGAAAAGCCACCTTCAAGTGATGATATAGAGGTATTTATATAATTTCTTTTTAAGGTGGAAGTAACAGCAGTAATCATCTGCAATATATCTGGAAACTGTTTACTAAAAAGTAGCTGAGGAAAGCAGGCAGTACATGAGGAGTAGGAGATGTAGATATTCAATATAGCAAAGTGCTGTTATATATTGTCATCTCCTTTCTCATTTGTTTGTAGCTACTCTGATTTTTGTTGTAAAGGGTTTGCAAGTTAAGTATCTTCCCAAATTCTTAACCTCTCCTGTTGTTCTCTAGTACTTTTTTGATCAGTAACTTAATATGCTGCACTGAGTTCTAGTGGTTTATATGCTTACATCAACACAGATGGAAGCATTGTAAAGATGTCAGTCCTTTAAAAGGAATATAAACAGACAGCCAAAATCCATTATATTCAAACACCTTTCAATTACAGAAAAGGCTCAAGTGATGGAAAAGCTAAGAATACTTTGTGGTAATTAATTATCTGTCAGAAAATTCATACAATAACAATAATCTTTTAAACATTTTTTAGCGGTACTGTCACTACATATACAATGGAGTGCGGGAAGACATGCTGGCACCTCAGGATAAGGAAGTGGTGAATAAAATTTTAGAGCATATTCCAACTCACATTCTTCCTAGCCCAGAGCTGGAGAAATTCCTTGCACGTTTAAAAGAAGAGATTAAGGCAGACTATCACATTGGCCTCATGAAAGCCATTGGTAAGACTCACAATCTCTGGGCAGTTCTGAGTATGTAGGCATTTACTGCACTTTGAAAGCAAGTCTGCTTCCTATTCTTAGCATCCATGGAGAGTTCCTTTGGGGTCTGTAGAAGTACAGTAGATCTCTGAGAGAAAATAACCTGTGATTATGCTGTGTCATTCCAATTTCAACAAATATCTCCTTCTGAAACCTTACATCCCATCAGGTGGAGAGACAGAATGAAAAATTGTTTCTCCTACCTCCCATTTTTATTCCTGAACTATGAAGATACAGTGGTTTTGAACGTAGCTTTTGGCCCTACATGCAGTCTCACCATGATACCTATTATTTGTTCTAGTTGATTATGTCTTGCTGGATCCAGCTGAGAGGAAGAGACTCTCTATTCGAAGAACCCCTCGCCCTTTTCCCCGGAGAATTGTCTGTGCACCAGTCCCATGGCACAGCTCTTACAAAGAAATGAAAAGTTGGAATGAAAGCAATCTGTTCATAGTGAATTCATTGATGCCCACTTTGCAAGAGCTCTGGCTTTCTCAGTAAGATGGCTTCTTCATAGGACCTTAATGAAATTTAGCATGTTTTTATTGCTATAAATAAAAAATATATATTGTTTTTATTGCTATCTCTAACAATTTGGTTAGAGAGTGCATCTGCTGACTTCTCAACATATGCTGCAGAGATCCTGGGGAAGCCACTAGAAAGAGGGTGGCAAAATATGTCTGTTTTCTAAATAATTCTTTTTTCTGAGCCTCTAAGAATTTCAGCATTAAATGGTTGTTTCCTGCAGTCTCTGAATGAACATGTGTTACATGAAGAATGGATAAATTCATGCTGTGAAAAGATCATGCCCTTTGTTAAAAGATGCTATGCCTAAATTTAGATTCAATGCTCTAGTAAATGGTGATTTGGAATTTTCATCCTGGTTGTTGATATGAACAAAATTAACTCTTAAAACTCTTTCAAATGTCTGTAGTTGAAATTTGCCCTGGGGACATTTGAAAATCGAGATGTGTAATCTTAGGAAGTTAGATATGGTCATTAGTAATTCTGAGAGCTGATTTTGCATTTAAGAAACACTTGCATGTATTAAAGCTTGTGTGTTACACACTGTGATATATGCCATGCTGCTGAAATTTCATTTTTTCCCCACAGAGTAGTCAGGATAGCTACTTATTAATGTGGAACAGAAGCAGCAGGTGTCATTCTGTTTGTTGTTTAATGACTGGATACACTAATGAATCTTGGAAAAGGACAAGACAACTTTATCAAAAAATTAAGACTTTTAGATATAGCAAGTACAAATACAATTTGTGAAACCCTTTATGTTTGTTGATAGCAGAAACCCAATCAGAAATGCGCTTGTTGGACAGCATGGCGATGGCGTGATATTTATAAATGAAATTATCTTTTCAGTGTTTACAATACATTTGAGGCCTTCCTGGCTGTATTTCATGGATGGTTTTTTTTTTCTTTTTAAGCAGCATTCCATAAAGATCTCCTGTGTGTTTCACTGCCCTAGGTACAGCCACCTCCGGTTTGTTCGCACTGCAGAGGTGCTTTGTGGACACCTGCCCCTGCTGCCTGCGGAGTTTAAGGACATCGTTCGAAGGCACTGTGTGGAAGCTCGTGATGTCCTTCAGAACAAGTCAGTGCCAGCTGTGGGAGCTGTAGATAAATAGAGTATTTTAGGGTCTGACTCACATGAGGGCCCCTTCTGAAAACAGATCTTTGAGATGACACTGGTCCCAGCCACAAGGCTGCCAAAGCAAAGGGGTGAATAGCCCTGAGGGGAATAAACATCTGGATACTGTCAGAGCCTTTGGAACTGCAAGAGTGCTTGTGCAAGAACAAATGGTAATAAACTATGAATAAATGTAGACAGGAAATCCAAAGGTTTCTAACCATGAGAGGAGTGGGGTCTGTATCTGAAAAAATGGTGATGGAATTTTTTTTTAAATTATGGAAATCAGTCAATTTAGGAAAGAGATTGTATGAGGCACATGGTAGAAGGTGTTTGCATTCTGCCACCTGAGGTATCTTCCAAACTTGTTTCTTGTTTAATGCTAATAATTGAATATTGTTTCATAGTCAATAAAACAGTATAATTGACTATTATTTTGTCTATTACTATTAATTTAAACTAATCATAGTGGTCCATTATGACAAGTATCCTTAGATTTAAAACTCAGGTTTCCTCTGAGTCCTGGAAGGTACCACTTTGTTCAATATCTAGTTGTCAATTCTCTTCTAACCCTTTGGATTTTAGTCATTCTTTGGGTAATTTCTGAGCTTAGATTTCATTGCAAGAAGCAAAGTAAGACTAACAAGCCTTTAAAAACTTTGTCTCCATATTATTTCATTGTAGGTGGATCCCAACTTGTGCATCTATTTTCATTGACCAGGGTAGTAAGTGGCTTCATTTTGCTCCTGAAAAGGACTCTGATTCCTCTGAGAAAGTTGAAAGCTATTTCAGTTCCGTGGCAAGTCTGATGTCGTTACAATTGCGTGAGGTGGTTATTAACTCCCTAGAAGATCTTCTTGCATTTTTTATGATCCACAAGGTGTGTGCTGTCAAGCCTATCTGTAGTTTTCTGTCTTACTTGGAGATAATTCATATAGCCATAAAATCTAGTGCTCTTTGAGGACTAAAATGTCCCAAATGGCTCATCCCACTGGTGCTGTGTGGTAAGGACATTGGGGGAGTTTGAACAGCTTAGAAATTATAGATCACTTCTTTGTTCTGTAAATTTTTCCTTGTTTCTCCTAAGGATGGAAATGATTTTAAAGAACCCTATCGAGGAGTGCAGTTCTTCCTGTCTCAGATACTCACAGTCAAACTCCATGTGGAAGAACCTGATATTGTCTTTGAGCCACCTTTGGGAGCATGTTGGGATTTAATCAGCCATTGCTTCCATGAGATCCTGAAGAGTGCTGAGGAGCTCCCAAAGGTACTGAATAAGTTATGGCTGCATACAAAATACAATATTAATAAAAACTATGTGTAATATAAAAAGTTATGAACGAGGTTGAAGACTGACAAATAGAAGATGAAGATGAGGATTGTGAATCATGAACTGTGCGAACATTTTGATTATAGAAGATATTTTTCAGATTCAAGTTGTATTGAAGCACTGGTTTGATTTTCATATAGTTTTCACAAGCAAACTGTGTGAGTAACCAAGTGTTAATTATGGATCAGAGCCTTTTCACATTGCACTGTTTTTACCAAATTATGATTTTTTTAATGTGGTGGGTGAATGGGTGATAGAATACCTTATTTTCACTGTTCCATGTCTTATGATAGTATTTGCAATGATTTCCTTTAGGTAGAAAAACTTCTATTTCCAAAATTAAAAAGAGATGATCTCACTCTTAATACAGTCAAACCACATGAATCATTGTTTTCAGAGTATATAAACAAACTCAAGAAGATCTTTGAAAGCAACATAATTGGACCAAAGAAGTAAGTTTTGGCTGGTAACTCCCTTGCCCTTCCAAACCCTCAGTTTCATAACACTGTCCATTTGACTAAATAGACAGTTTGGGTGTATTCACTTCTTTCTGTAGAGAAACTTTGCATTGGAAACTTATGTTTGTTTTTGTGGTCTTCTGTGTTTAAGGTATTTGAATGTGTACAGCAAGTACAGCAATCTTTTGAACAACAAGTCACGGCAAGATGTCTCAAATTTCTTGGCCAAAGGTCCTTCTTTAGACGCTTTAACTGAGGTAACATGTTACTGACAACTGCAGCATGTTCATACAGCAGCTAACACATCACAATGACTTCCCAATTTATTGCCTAAAGAACAAATCACTTGCTTTACCCTTGGGAATACAAGGGAGTGCTCAATGTATTCAGCCCCTTACTGAAGGGCTGCTGTGCAAATGTAGGAGGAGGTTTCTTTATGGCCTTCCTCTGTGAGTTTTGTTGTTCTTTCTCAGCAGAAAGGCTGCCTGGAGTATTTGGTCAGTCTGCAGCTTGCTTGTCTTTCCAATGCCTGGTCCTCAGTCAGCCCTGTCTACTTTGCATCCCTGAGTTAGCATATGGCTAAATGCTTCCTTAGGCAGCTTGGGGTCTTCCCTACTGTGGCACATTACTGTGCAAAGCTTTCAGCCCTGGAATCTGTGGATAGGAGCAGAGCTCTGGAAAGATAAAAATTAGTCTTCCTTCTTCTGCTTGGAATAAATGATCCAATTTGCTGGATGGCAACTATTAGTTGTGTTGGATTTTTTGGCTGTAGACTTCTAGGAAAAATAACAGATGTATTGTTTTCTGTTTTTAGAAGATTGACAGCTTCACAGAACTGAAAAAAGAGATTGCTTCTATGGATGTCACTGTTCCTCTGGCGATGTTCTGTCTGGATGCTCTGCAGCTGAATGAGGAACTCTGCAATCGGACCCAAAATCTCAAAGACACATTGATTGAATTTGAAGTGATGGAAAACAGAGAGTTAAACCAAAGGTATCTGTTGTTTGCATGGATGGTTATTGCTGTCTGCCCGGACTGATGCTGTGTGTCTGTGGATGAGATACCTTGATTCATCTGCTGAGTTTTCTAGTGCTGACCAGACAAGTACAAGAAGGTCAGCCTGGCTGAACAGGGAGCTTTGGCTAGAACTCACAGAAAAGAAAAAAAAAAAAATCAATTTATGAAGAAATGTAATATTTTTGTTTCAAAGACAAAATCAAGTTACCAGATCTTGCATCTCTCTTCACTTACAATCCCAGTGATGTATCTATTCTCTTTTTGTTGTAGAATTTGTGATGAATATAACTTCATTGCAAAGAGAATGAGTGAGGTGCCTCAGAACACTGAGCAGCTAGTGGAACGTGAGGCATTCTTAAAGAAATCCAGTGAAGTTACTGTTGTTAAACTGAGCAAGGAGCTCATCAAAGCAGCACAAAGACTGCAAATCCTCATGGACTATGCTGATCTCTCTCGTATGTCTAACTACAGAATATAAAATTTCCATATGAGAATATTTATATGTAGATAATGGGCTCTGCATGCCTAAATGTTGCATCTTCTAGGGTGCTAATGGAAAGTTCCAAAAGAGGCAGAAAAGGAAATAAGAAGAATTCAATAGAGGCCAAAATATACCAGTGCAGCAAGGAATGGTAGAGAAATGGCACAGAGCACAGACAGGGCTTTTTAATGTGTTTTAAGTGTTATCAGGTCAATGTCATGTAATCTGGCCAAATGATGTTACACCTCTATGTCGATAAATAAAAATTCTCCAGAGAAAAGCCATCCAGAAAACCACGTGCCAAAGGCTCTATGACAGCATGTGGAAAGTGTAGGAACTTGCATCTCTGCAGCTGAGGATTAGATCAGAGCAGGCCTTTTGTTGTTTTGCTGCCATGGTTTGCTGTTCTTAGTATAAAGGCTGTTCTCTAAGACTGAAGATACATCAGTAGAAGTTACTTTCAGTTTGCATTTTTATGCAAAGCAAAAATGTAATTCACAGATGCAGTCTGTTACTTGCTGCACCTAAAAGAAGGGCAGTTGTATGAATGCAAACCTATTTTAGTGTCAGGATGATACTTTTTCCTTAGGCAGAATACACTCTTGGATCAGACAGTGGTAGGAATAACAAGGATATGTCATGTGTACTAGACTTCATTTATGATAAAAATTAGGATGCCTGTGGAAGCCAGGACAATTTTCTGTCACGTTTTGGACTGGAGTGTTTGCAGTTGCAGTATTTAATAATTGCATGTTCTCTGTAGCTGGGTTTATAAGCATGTGTCCTACATTAGTTGTAATGAGCTAAATGCACTGAACAAACACACAAATATGGAGATGTCTGCTCATCTTGTAGTTGTGATGCTGTGGCTTTTGTGAATAATTCAGCATTTACAGATTGAGGACTAGAAATGGTTGAAACATTTATCCATCAAATGTAGGTATAATGTACATTTAGTTAGGAGTGGTCTGTCACTGTGTGTGGTTGAATGGAACTGATATTCTGGAATAGCTGTTCTCACTGTCTGTGCCTAACATCTTATTTAGAGAAGTTCACATTCTTAACCTGATTTCACAGTTTTGCTATCAATCAGACTTGTTTTAGGGAAGAGTTTCTTTGCAGTGAAGATAATTCAGCCACCAGCCTCTTTGCTTATTCCTAAACACAGTTTAACTATTTTGCTTGTTAGTAGCCATTCCATTATATAATAACCATTCTATTAAATCACTGGTTCAAAGGTATTTTCTTTAAGATGGCTATATATTTTTTATTTTAGATGATGACATAAACCTGAATAGCACAGTTTTCCACTGGCCTGATGAGATTATGAAAATATTTGAAAGCGGTAAAAAGATGTTGGCTGAGAGGAGGATTCAGGTAGAGAGGGCATTGATTGAAAGGTATGGTGTTAAGTAATTTTTTTTCACTGGGTATTTTTAAAGAAAAAAACCTCACTATCAGTAGAAGGGAGATAATGTCAAAGACGGAAAACTTAGAAGCTGAGAAAGTAAGGAATAAACCTAGTTTACAGTACTATGGAGATTTCTGAAAAATGCTGTTGATGAGGGTGGATTGGAATATCCCTATATTAAATAGATCTGAAAGGAGGAATGGAGGATTGGTCCAGAATATTCATAATTTATGTTGTTATAATGGTTAGTGCAGCATTACAGATAGTTTTGTTACATTGTTTTCACTCTTCCTTTATTTTCTCCAGGTAGTAAAGGTAGCAAATATAAGTGAAGTAAAGTAAATCACTTGTGAGGTTTGAAAATGAGCCTTGAATTCTAATCCCATGGACTGCATAGTATTGATGTAAATGATTATTGAGCTTTCACTGGCATCTGTGGTTAGGCTAGTATTGAGATCAGAGTTCGTGTGGCAGTGCCTGTTGTAATTAATAAAATAATTGAAATCTGAAAAGGAATGAAACACAACATCGTATTACCTAAGCTATCTTTACCTCAGGTGTTCTCAGTTCAAGAAAACTCTTGAACTTTATAACAAAGAACTAGAAAGCTTCAAAAAGCGCGGGGATATTGTGACCGCGGAAGAATTGAGGAAGAATGCTGAGAAATTTGAAGAGTTAAATAAGAATGTAGACAATGCTCTAGTAGAATTTGAGGTTAGTATTTATTAATTAAGTGTGGAGTGAGTTACAGTGTGCTGGATGACCAAAAGCTTGGTTCCTGCCCCTGATTTTTTTTCCCAGGGTTCTGACCATGTGTTGTTAAGATGGCTTTAAAATTTCCAGATTCACAAAGATGTGGCAAATATCTTCTTGTCCCTGTGTGCTGATTTGTCCCAACTACTGAGGTGAAGAGCAAATTTTTGGGGAAAAAAGTGTTCAAAATTGAAATACTGAATTTCAGTGTTTCTGAGCAGTCAGTAGTAGCAAGATGCTATCTACAGAAAACAATTCTTCTGGCAGAGTTGGCAGAGGCAGAATGTTAGGGAGCTGGGTTTTCCCTGAATCGTGGTTTGTGCACTGGAGCTCTTTTTTCAGTCCCTCTGCTTGTTTTCTAATTAAACCCAAATGTTTTTCAACTGTTTGTATCATTTCCATTTAATGCTGATAGGCATTAAATATACATTTTAACACAACAGGAATTTCAAATGCTAGGAAACAAATTGAAGACCACCATCCCTAGATGGTGAGGGCTCTCCATCCAATTTACTGTGTCATTCTAAGTTGAACAGTTTGTCTTGGCTGTGACTCTGCTGGGAAATGAGAAGGGTTGTCTTTGAGAGATCTCACAGGCCTTGTGAGGCTTAATCAATCTTCTAAATCACAGTGAGACAAGGAGATTTCTCCATATATGGAGCCTTAGGGGTCAAGATTTTAATTGTCTCATTCAAAAGAAAAAATGAAACCAATTAAATGAGTTTGGAATTTAGATAAATTGGTAGTCCTACACATCAATACTATTAATTGGATTTAAAGGCATCCAGTATATTTAATTAGTGTGAGTTAACAGCCCTGACATGCTGTTATGGGTAGATCAGAACAAGTAATTAAGCCTAAGTTTCTTAATACATGATCCCAATGAGAGGTGTATCCACACAATTTAAATGACATGACAATTATCTCAGTGAATACATGAATTTAAATATCCATATCTTGGAATATGGATCTTCAATATTTTTTCTGCCTGCAGCTCATGTTGAATGATTACAAGTTTTATGGCTTTTTTTAATAATGCCTGTTGGCATTCTAGAAGCACAAACTCAGGACTCAATCTGAATTCAGTGCCTGCATTTCAGACAGCATTTCTCTGTGCTTCACCTCCCTACCTGTAAAATGAAGAAGACAATACTTTTTTAAAAATCTAAATCTTTGCACATTGGTTTTTATTGCAGAATCTTTTGGACAAAGACAATGTCTTACCATGAATAAGCACAGCAATTAACACCTGTTTTGGTGGGAGCTCCCAGATAATTCTGTAAATGAAAAAAACCTAATCACATATTTTAAAAAAATCCCAACAAGCCTGTCTGACTGAGGAGCTTAAATTGATATTTCACAGCAGATTGGAAACTTGTGAGCCTTGTTTTTACTGAATGCCGTGGTACATTATGTTATTCTAAAATGGATTTGGATTTTTTAAATTATTTGGGGAGTGGAAGATACCCATAAATGCTGGGTTAACAGTTGGACTCAATGATGTTAGAATAGTTTAGGTTGGAAAAGACCTCTATGTTTCCATGAAATAACCAGGGGAAGAACACCATTACCTTAGGTACCTAAAATCCATAGGCCTGTATCTACAGCTCTGTCTGGCTTTCAGACATGTAAAATAATTTTGTTCAATATTATCTGTTTAAAAGTTTAAACAACAATAGGAATTTTTGATGGAAATAATATACTTTTTTTTTTTCCCTTAAAGGCTATTAATTTTGAAGAAGATTTGCTTGAGCGGGAGAAGAGTGAATTTCCTCTATTGCAATCTATAATTGCAACCAAAGAACCCTTTGAGCAGCTTTGGGTAACAGCATATAGTTTCCATACCAAATCTGAGGAATGGATGAATGGTGAGGCTCTGATGTTCATTTGATGACACATGTTATTTACAGTTAGTTACGCAGAAGCTGAAAGGGTTGATCAGTCGTGAGAAAATAATTTTTAGGAAATAAATGCTGTTAAGCAGTGTGAAATAGAGTTACTGACTTGGATTTTGCATTAAGATAATTTTTTTGTAACACAATTGATTTCCAGTTAGAGGACAATGATTAAAAATAGCTGTAATTAAACCACTCTGGGAATCTCTTTTGTGCTGATGTACCTGCTGTGCTTTTTGTGTGCTGTTGTATTCAGGACCTCTTCAGCAACTGAATGCTGATGAAATTAGTGAAGAAGTTGGAAATATGTGGAGGACCATGTACAAGCTCAGTAAGAGCTTCCCAGATGCGCCTGTGCCCAGGCGCATGGCAGAGTCCATGAAGTACAAACTTGATAAATTTAAGCAGCATCTTCCTGTCCTGTCAATTGCCTGCAATCGTGGAATGAAGGAGAGGCACTGGGAGCAGGTACTTCCAACTCTGCTTTAGCTGTGGAATTACTCTGCCACAGAAACTGACAGTCCAATGTCCTTTATCCTGTGACATGATAGATCCAGTTTTGAAATCTGTAATGCTGCAGGCAGAAGCTCCTTTAAATTAATAATTTATGGCATAAAAGCAAATCAGGGTGTTGTGCTAATGCTTCATTAGAATTTGGTGCCTGCTGTTTGAAAGTACTTCACAAAAATGCATCTTGATAATGGATTAATTTCTTACTTTATTTTCAGATTAGTCAAATTGTAGGATGCGAGATCAAACCGGATGCAAATACTAACCTTAAAAAAATACTGGACTGTGGACTCTCAAAATTTATTGAACAGTAAGAAGCTTAATCTAGTCTCATTTTTTAGACATTGAATTTCATAGGTCAGATACCAAATACTAGTTCTTTTGAGGTTTTGTGTGCTGTTAGAACATGCTGTAAAATCAGCTGTATTTTATCAAGCTGTGACCTGTCAGTTGTTTTTGTAGCACAGAGGCATAAAAATCCAGTTGTATTCCTAAACCACTTAATTTGCTCATTCAGAATTTTGTTTGTGTTTGTCTTCCAATTAATATCAATATCTCTAACTTGGTGAGGCTGAAAGTGGAAAAAGATTCCTTGAAGAAAGAGTTTATGATATTATTAACAAATTATTATGAAAGGTAGTCTGATATGCAGCTCTACCTACAACTGCTCTTTTTTTGCTCTTCAGCTATGTTACAGAAACATTTCAAAGTTATGTTTCATTTCAATTTAGAATAGAACCTGTTGGAGCAGCTGCAAGTAAGGAGTATTCCTTAGAGAAATCAATAGAGAAAATGAAATCGGAGTGGGTCGATGTGCAGTTCGGTTTGGTGAAGTACAGGGATACTGTAAGTAAACACCAAATCAGTATATATAGCTGAAAATAATTCCTTTGATTCTGAATACCAATTGAGAAATATTAGAGGGATGTTGCTGCTGATTCATTGTGGCACGATGGAAAGTTGTGTCTTAGCCCAGAGCTGCGAAGATGTCTCTGTTATTATATATCTTTTTATTTGGACTTTAGTATCTGGACAGCTTGTGATCTCACATACTCATCCTAACAAATCTGTATGCCTGAGGACTTCTCCAGTGTTGTATGGAAAGCTGGACAGCAGTGAAATTTTGACTTGCCCAGAAGAATCACAGTTCAAAAGATTGAGTCAGGGGGCACCAGGTTCCTCTTCACAAAACAATCTGTCTCTGGACCTTTGAAACAGGGGTGTACAGAGGAGATACCATTTGGTATCTTCACACATTTGCAGCCTTTCTCAATTCCTTGCTGCTCCAGCCATCATAGAGAAGGGGGAAACAGGAAGCTGAATGAGTGGTGAAATAAAGTGACTGCCATTTGACTTACCAAAATGTGATGTGTTTACAGGACACCAACATCCTGTCGGCAGTGGATGACATCCAGCTTTTGCTGGATGATCACATTGTTAAGACTCAGACAGTATGTGGCTCTCCCTTCATCAAACCAATAGAAGCTGAATGTGTGGTAAGAAAAATTTGATTTTCCAGTTTGATTGGGCTTGCATGTCTCATAATACGCTTTCCCCAAGTGCTTTAAGGTGTTTTGACATAAGACATTACAGAGTTGTTAACTAAGAACACATATTCATATTTCTTGATTTATTCTTGTAATTTTGCTTAACTGCTAATTTTGCTTAACTACTAAATGTTTTCATTGCAGGCTTGGAAAGATAAGCTGTGTTTAATGCAAGATATAATAGACAGCTGCTTAAAATGCCAGGCAACATGGTTGTATTTGGAACCAATTTTTAGTTCAGAAGACATTATAGCTCAAATGCCTGAAGAGGGCAGAAAGTTTAAGATTGTGGATTCATACTGGAAAAACATCATGGCAGAAGTGGTAAGTGCTAACATCTCATAAATTGTGTATTTTTATGCACAGCTGGTAACATGATTATTAATGTCATGCCCATAAACTATTCTTTTCTGCAGTTGGGTATTTGTATCCAAGGAGTGGAAAAACCCTCATTAAAGTCCAACAAATTGTAGTCTTGCAGTGAAAGTGGTAGATTACATCATTATTGCATTGAGATTTCTGTAAAGGCTGGGTATTGAACAGTCAAGGAACATGAATTCTAAATTTTCTAGCTTTTTTTATGGCTAAATGGTCAGAATTAGGTAGAAAGATGAATGATCTGTGCTTTCAGGATCTGCTTATGTCTTCACTGACAATCTGCACAAAGCTTTGTCTGGATACAATGAGAGTTTGCACTAGACTTACAAGGTGTACACACTTTGGAGCAACTAAGTGGATTGTTTTCTTCGTGTGATTGTTCTCTAATATGTGATGGCATGGTTATTCAAAACTTCAGTGGATATGGACTGTCATGGTAGTGTGTCAGGTTAAGATAATGAGGATAGGAAGTGCAATTTGGTAACCTGTTCAATTCCCTGTAAATAAGAAGTTGAGTGGGAGGCCCGACAGCGGTGGTGTGAGCTGAGATGTTTGTCTGAAACCCTGGGAGTGTGTGGTTGTGTGATGAAGGTGTTGAAATAATCAGTGCAACTAAATAGAAGTTGAGACCTGTCCAACAGCTCAGACTCTGTGAAAAATGAAGCCTTACTGGAATAGAATCCTCTGTAGAGGAGTGTTATCAGAAAGAAAAAAATGCAGCCAAGACAGTGAGAACAGAGAATAATTGTCACGTACCGTGTCTCTGATAGAACTTATTTGTGAGTGGGAAACAATGGAGCAAGCTCAAGACACAGAAACAAGTGCCAAAGATCTTATTTCCTGATATTTCCTTCACTAATGTCTATAAAGTTCAAGTTGGTGAAACTGGCAGGCTGAAAAGAAAAACTATCAAATAATGCAAACGTATTTAATAACATGAAAGCAGACTACAGAGAAGAAATACAGCTTTTTGGCCTCCTGCAATATATGTGATTGATGCTAACAATTTTAATGTAAAACTTGTTGCAATTTTTAGCAGTTTCTGCTATGTGTTTGTTTTTACAAAGGTGAAAGACACGAAAGTACTTGTAGCAACTGAACAACCCAAGATGTTAGACAGACTTCAGGAAGCAAATATTCTCTTAGAGGACATTCAAAAGGGGCTGAATACTTACTTGGAGTCGAAAAGATTATTTTTCCCAAGGTAAGTTAATTAAACAGGCTTAAGTTAGAAACAAGAAGCCGTAAGCTCTTTCAAACCATTTCTACTGGACTGAAAAGTCTCATTTTATAAACATATGTGGGACAGAGTCACATGCAGCAAAACATGAAAACCTGTTCTAGTCTCCAGACATAACTCATTTTCCTCAGTTACAAAATGCCAGGAGCAGGCAGGGATGGGGAGGCACAATCTGTCTGTCACAATGCAAACTTTGATTAGAGAGGCATTATTACTCACAGGGTGTTTTTGAAGGAGCTTGCTACCTTCCCGTGGCTGACATGCAATTGTGTCCCTGCCCTACCCTCTTTAGAGGTGTGTGATCCGTGGGAGCTGTACATGATCACGAGGAGCAGGATTCAGAGTTTGTGCAGGGTCCTTAATGGCTGGCTGGAGCCCTCTGGTCTTTCCTGCCCGAGTTTGAGAACCCTTATTCTTCCTTTGCAGAAAAAGATGGTCCCATTGAAATTCTGAAAAAACAGATGAGACGAGTTTTATAATGTTAAAAATCGCTTAAGGAAAGGGATTTGAGATGGTAATTTCCTCCCTGATACTCTGGTGTCTTAAGCAACAATAAAACCAATTGCATGAATAGATTATTAATGACAATTTTCATGATTGGGAAGTAATTGTATTTTTCTGGCAGATTCTTTTTCCTGTCTAACGATGAGCTGCTTGAAATACTGTCTGAAACAAAGGATCCACTTCGAGTACAACCACATTTAAAGAAGTGTTTTGAAGGAATTGCTAAACTGGAGTTCACAGAAGATCTGGAGATCATAGGCATGATCAGTTCCGAGAAAGAAATTGTTCCTTTCATTGATAAAATCTATCCAGTGAAAGCAAATGTAATTAAAATTTTTTTTTTTTTACTATATGAAATGAGATTAATACATAATACATGACATAAAGTGCATGTTTTTGAGGGAATTAGGTTTACACCGTTTAGAATCACATCATGAAAGGAGTTTAGGAAGTGAGAGTGCAGACTGGTATTCTAGAATAAAAAGGATTTCCTACAAAAAGGAGTAAGACATACCAATTTTTCAGTAAATTCCTCTGAAAGGTGGGGCATGTTGTGAGTTACAGATAGACTTTTCCCTTAATCCTGCAGGAACAAAGCATGCCCTGGGTTAAAATGAGCAGCCTTACCTGACCATGCAATCTGTGTTTTCTGTTTATGTTTATATGAAACATATCCAGCTGTTTCCTTAGCTGGGTTGTCTCTAGAGTTAGCTTAATATACCTGCCTTCAGGCAGTGTAATCAACAGAATTACCTGTCAGAATTTGGGAAATTTCAACCTTTATTCCTTTTATATACAACACCCAGATCTAAAGAAAGCATATTTAAGCCTAACACATTTCAAATAATTCGTTATTGAAGAAGAATATAATCAGGAAATGTGTATTGACTCTTAACTGTTTTTCTTTCTTGAAGGGCATGGTAGAAAAATGGCTTCTGCAAGTAGAAGA
Source organism: Oreocharis arfaki (assembly GCA_013398015.1). Taxonomy (NCBI): domain Eukaryota; kingdom Metazoa; phylum Chordata; class Aves; order Passeriformes; family Paramythiidae; genus Oreocharis; species Oreocharis arfaki. Next base: position 458,815 of record VZRR01004857.1, read on the forward strand.
AATGATGTTGGCCAGTGTAAGACAAGTTCTTCAAGATGGCATAAAAGGATATAGCCAGGTAATTATTCCTGAACTATGGTATAAGTTAGATTTCACAAGCAAATATACATGAATAGGTTGCTCAAATTCTTAACCAGGGAAACATGTTTGAAGCTAAGTGGAATCCAGCTCTTCTTGTTTAGTAGTACCAGTCTGAAGTTTCAACTCTGAAGTTTCATGAAGAAAAAGCATTGAAGCTTTACATGCTGATTCTCATTTATTTGCAGCACGAGACAAAAGACTTGTGGGGAAAGTAATTGTTACCAGTGCCATAATCTAATGTGTTTATATGAATTCTTGTGTCTGGAATGCATCTTTTGGTTTAAGGTTCCTCGAAAGGAGTGGGTACTTCAGTGGCCTGGGCAGGCAGTGATTTGTGTTTCATCCATTTACTGGACAGAAGAAGTGTCTGAGGCTATAAGGACAAGAGCTTTACAAGTAAGATTTTCTTTCTTTCTATTTCTAATCACTGAACTCTGATTAATTAATAAAAAGCTCCTTCTGGCAAAGGAGATCCTCAGTCAACAGCACATTGCAATTTACTCGTGCAGTGTGCTTTATTTTGTATTTCCTTTTGTATTGGGAGTTGGTAGAGGTTTGTTCCCATTTACTTTGGTGTGTATCAGGAGAAATCCTACTGAAGGAAATTGCATTACTTCATTTATAAGTGATACTGGTATAAATAAAAGTAGCAAACAAAAAGTGACAGACCATTGTTAAACACTATGTATTTTCATTTCTAATTCCTGTCTTTACATGGGAAGCCTCAGAGAAACGTGCAGGCAGAAATCTCTCTTTACAGAATGGTGCAGTTATTTCAGAGAATCACAGAATCAATGAGGTTGGAAAAGATCTCTGAGCCCATCGAGTCCAGCCCATGACCCAGCACCAGGCCCTGGCACTGAGTGACACGTCCAGTCTCTCAAACACCTCCAGGGATGGTGACTCCACCACCAAACTGGGCAGCCCATTCCAATGTCTAATCACTCTTCCTGAGCAGAAATTCTTCCCAATGTCCAACCTAAACCTCCCCAGGCACAGCTCAAGACTGTGTCCCCTTATCCTGTCACCTGTTACCTGGGAGCAGAGCCCAGCCCCCACCTGGCTCCAACCTCATTTCAGGGAGCTGTGGAGAGTGATAAGGTCACCACTGATTCCTGTGGTTATTGCTTGACTGTCCTGGTGAGGAAGTTAAAACTACAGCAGTTTTAACTATCACTTCACTGAGGCTTTACTCAAATGCCTGCTCAGGTAGTGGAAATAATTTCTGTTTAATTCAGTGGGCTTTTCTGTGATCCTATTTAAGCTGGGTGGATAAGGATTTATTTGGAGATTAATTCTGTCAACAGAATATTTGGGCTAGTTTTTAAATGTTGAAATAGAAAAGTATTGATAAACTTTACACCAAATACTACATTTTAATATAAGCTTTTTGTTTCTGAACCCTTACTGAATTTCTTAGATTTAACTTGCCTGCATTGTTTAACACCAGTTGAAGATCTTATTCCATATATCCAGGCAGAACTAAAAATGTTCATTACTTTCAGAGAAAGTATCCTGAACAATCCACAGCTGAAGAAAAATGAGAAGGAATCACAGAACAGTGAATCACAGAATAAAAGGGACCTCTGGACATCATGTAGTCCAACCTCTGTTTAAAGTAGAGCCAACTAAACCATATTGCTAATGGACTTGGTCCCATATGCCCATTCCTTTCTGGTATGGGGGAACCAAAATAAAGATCTCCCATCGTAGAGATTTGTCATTCCATTTGGAACAAAGATAAGCCTTCTGCTTAAACTACTTTCAGGCCATAAATATTTTTGAAGTGTTCTTAGTAAAATAAAATGCCAGTATACAAAAGAGAATTTTAAATGTCTGTGTAGTGCCCAGACTTCCATTAATATGTTTTGTTGGAGGGGCTGTCTCCGATGATTGCACCCATAGGAGTTTAGGAACTGCTGGCTAGAGCATCACATTAATGCCTGTGTTTGTTTCTGTGGCAGGGTTTCTTGGAGAAGAGCAATGTACAGATTAGGGACATAGTTGAGTTAGTGAGAGGAAAGCTGTCCAGTGGAGCCCGGCTGACCCTTGGAGCTCTCATTGTCATCGATGTGCACGGTAACGTGCGGCTGCTGCTGCCCCTGAGCAGTGCTGCTCTCCTTAGCTGGGTGGGCTCTTGGAGAGAGGCACTTGAAATGCCTTCTCTAACTTGAATCAGCCTTTATAGAGTTACTGCTCAGTTCTTTGGGCAAATGGGGATTGCTCAGTACTGCACAAGGATCTCCCATCTGCTTAGAACAGACACTGGAATCTAGTTAAAATTAAGCTGATTCCCTATGCAAAACAAGTGCAAATTCCTCTCTAATGTGAAAGCCAGCCTCTAAATGTTGAATTACTCTTACATAGCTCTAAGTAAATGTTACTTTACCTATTTCTTTGTTAGTTTACTTAAAACAACTTATGCTTAGATTTTTCAAAGAATCTGTGCCTTACCCTGCAGCTCGTGATGTGGTCTCAAAATTGGTTGAAGACAAAGTCATTGATCTGAATGACTTCCAGTGGATTTCTCAGCTGAGATACTACTGGGAAGAGAATGATGTGATGGTGCGAATGATCACAACAGAAATGAAATATGGTTATGAGTATCTGGGCAATTCTCAGCGTCTGGTTATAACCCCACTGACAGATCGATGTTATAGGTAAAGCCATATTGTGTGTGAATAATGTTTTCACTTTTTGGGTTGATCTGTGTTTACTTTCATTTGTTCTAGTTAATAATAGCAGGAGCCTCAGCAGCTAGCATTTTCCTGTAGATTTTGGAGGCAAATCTTTTATATCTTTGCCCAAATATGGTAAAATATTTACAATGTATAGGCTTCTACACCAGTAGAGCAATAGTCTTTGTTGTATCCAAGAAGGTGCTTCTGAAAAGAGGTGGAAGCACATGGTATTGGAACTGCAAAGAATTCTACAGTAGCACCGGTCAATTAATTTACCTGAAATAAGACACACAGTTTGAGTATGGCTGCCTATGAGATAAATGAGGTAATTATAGAGCCCTTCACAGATTTTTTGAATGCAGTTAGCTTCCTGTTCTTCCACTGGCTTGCAAGAGGTTGTAATGGAAATGCTTCAGTCCTCAAGGTTGAAATTTGCAAAGGCATGTGGTATTTCACTTCTGGTGAGCCCTCAAGACATGAACATGAGTCAAAGCCTTTGAATGAGGGTTTTGTTAAATAATCAGATCATTCCAGTGTTAACAGGGATCTCATTTTAGTAAGATGCTCACTTGAAAAGCAACGTGATTCCCAGGTTTTTGTAACAACCTTTATGGTTTCTCATCCATTGCTAAAGATTGGCTGAATTTATAAAGCCAGCTTCAAGCTCTTGCCAGTTCAAGTGCCACTTGAGGGAAATGCATGCTTTTGCAGACTCTAGCATTTTGCTCATGGCACTGTTCATTTGCTTGTTTAATTGAGGATATACAAGGTGGATGCATGTAATAAAAGCCTTGACATTCCTTTTAGGCCAAGTGGCTGAATGTGAGCTTCTACAATTAGAAATCACTTATGAGACAATATTGGGTTTTTAGGGCAAGCTGCAAAGTCAGTAGAGAAACAAGTCAATTGTTTCCAGGGGAGCCTGTACAGGAAAATACTTATCAATCCATTCAGAAACAATCTGATGTTAAAGATTGCTATTTCTAATGCCTGTGTTCTTGATAATCTAGGACATTAATGGGTGCCTTGAAATTAAATCTTGGTGGTGCTCCAGAAGGGCCTGCTGGAACTGGCAAAACAGAAACTACAAAAGATCTAGCAAAAGCAATAGCTAAGCAGGTACCAAAACTCCCTTTTTTTACTTTCCACTGTTCATGTTTGGATATGTAGATATTTCTTAAAATGCCATTCTTAAGCAAGTGCTGCTTGTTTGGTAGCTATTCCTTTACTGTTGGACTCAAACATGTTAAAGGTCTTTTCCATCCTAATGATCCTGTGATTCTGTCCTTTATTCACAGGAACAGTTGGTAAGAAGCACACATTTAGGACTGTGTGTATACGGCATCCTGATTTTCTAATCCAAAATAAGCAACAGTAATCCCTTCCCATTTCAGATGCTAAGAATTTTATAGTGGGCTTTGTGTTAATGCTGAGAAATGTTCTCTGTGTTTTTGTTGTAGTGTGTTGTCTTTAATTGCTCTGATGGCCTCGATTACAAGGCAATGGGCAAGTTCTTTAAGGGGCTGGCACAGGCTGGGGCATGGGCCTGCTTCGACGAGTTCAACAGAATTGAGGTAATGTTTTAACTCGGACAAACAAAAAGAGAAAGCTTTAATTTAAGACACGAGAAGTTTTAGATTTAGACGTGACAGCATTGCTGCCAATTTTCTGCTTTTTCTTGTGGTGAGGCCTCTTTGTTCTGATAATTAGTGACACAGAAATAGGCACTCAGCTGCCTGCTCTAGAAGCACACGCTTACCTGTGTTGCAGAAGTGTTGTGTTCTGGGTCAATCAAGCTGAAGAAAATATTCCTTTACAATTTTTTCTTTTGTGTGTGTGAACACTCATTTGTTGGGAAAGAACTGTTCTTATCTTCTCCTTGAGAAATTGAGCTACAGCTGTGAAGTTGCATTTGCCTATATTCAGCCAAAGACAGACAAATACAGAGGGATTCCTGTAATGCCTGGAGCTGAGTGTCACTAACTGAGTGACCTGGTTATCAAGCTGTGTAAACAAATTCATCTAATTCCCCCCTTGAACTTTCTCTGGTCTTTTGGGTTTTAATTTGGTCACTCATGACTTTGGATAAGTTTTATTGTTACTTTGATGGAATTCAATTTAAGTACATGTAAATGTGGAAATTTAATGAAATTCTATTTGGTATGTATTAGTATCTTTCACTCCCTAATTTCTCCATTTTTCTGCTGTAACTTGTTTTCTGGTGAATTCAAGTGTAAGCATTCCTCTTCCAATATTCTGTTACCTTGATACTTTAAAGCACTCAGGATTGGCACTGGGCAGCCTTTACCTATTATTTACCCTCAACTTTGGGCATTGAGTGAGTCGGTTTTTCTAGAGAGCCTAAACTCTTTATGTATCTGAATTGAAGGGAAAGTGCTTTTAGAGGCCTCCAGAGGGAGTTCCTGTCCAACTAACTTAGATGTCTATATTCAGGCATGTGGCAGTTCCCTGTGGAGGCTTTTAAAAGCCTCTGTTGATCAGTCTCTGTTATTTGAGTAGAGAATAGTGGCACTACCTTTCAGAGGGTTCCTTCAATAGGCAGCTAATACATAGGCTCAGGGCGATTTTCCTTGGAGGAATGCAAATACATCCATCAAAATACGTAAACAAAACCATTTTATTATTATCTCCAAGTGTTTTATGCTTTCCAATCCGTTCTGTCTGTATTAGGTTGAAGTGTTATCTGTAGTTGCCCAGCAAATACTTAGCATCCAGCAGGCTATCATTCGCAAACTCAAAAAATTCATCTTTGAAGGGACAGAGATCTCTCTTAATCCCACATGTGCTGTGTTTATTACGATGAATCCCGGCTATGCTGGACGGGCAGAGTTGCCTGATAATCTGAAGGTAAGTCTGAAATCCTGCTTTCTTGTAGAAATTAAACTGAGTTTGCAACTTCTAGTCTATAGTGATAAGAAAAGCCAGCAATAGAATAATAAACTGATGTGTAATGGTCGCTTAAGGAAGAAAAACGCCGTCACTCTGAACATCCCCTCCCTCGCTTCTCCTGCTGAGCATGACCCCGGATGCTCTGGAGTCCCTTGGCTCAGCTGTCCTGGCTGAGTCCCCTCCCAGCTCCTTGTGCACCCCCATCCTCCTGGCTGCTGTGTGGGGTGAGGAGCAGGAAAGGCCTTGGCTCTGTGCGAGCTCTGCTCAGAAATAACTGCAACACCCCTGAGTTATCAACACTGTTTCCAGCACAAATCCAACACTCAGCTTCAGGGCAGCTACTGTGAAACAATTTAGCTCTACCCCAGCCAAAACCAGCACAACTGATAACCCGTTCAAGTGTATCCTGCTATGCTTTTCACCAAGCTTTAGTGAATAGTTAGGGTTGTAAAAATGCACAGATGAAAGGTCTCAGTCTAACCATATTGATACCAGTTTACAGCTTTAACTGTGCTCTCCCTAAGTGGAAATTCTCTGAGTTTACAATGGCTTGGTGATCCCAATCCCAATTCAAATTTATTATAACTTTGTCAGTTGCTGAGACACTATGGAGAGACTGATATGGTCCTGGATCTTTTTCTAGCATTGCCACAATTCTTGGCATAACCTTTTACAAGGCATTAACCACACCATGTGCTAGTTTATCTGTTATGAAAGTGAGATGAATGTCACCTCCCTTTTCCTCTACTCATAGTTCTTTAGAATTGACTCTTTCTAAGCATTTGTTACTGCAGTGCTTAGCACAGACCTCTTGAACCTCTTGATAAGATCAGAATAGAATAGAACAGAATTCTAAAGCAGTCTCATAAATTTCAGATGATTCATGAATTCTATGCATTCTTGAATTTATGGAGAGATGCTATTCTTACAAAACAGGCACAATTTATTACAATATTCCATAGTCAAAAGTTGGCATCTTACTTTTTTCCTTATAGGCACTGTTCCGAACAGTTGCCATGATGGTCCCAGATTATGCTTTGATTGGGGAAATTTCACTTTATTCAATGGGATTTCTGGACTCTAAGAGGTAAGACATGCTGAATTTTCAACCTTAGTTGAATCTGATATACCTTATTCCTCTATAGGGCATATATGTGTGTTTGAGGCATATATGGAAGGCTGTCCATGTTTTGTTTCTCCAGAAAGTACTTTTTAATCTCCTGCTTCCTTCTCAATTCTCATTTACCACCTCACATTGGCAGATGTGCACTTCTACACAGGATCATTTGGAAAATGTATCAAAAATATCAGACAGAATTCCTAAATGATGCACACATTCTTTAGCATGGCATAATCTAGAGTCTCGCCTCCCAAGTGTTTTGGGCCATCTTGTCAGCTGCTGTGTCTTAGAATCACTGCAGTTACTTTGTGTATATAGGTAGGTAAATTATTTTCCTTGCATGGTGAGCTGTTTTCACTCATGTTACATTTCATTACCCACAGTCTTGCCCAGAAGATCGTTGCCACTTACCGTCTGTGCTCGGAGCAGTTGTCCTCTCAGCACCACTACGACTACGGAATGCGCGCGGTCAAATCCGTCCTGACAGCAGCAGGGAACCTCAAACTGAAGTACCCAACTGAAAACGAAAGTGTGTTGTTACTTCGGGCTTTGCTGGATGTTAATTTGGCCAAGTTCTTGTCCCAGGATGTGCCATTGTTTCAGGTAAGGTATCAGGCCGGTGTGTTTGAGGTTTTATGATGATGAGATCCATTATAAGAACCTGCAGAAACGGGTCATTATCTTAATTAAGAACAGTTTGATCTAGATGATGCCATGTAGGGTTATTTCAGTCCACTGATCCGGAGGAACTCTTTGGTTCTGTTAGGATTATTTTGAAAAGCAAACTTTCAATGGTGCCTTCAAAGTTATTCTAGAAAATGTTGTAGAAGGTATCTTGTTAAAAATCATCTTGTGCTGTTTCATTCGTGGAAATCATTCTTTGAAGTTTGTGTTCTGGCTTTGTGCTCCGAAAGAGGTGTGGATAATTAAGTTAAGGTCAATTAGAAATTTGAGTTGAGAATAAAAATGATGAAGTTTCTGTTTGCATGCTGCTTTAATAGAAAATAAAGAAAAAGCAATCAATATTAAAGATGAAAAGCTGGGCTACAAGCACAGCCACAGTCACTGCTCTGAAATTTTGGAGTAAATACTCTTCTATTTAATCACTGAAATTTTTTCACCTACTTTCACTTCCTTTTGTGTAATCCTGATGGGGGCAAATTTGCAAAGGTTAAGCTTCTTTTTGCAATAGCAATATGTTCATGAAAACTGCAGGCACAGGTTTCAGTTTCGTGTATACAGAATACTTCCATGGCTACAGTTTGCCTAGAAGTTAGTTTTGTCCAGCTGAGGACATTTGGTTTTAAGCTTCTGTTATCTGTATGAATATTGTTTTACTTGGGAATTTTCTCTTTTTGTAACCTGTGTTTGAATGGTGTTCTATTCTGTCCTTCCTTAACAGGGCATCATATCTGACCTGTTTCCTGGAGTGGTTCTTCCTACACCAGACTATGACCTATTTTGCAAGGCACTAACTGAAAATGTTGAAAAATTGAATCTTCAACCAGTGCCATGGTTCATTGGAAAAATTATTCAGGTCTGTTTTCACATAGTTCTGGGGATGAAAAGCATGAGAGCAGAAACACTCTTCATTCACTGTCTGTGACATGAATGAATAGCTAATAGTTTCCTTACCAATTAATGGAATATTACAAATGGAGTATTTTTACTGAGTAAAAATCATGGAATAAAAGCCTGCTTTGCTCATAGTGATTCTATAATTCAGACAGTCTGTGAAGGAGCTAAACCAGGAAATGTCAGCCTTAACCTGATAAAGAAAATCTTCTTAGGGGTTATTACAGGTCTGTTTGATGGTGTTTTTGCTTTGACTTGAGCTTTGACAAGATCTTGTGGGGTGACTGGAGAAGTTACCACTCTTGCAGTCCAAAGACAGCCTCTGTGGGACTGGCCATATGCCAGATCCTCAGAGCTGCAGCTTCAGTCCCTTTTTGTCAGCTTCCTTGGTAACCACTGATTTCAGTTCAGGGCTGTGATCTGCAGTGTCTGATTAGTGCCCTCACACCCTGCACAGTGCTGCTGTTGAAGCTGAGGGATGACATTTAGCATGGAGAAAGGGAGGATGCTTGGAGAAAACGACTTCTTAAATTGCATCAGTGAGAATTGCCATGAAAGCATGACTGCCCTCTGATTTGGATGCAGGCTTTGGTCAGCCAGCAGAGTGCAGAGATTTGGTCCTGTCACATCTGAATGCAGGAGAGACTTCTATTTCCATACACATAACACATAACACTTGCTTTTGTGCCATGTTCACCGGCAGGTGTACGAAATGATGCTGGTGCGCCATGGTTTCATGATTGTTGGAGATCCCATGAGTGGGAAGACCAGTTCATACAAAGTGCTGGCTGGAGCCCTGGCTGATTTGTGTGCAGGTAACATTGTCCAGCCACAAACTTCTCATTAAATGAAGTTAGTTCTATGACTGTTATTTTTCCTTTGCAGAGATATGCCCAGGTTGTTATTTGTCCTATATTCTCCTTCCTTGACTGCAAAATTTCTATTAATTTAACAATTTTTGTCTGGTATATTTGTCTGGTAGTATTTTTGTCTACATCTACTGGAACAGTAAGCTATACTAATGTGTTTATGCTTTTCTGAATTTTATTTGAATTTTATTATATTATAAAATGCCAGGCATTTTATTTGTGCATAACACTCTTGAAAAAATTAGCTCTGATAGGATGTTGTAAGTAACTCCCATAAATACATGAAATCTGTGCTGCTCTGCTTTTTCTCTTTTTCATGTGTTTTTTTACAGCAGACTTCTTGCTTCCCTTGTACAAGTAAGAGAATTTCTTATTTACTGCTACCTAGATGCCAGATATCTGGGGTTTCTTGCTTTGAGCAGCTAGAGTAGGATCATCAGGAATCATCTTGTTGTGTACTTCAGCTATTGAATAAAACCTACCAAATCTTCAAGCTCATGTATTTGCCTTTTTACACAGCAAACATCATGGATGAATTTGCTGTTGAATACAAAGTTATTAACCCCAAAGCCATTACTATGGGGCAGTTGTATGGCAGTTTTGATCCTGTAAGCCATGAGTGGTCAGATGGAATTCTAGCAAAGGCCTTCAGGGAACAAGCGTCTTCCACCACAGATGATCGCAAGTGGATTATTTTTGATGGCCCAGTGGATGCAGTTTGGATAGAGAACATGAACACTGTGCTGGATGATAATAAAAAGGTAGCCTAATTTTTTTGCCCATAACCTCATCCTTGAATAAACATACTTGATTTTAGTAATAGCAATATTGTTACTGCGTTAGTCAGAGGAGGTGCGAAACTCGGGAAAGGCTGATGTGCTTAAAAGCATTGCTTTACTTCCCCAATTGTATGAGTGGGTTTAGATGGCATTAGATAATATTAACCCATTACTTCTCTCTAGAAGCCTTGTCTCGCTCCTTCTTCTAAATGAGGTTTGTCACTGAGGCTTTTTTATGGGCTTTTTAAGGGCACTGAAATGCATGAACTCCGTTGTGTGACTGAAAACTGAACTTGCTTAAATTACCGAGTGAATAAATGAATGTAAAAAAAGCTGCAGGTCATAAGTGCTTTTTCTTGCAGAGTTGTTTAAAGCTAGAGCATTGTTCTCTGTGTCTCTGCAAGCCTTACAGTAGGACATGGAAAAGTTGAGACAAGGTCGTAAAATATCACGTATTGTAAGGGTACAAATGAATGAATGAGGAGTGACACTAAGTGGAACGTTCAGTGATTTTACGACATTGCTTTGGCTGCACGATCAGCACTGACATGACCATGTTTATATGATGCTCTTCTTCCAGTTATGCCTAATGAGTGGTGAAATCATTCAGATGAACTCAAAAATGAGTTTAATCTTTGAGCCAGCAGACTTAGAGGAGGCATCTCCAGCAACTGTCAGCAGGTAATGTGAGAGCACTCAAGCTTGAACTGTCCCACCTTGCACATGTATTCCTCTACCATGGGTGTTTGTTCTTCCCAGGTGTGGTATGATCTATATGGACCCACAGCAGTTAGGCTGGAAGCCACTGAAGGATTCCTACTTGAAAACTCTGCCTCCAAACCTGCAGGACGAACACCGGGCGCTGGTGAGAGACTTCATTTCTTACACGGGTCTAATTTAGAAGATTAACTATGAGGTGATACTCACAGTTTGCCCACTTGAAGGCAGGCATGCAGAATCAAAACTTTTTTATTACTACCATTAACAGCTTAGTCTTCAAAGCCTTTTCCACCTCATTCCTTGCATGAATGAGAGCTCTTTGTGCTGTGTATGGTACTATGTCTTCAGTAGATGCAAATAAAAGTATTTGTTGGTGAGAATCAGCTTTTAATGAAAATTTAAAATCCCTATTATTGGGCATTAAAATCTACTAAAATAACTGAAATAATAGTAGGATTAGAGCTGTAGAAAACTTATGTGATTTGGGAAGACCCTCTTTTAGTTTTTGCAGGAAATTAGAATCAAATTTCCAAGAAGTACCAAGACTAGAAGAGCTCTTTATTTATAATTTTCTTAGTTCATCAGAGTAAAGTAATTATTCCTTAACCAACAGATAGCCTGACCCTTTAGTGCATCTTCTTGAGTACTAGTCCCTGGGAAAAGGGTAGGTCATGATTCTTGTCCTGTTTTCCAGTTTGAGTTCTGGAGCAGATACCACCAGCCATGGTCAGTATTAACCCACCTGCTGTGGCACTTCTGCAGGCACCAGTCTGCCCCAGCACACTGGGATTTCTGCTGTGGCAGTATCTGTGCTGAGTCCTCAGGAGGGGCCCTCTTTTTAAGGGAGGATGAAGCCTTTACCTTTGTTTCTGTTGGAATAATTTTGTTGTTGCCTGAGCAAGACAGGGGTCTCTCTAGGCTGAGCTTCTGCTCTGCTGTCTGCATCAGTAACTGGGTGACAGAATTCCCACTGAAAACTTCTCTGTGGTAAAAGCAACTTGTTTTCACCATCAGATGGTGTGACTGTGAACATTTCAGTACTGCCTCACACAGGCCCTTTCCTGATCTTCTCTCTGCCAACCTGGACAATTTCTGATGCCTTATGTTTGGTTGAGGGTGAATTGAGGGACAGTGGGGAATGTGGCAAGTCCTGCATTGTCACACAGCTGTTTCCTTTCCTCCTGGCAGGTCGATGACTTGTTTATGTGGCTGGTCGAGCCCTGTTTGGATTTCATTCACCATCGTTGCAAATTCATTGTAAAAACATCCTCTATTCACCTGTGTAACAGCTTGATGAAACTCTATTCTTCTCTCCTGGGTAAGTACCCTAAGTTGCCTCCTTTTTATTTCAGTTTTTCTTTTTTTTTTCCCTGCCATGCCCCGGGACAAAATGCAGGTTATAAGATGCAAGGAAATACCACAGGAATTCCTTGCTGCTGAGTTCACACAACACACTCTGTGATCTCACTGATCAGTATTATTGATAGTTCTTTGACCAGCATACAGAGCTTTCACATTTGGAAACTGGTGTCATTACAAAACCAAACATGATCTTGTGAGTATTTTCTGTGTTTTGCTTGCTGTTTGCTACCATCTGAAGAAAAAGAGTTAGGACTCTTTCTAAATATTTTTCTTCTAATTTCATTTTTATTTGTAAACAGCATTTTGCACAGACAAATTGTAGATTGGCTTCATTCCACTGAAGACAGCGCTCTGCTTTTGTCTCAGGACACTTTTGCAAAAATCCGTTTTGAATTGGGGTTTATGGTTATTACTGGCATTTCACTAAAACTCAAAATACGTGTTTTAGATGAAATAAAGGGATCTGATGAAGACGACAGTGAAAGCTTGTCTGCTCAGCAGATCACATCGTGGCTGCAGGCCCTTTTCCTTTTTGCTTTGGTGTGGACAATTGGAGGGATCATCGATGCAGACAGCAGAAGAAAATTTGATTCGTTTTACCGCAACTTGCTCAGTGGAATGAACGAGGAACACCCACGCCCTAAAACTGTGAAGCTTAACAAAAACAACATCTTCCCAGAAAAAGGTGCTTCTTCATAACTCTACTTGCTTGGCCTTTTATAAAGCAGTGAGAAAGCTTGGCACTTAGTGTGCCTGGCAGATGTTAAGTCTGCAGCAGAGCCACCATCTGCCAAGCCTTGGGCTGCACAGTTGGGTGCCCCTTCCTGGCTCTTTTAACCAGGAGTAGCATATGGCTTCTGTTGGTACTCAAACAATGTGGCTGAATCTGACCTAAAATAATTTGGTGATGATAATGGCAGTGGGGAGGTGGGATGGGGGCGTGGGGTTGTATCTTGTGTACTAGAAAGCTTCCATTATCTCACAGTGTTGGATACCTCACACTAAAATTACTGAAGGTTATTTTTATAATTTAATCAGTGGGTTTTCCTATGTTGTGTTTTTCAATTAACAGGGAGTGTTTATGACTTTTATTTTCACAAGCGTGGCCATGGGCAGTGGCACATGTGGACAGACTACATCACAAAGGAAGAGCAAGTTATCGCCCCAGGGGCTAAGGTGCACATTGATATCTTTATTGTAGAAAATAATTATTTGACTAAATGATTTAGAGGTATAAATAACTATATTTGGCTGTTTAATGATTGCTTTGCAACATTTCATTAGTTTCTGTAGGCTCCTTTTCATGCTTTTGTCTCAGTTCTGGTACCACCGACACTGGAAGTTGAGCACTGCAGGTGCACATGGAGCCCTGAGGTTGCCTGGTTAAAATCTGGGTTCTGCTTTGTTCCCTAACAGCATTTGATATCGGGGAAACCAGGATGGGAAAAAGCCAAGCCTGAATTTCCATTCCTTCATTTCTGTTTCCAGTGGTTGATCTCATGATTTTTTGGTATGAGTTTCACAGAGAAAGCAAGCAAAGAGACTTACCACTACTTTGGGATATGGGGAACAGTGCTGGGAGTCCTGGATCCCCTCCATTTAAAATAGGGGCACTCAGATTTTGATGGCAGCTGTGAACTGAATGAAAGTGAAGCACAGCAGAGATCTGCAGATGAAAACTTCAAGATAACTTAAGCTTGTTTTCATTCCACTGTCTTGTCTACTAAGTATGTGAGAGATGTGAGGTTGCATTTCATTCTGCTGCTGAAAATCTTTTCTCCATATCAAATCCACAGCTGCTAATTATGAGTAAAAAAATGAGGAAGAGAAAAAAATTTCCAAACCAGTGTTCCTTTCCCTTTGCACAGTAGGGGAACAGAACTAGGCTGTACTTAACTCTGTAGTTCTCCATCCAGGCTTTATATAATGTCTGTGAACCATAATATAGATAATACTGGTTGTGCTGTTGACTGTGTAAGCCCTGAACGAGAAGTGGGGCCATAGTATCTACTAGAACCTTGTTATAGCTTAGGTTTTCAGACAATAGCATTTTTTAAAAATGCATTTGTGCTGCAGGGTGTCTGTAGTTGCTTGCAAATATTCACGTTGATTAAGCTATTAGATGTTTGATTTTCACATTTTATTTTACTTTCCTTCATAACAGGTATCTGAGCTGATCATTCCAACGATGGAAACTGCCAGACAAATGTTTTTTCTTAAAGTATATGTGGAGCATAGTGTCCCTTTGCTTTTTGTGGGTCCCACTGGCACTGGAAAAACAGCTATAACAAACAATTTTCTACTAAAACTTCCAAAGGAAAAATACATCCCAAGTTTCATCAACTTCTCTGCAAGAACCTCTGCTAACCAAACCCAGGATATTATTATGTCCAAGCTGGACAGAAGAAGAAAAGGATTATTTGGACCTCCTGCAGGGAAAGAAGCTATAATTTTTGTGGGTAAGACGTATTTTTCATTTTTTAAAAATCATTTTCATTCTGGCTTTTAGGCAAAGGAAGTGGTTCACTGAGACTAGTAAACTTGGATTGCCTTGGTGCTTTTTGGCTTTTTTCAGGCATCCAGGGAATCATAGAATCCTAGAATCTCCTGAGCTGGAAGGGTACCCACAGGGATCATTGAAGGATTAGCACTGCCCTTGCTGAGAGCTTTAAGTGGTGGCTGTCTTCAGAGTAGTTCTTAGAGTTGCAGTGGGACATGACATGAAATTAAACAAAATCACCAACCACACATGCCATGAAATTCAACAAAATCACCAACCACACTAAGTTAAGCCGTCACCCCTAATTATCCCTGCGAGGTATAATTGTATTTGACTTTGGTCAGTTCAATGGGAAGCAGGAATAACACCACACAGCCTTTTTCTACCTCTAGTTCAGTTATTTTTCCTTCTTAGAAGAAAACTAAATTCCTAAACACTGAAGTTTTTTTTTAATCAATGCCTGTGTTCTCCATAGATGACCTGAACATGCCTGAAAAGGAAGTGTACGGAGCCCAGCCAGCTATTGAGCTTCTCAGGCAGTGGATTGATCACGGGCACTGGTACGACAGGAAGGATGCATCCCACATCAGTATCATAGATGTGCTGCTTGTCTCAGCCATGGGGCCCCCCGGGGGAGGCAGGAATGACATTACAGGTAGGAAATGCAGTGCTATGGCACGGAGTTGTGTAGCTGACTGAACTTGAGAGGTTGGGTTCAGGTTTGCTGATGGTAAATTCTGCATTTATCTGTGACTGGTGGATCTACAGGGGCGTTCACCAGGTGGGTCATTCCACGTACAGGTCTGTTAGGTTCAAGTTCAAATCTGTACCCTTTCCAGGGGGAGTTTAATCAACCTTAGAAACAATGTTTTTAATGTTGATTAAACTGTGAATGGCAGAAGTTTTTCTAAAATTAGCGATGGAGATTATTTCCATTTTCTGTTCTTTGGAAAAGGGAGGGAATGCATCCTCTTACCATGTCTCTGGCAAGTCTCTTCTGAAGTTGTATCTCCTGCTGCTGACAGAGGCTGCCTGCATTTATTTACAAGCATGTTACCTGCAAGTCCATGATTCCTGTCACAGCACCATAAGGGAGGTTATATTTTCTAACAAAAAAATTACATAAATAAAAGCCCTAATGTAGCTGCAGCTGCATTATTATAGGCTATACAGCTATTTACAGCTGCATTGTTATAAGGCACTTCATGCTATTTTGCTTCTTATAAACACCGTGGTACAGATATAACTGTATGTGCTCTAAGGCTTTATGAAAATAACTATTCTGATATAGCTGAATTTCTAAAATTTACTTGTGTGTAGACTGATTCTCTTTAGGTGAAAGCCAGTAACAAGATCCTTGACTTTGTAAAGTTTTACTGTGTCATATCATAATACAGAAGGCTGAGGTGAGCTGAAATTTAAAACTGGGTAATAGTGGCCTTGTAATGGAGATGCATGGTTTACATATTCAAAACAGAAATTTTAAGTGAAATACTGATAGAAAATATAAACCAGTTTATATTTCTTTTGCATCACTGCTAGGGCAAAAATTTGCCAGAAAGAAAATCATGAAGCTGGTGCCAGATTCAAATGTTGTTTTAGTGACAGTCAGTCCTAGAAGATGTTAGCTGAAAGGTGCAAAAATATTTGAGCATTTACATCTCTCTGCATCCTTCTGTGTGTTACAGGACGCTTCACACGGCACTTGAATATTGTCTCTATCTGTTCTTTCAACGATGAGATTTTAACCAAGATTTTCACTGCAGTTACTGACTGGCACTTCAGCAAAGGCTTTGATGCTTCATTTCTGAGGTGATGGGATCCATTTCCTGTAGTGCCTTTGTTGTCTTTTCCCTGTGATTTATCTGCAGAACTTGAAATTGTATTTCTTTTCCTTCTTTAGGCTGGGTAAGATGATGGTCCAAGCGACATCGGCGATTTATAAATTGGCGGTTGATAATTTTCTCCCAACTCCTTCAAAATCCCACTATGTCTTTAATCTACGGGATTTTTCCAGGGTTATTAAAGGAGTTCTGCTCTGCCCACACACTCATTTGCAAGTAAGTTGTAGTTTAATTATGTTGATGTAGGAGAGAGCAGTGGAAAAAGTAAATTATTTTTATAATATCAGTAAGTAAATATCTCAAAATACATGAACTATGATTTCAATAGATTTACAGGGTTTAAAATCAGAATAGTCCCTGAATACCTGGTTATGCATTTTCTGTCTGTCTCTGAGGGAGAGAGCTGTCATTTTAAAAATATTCTTTACATGTAATACAGTTGGATCCTGAGGTCCAAGGTCCTCCTGTTAAAGTCTGTACATCAGGGCAGACAGTCCCCTCTGCTGAACTTGCAAACTAAATACACAAAAGAAACTAACTGAGAAAAGACTCAGTTTCTCTTTTTACAAATGGCAAACTTAGTCATGAACAGGACTGAATAATTTCACCCTGAGTTTGCCTCTTGTCACAAACTACAAATTAATACTGATAGATGTATATGATATTCACCCTTCTACTTTTTTCATCCATTTCCAGTAAAATGTCAGATAAAAAGAGTATTAAAGGTTTTATTTCTGCTGGAGGAATATTTTTGGTGCAGAAACAGAACAAAACAGCTACAAACTATTCAAGGGAAGTCTTAGCCAGGGGGAGTTCTGAGCAGGGCTTGGGTTACAGCCCATGAGCCAGACCTTGGAAGGATGGAGAGATTTGATACAGTAGAGAAAAATGGTTTGACATGAGAGTCCCAGTTTGTGTTGGCAGGAAGGACAAGATGGTAACTAGGTGAGGAATCCAGTTAGGTTAGCAGATGCTGGGCCATGTGCTGAATGGCTTGGGACTGAAAGATTCCCACTGAGTTTAGTACAAGGTATAGCAGGGTCCAGATGGACATTTCTAACCTTTTCTTTTTGAACAAATCCTGCCTGAGCTATATTTATCTTTTTTTTTTTTTTGTATTTACATTTTCAGGATGGAGATAAACTGATCAGACTTTGGATTCATGAGGTTTACAGAGTTTTCTATGATCGCTTGGTTGATGAGGATGACAAGAATGTTTTCTTTCAGATGGTACAAGAGACAACATTAAATAGCTTCAAGCAGAAATTTAATAAGGTATTTTTGGATAATGTGCTGGGACCAAGATGATACTGATGCATTTTCAGAAATACTTAAACATTGAAACTAAATCAGTACTGGAGACATTTTGCAGTATTTTGATCAGTGAATTTAAAAAGTATGGGCAGTCTTCTATTCAGCATTGAGTATTACACATATTTTGTATTCAAGATGCTTCATATCAGAATGTTTCCTAACTTCTGAGGGATTCTGTGTTGGTACAGAGGACCAACTGAAATGGAATAAATGTCTTGAACAGCATTTATCTGTGTTTTTACTTAAGATAAAAGATTATTTGGATGCTCCAGTGGGTGTAGTGGGTACCTTTCTGAGAAGCCTTTTGAGAACTTGTTCAATATTTGACAGCAGTATCTCTCTGTGAGGCATGCATATGTGGAAACCTGCATGTCAGCCCACAGAATTATTTTCCAGACCAAGGCAGTAACTAGAACAGTGGAAAACAGTGCTTTCTGCAGCATTAATACTATGTAGATAAGGATTATGATGACTTTAAGGAAAATAATTCTCTAATAGTTAGAATTATCTGTTGATGCTTGTCTTTTTCCTAGGTACTGGGTCATCTCTCACCCACTGGCAAAGTCACCGATGATAACGTTCGCGCCCTTTTCTTCGGAGACTACATAAAGCCGAGCAGTTCCGTCAAAATTTACGACGAAATCACAGACTTAAAGCAGCTGACAAGCGTGATGGAATTCTACCTCGAGGAATACAACAACATGAGCAAGGCACCGATGTCCCTGGTCATGTTCCAGTTTGCTATCGAGCACATCTCGAGGATCTGCAGGGTCCTGAAACAGGATAACGGACACCTGCTGTTGGTGGGCGTTGGCGGGAGCGGCCGGCAGAGCGCCACCAAGCTTGCCACCTTCATGAACTCCTTTGAGCTCTTCCAGATCGAAATTACCAAGTCCTATGGCATCAGTGAATGGAAAGATGATATTAAACAAGTCATGCTGAAAGCAGGTGTCGGTAACAACAACGTGTCCTTCTTGTTCTGCGACAACCAAATAAAGGACGAATCATTTGTGGAAGACATCAACATGCTTTTAAATACTGGGGATGTGCCTAATATCTTTGCAGCAGATGAGAAAGCTGAAATTGTTGAGAAAATGCAGAGTGCAGCAAGGATGGAGAACAGGAGAATTGAAGCCACGCCCCTTGCGATGTACAGTTTCTTTATTGAAAGGGTGAAGAAAAATTTGCATATTGTCTTAGGTCTGTATACCATGTGTTGTTTCTTAGAATGTTTCCATTTAGGTTTATTTGTTTTTCTGCTTCCCAGCTGCAAAGAAACTTAGGTAACAAGCATTTTTTTTATTTTTGTAGCCATGAGTCCTATTGGAGATGCATTTCGGAATCGACTGCGGATGTTCCCTTCACTGATAAACTGCTGCACCATTGATTGGTTCCAAACCTGGCCTACAGATGCTTTGGAAATGGTTGCTAACAAGTTTTTAGAGGATATTGAGCTCAAAGATGACATTAGACAAGAGTATGAGTTTCTCTCTCAAGAAACATATGAAGCAAAAGTTTGTTCCCCTGCCCCTTGTGCCCCCAGTGTACTTGACTGGGAGACTGTCCTTATAAATGGACAAAGCTAAGCCAACTCTGGGATTTCAGTGCAAGTCCAAGATACCCAGACATATGTACCTGATGCTTCTGAAAATCAGGCCACTCTTCAAAAGGAGTCCAAAACATTTTTAATAAAGGGGGAAAATGCATTTCTGCCTTCCCTGACACTAATACGACTTCATAAGCTCGGAGTAATTTTTTGACAGTTGACATAAAGACAGACTGTATTTTCGAAGTAACGTGGAAAATTTTCCCCTAGGGTTGTGTCAGTGTGCAAATACTTCCAAGAAAGTGTGAGAGAGCTCTCTGTTGGCTACTACGCTACGCTGCGCAGGCACAACTACGTGACACCAACTTCCTACGTGGAACTGATCCTCACCTTCAAGACTCTGCTGAACAGAAAGAGGGAAGAAGTTGACACGATGAGGACTCGTTATCTTGTGGGACTTGAAAAGCTTGAATTTGCATCTTCACAAGTGAGTTGCAGATGAAAATGCTGAATATGTGCCACGTGCATGCTTCGGTGTGGGGTCTGTGAGGTTGAAGCTTATAAAAATAAAACTTATTCGTTTGTTCTTGACTGTATTCGTGATGCTATTGATAGTTTTCTATAGAAAGCCGGTAGGAAAAATTAGATTACTGCTCAGTAAATTGAAGAAATTGTAATCTCTACATTTGGATTATAGCTCTTAATAGAAAACAAAATTAAAATGAAGGTACTCATTAAATGTTGAAGGAATAAACCTTATAAATTTCATTATTTTCTCAAAATTTTATATGGAGAATCCACGCCTCAGCATTCTAGGGCCTATTACCCTTTCCAAAATAGGGGAGAAATTGAAAACCACTGTAAGACAATATTAAACATTAATTGTTGAGTAGATTCCCAGTAGGAAATTGATCAGGTTCCAGATAAATAATCCCTTTTTCAGCCCATGTGATCCAGAGATTGATCTTTCCAAGGTACAAGCTCAAGGGGCTCCCAGATACTTGCTGGATGAAGAAGATGATCCAGTTTGCAGCTGATGCTGTCACTAATTCTGTGTTCCATTCCAGGTTTCTTTTGGATTTTATTTTCCACCTGTGCAATAAAGGATTATTTGGGCTTTCATTATCTGAAAGTGAGGAAAAAATAGAATTAATCAATATATTTCTCATTATTGACATTAATGAATCTTAAAAAAGCAAATGTATTGCATAGATGATAAAAAAACCTTTAAAAAATTAAATCAGTTGAATGAAACAACTCTTAGTAAAAATAAACTAGAAAACTATTATTTCTTTAGATCAAATGTCCTTTTTTTGATTGTATTAATATAAGGTCTTCCAATCTTTCTTCCTAAGGCATCAAGGTATGACATGCACGCAATGTTTACACAGACTTTTTCTTGGTTTCCTGTTGTATTCATCAGGTTGCTGACATGCAGAAAGAACTGACTGAGCTTCAGCCTGAACTGATTAAAACGTCTGCAGAAACAGAAAAAATGATGGTCAAGATTGAAAAGGAAACAGTTGAAGTAGATGCAAAGAAGGCAATCGTGTCAGCAGATGAAAAAGAGGCCAATGATGCAGCGGCTGTTGCCCAGGCTATTAAGGTAGTGCACAAGGGCTTGAGCCTGGAGCAGGATGGGTTCCAAGTAAATGGGAGCTGTGATGATGTGTTAATGGGGTGAGCCAAGCTCTTAAAGGAGCAAAATTGCAGGAGATGATGAATGACACGTTCCTAATATAAACACGGTAAATTTGGGCTGTTCGGAGTATGACTGCATCTCACAGTCCTGCATAGCTTCCCTTTCTAGTTCACATTCCAAAAGCTGTACAGCTCTCATTTCTCTACTAACATATTCTCATTTTCAACAGATTGCATAATGAGTTTATACTGTTTCCAGGCCCAAAGAGAGTTAATTTAGAGTTAGCTGAGGTAATTTCGCATATGCTGCATGTAGTCCTGTTAGGCATAGCTTTAGAGGTAATGCCATAGCCAGACATCTGTAACACAGAATTTCCTGTGGGAAGCCTCACGATTCCTCAATATTTTTTTTTTTTTGTAACTAGTTGGAAATGTCAGTGATATATAATATGGATAATTACTGGGATCAGAGTATATGATAAAGAATTTAAGCTACACAGTATCCATTTTTCACCTGACCAGCAGTGTAAGATTTAACTAAAAACAACTGTATCTAACCTTTATTTTAATTCTCATTGCCAAACCAGAGAGACTTTGATCTTGAAAGCTTGTCTGACGTTTTTAACTATCAGTTCAGTTCATAGAAGTCACTAATTTCTCTACAAACCTTCTCTGTTTAAACTGTGCTGTCAAATGGTGCAAGTAGTTTTCTCTCCAAGAAACACCACGTTGTGAAGAGTCTATTTAATGGGTGCTTAACAAGAGAGGAGGTTCTCTGAGGCTGTGCTGTAGTAGGGGGGTGATCAGGCTGCAGACCTGCTATTGCATGAAGGTTTAAAGCTTTCTGCCCCCTGTCTCAACAGGACGAATGTGAAGCAGACCTTGCAGAGGCTCTGCCAGCTCTGGCTGCAGCAGAGGCAGCTCTTAACACCCTGAATCCTTCAGACATCACTCTTGTGAAATCCATGCAGAATCCCCCTGGCCCTGTCAAGCTCGTCATGGAGAGTATCTGTGTCATGAGGGCAGTTAAACCGGAGAGGAAACCCGACCCCAGTGGCAGCGGTAACGACACAGCTTTTGTTATCCCTGTCCCGGGAATGTGTGGGTGCTGCTGTGGGGTGCTGGTGAGCCGTGTGCATTGGAGGTGCATTTTGCTGGCAGTGACAAGTACACCGAGTAGTGAAGAGCTGCTTTTGCCATGCTGGCACACTGCCCTTGCCTGGCACCGTTGTACAAGCTGTGTAAATATGATCCCACTCACCAGCACGAAGTCATCTCTTCAGCTTGCTTTGGCCCAGCCTTGAGATTTGCATTTCCTCGAGGAGCTCTGGGCGCTGGAGGTGTGCTGTGCACCATCTGCCTGTGCTTCTCCCTGTAATCCCTGCTTCCAAACTATCAGTTATGCTGGGAGAGGGAATTCTAGTTATACCTGCCATAGGTAATTATTCTAATAAGCTTTTTCTGTGTGGTTTAATGTTGTTATTGTGGGGTTGCACAGGATTTGTGAAGTGGGAAAGAGACCTTTTTCTTTCACATTTTTTCTACCTTATGCCTGTACAGTTCAACCCTTCATAATTAAAAATAAGAATGATATAAATGCCGTTCATCCAAAATGGTCTTATCTAGAATAAAAAGGCATACTTCCACAGTTACTGATTTATCTAATAGACAGTGCTAAGAAAGACTGTATAGTAATTTGTTTCCCTTAATGTGCTCGGTTGATTTAGAATTAACATGCAGTTAATAAATATGACATTGGTTAGTGATGCTGAAGGTCCTGTCTGATTTCCTTTAGGTAATGATTTTCCCAAACTATTTAATAGTCTTTGCATAGTAAAATTCCATTGCAATATCATTGATGTTAATTCTTCCTACTGTGTTTCAAAGTATTTTTTTTTTCAGTTTGAACATGCATGTATTAAAGCCTAATTTTACTCTGATTTGCAATACAGGTAAAATGATTGAAGACTTCTGGGGCCCAGCTAAAAAACTTCTTTCAGATATTAAGTTCCTTGACAGATTAAAGTCGTATGACAAGGATAAAATTCCTCCTCCTATAATGAAGAAAATTAGAGAGAAGTTTATGAATCATCCAGACTTTCAGCCAGAGGTCGTAAAAAACGTCTCATCTGCCTGTGAAGGCCTTTGCAAGTGGGTGCGAGCCATGGAGGTGTACGACCGTGTCCAGAAAGTGGTTGCCCCGAAGCGTGAGCGTTTGCAGGAGGCTGAGGGAATACTGGACGTCCAAATGCAGAAGCTCCAGGTGAAACAAGCAGAGCTTAAGGAGGTTGTTGATCGCCTTCAAGCCTTGCAAGACGAGTTTGACGAAATGAACAACCGGAAGAAAGAGTTGGAAAATAACATTGAGCGTTGCTCACAAAAGCTCGTGAGAGCTGAGCAGCTGATCAGTGGTCTGGGTGGAGAGAAGGAGAGGTGGACAGAAGCTGCAAGGTTATTAGGAACTCGGTACATAGACCTAGTAGGGGATGTGTTGTTGTCGTCAGGAACCGTGGCTTATTTGGGAGCCTTTACTGTTGATTATCGCCTGAAATGCCAAAAGCAGTGGCAGGATCTGTGCATTGAAAAGAACATACCGTGCTCCAGTGATTTCAGCTTAAGTAACACGTTAGGGGATCCCGTCAAAATCCGTGCGTGGCAGATTGCTGGACTGCCAGTTGATTCTTTTTCCATCGACAACGGTGTAATTGTTTCTAACTCAAGAAGATGGGCTTTAATGATAGATCCTCAAAGGCAAGCTAACAAGTGGATAAAAAATATGGAGAAAAATAACAAACTGTCGGTTATCAAATTATCTGACACACATTATGTGAGGACATTAGAAACTGCTCTTCAGCTTGGAACGCCAGTCTTGCTAGAAAATATTGGTGAAGAATTAGATGCTTTCTTAGAACCCATTTTATTAAAGCAAACATTCAAGCAACAAGGAGTAGAATACATGAAATTAGGGGAAAATATAATTGAATATTCAAGAGACTTCAGGTTTTACATGACAACCCACTTAAGAAATCCTCACTATTATCCTGAAGTGGCTGTGAAAGTTTGTCTACTCAATTTCATGATTACACCTTTGGGTCTTCAGGACCAGCTTCTTGGAATTGTAGCTGCAAAGGAAAAGCCTGAGCTCGAAGAAAAGAAAAACCAACTCATTATAGAAAGTGCAGCCAATAAGAAACAACTAAAGGAAATAGAAGATAAAATCCTGGAGGTCCTTTCCCATTCAGAAGGAAACATCTTAGAGGATGAAACAGCAATTAATATTTTGTCTTCGTCCAAGGAGTTATCGGCAGAAATCTCTGAAAAGCAAGAAATTGCCTCTGTAACTGAGAAGGAAATAGATTCTACCCGAATGGGGTATAAGCCAGTTGCTGTTCATTCAGCTGTTGTCTTCTTCTGCATCTCTGATCTGGCAAACATTGAACCCATGTACCAGTATTCATTGATTTGGTTCATTAACTTGTATGTTCAATCTATCGCTAAGAGCAGAAAGAGTGGACGTCTGCAGGAGAGAATTAAAAATATAACTGACCATTTCACAGTAAGCATCTACAATAATGTCTGTCGCTCTCTGTTTGAAAAGGATAAGCTGTTATTCTCCTTCCTTCTAACAGTGGGCATTATGAAGGGAAAAGGCCAGATCGATGACGCGGTTTGGCGTTTCCTGCTGACAGGAGGCGTTGCTCTCGATAATCCTCACCCCAATCCAGCCCCAGACTGGCTGTCTAACAAATCATGGGCTGAGCTCGTACGAGCATCTTGCCTGACGAACCTCCAGGGACTAATGGAGCACGTAACAGACAATCCCTCCAAGTGGAAGCCAATCTATGACTCTGTGAGACCCCACGAAGAAGCCTTCCCAGACGCCTGGAGCGCGCTGACGGGCTTGGACCGCATGGTTATTCTCAGGTGTTTGCGGCCGGACAAAATTATCCCGGCAGTGCAGATCTTCATTGTGGAAAACATGGGAAGAACATTTATTGAACCACCTACATTTGATCTTGGAAGAAGTTACAGTGATTCAAATTGTTGTGCCCCTTTGATTTTTATATTATCACCGGGTGCTGATCCTATGGCAGGTGAGATTGGTGTTAAAAACATCTTTTTTTATCTGGTTAAATGTCACTGAGTCTGACTAAACTGTTAATAGTGTAGGCCCCCTCATCTGATCTTTAAAGTGTCTCTAAAGTACAATACAGCAATGAGGGAATATCAAACATTGGCACCTGCCCATATGTAAACAATGACAGTAAAATTGTTAGAGGGTGGAATGAAAGTGGTGGTGATGAAATGTCTCGGTCCCTTGGCAGCAATTTGGAGATCTAACAGATTGTAGCATCCAGACCAGTTTATAATTTATACCTTGCATTACAATTCTTTCCGTGGGTGTTGGAGCTTTGCCCCAGTCTTTATTGCAACCCCTCCTCCAGAAAGTTTCCTCCCTCTCAGATACTAATTAAATGGTGTATAGGCCACACTTAAAAACTCATTTGTTAAATGTCCTTTAAAGTATAACCACCCAGATTATTTTTAAATCTGGTTTTCTTGCAAAAGAATTGTGATGTGGAGCCATACCGTAAGGATGTGTTTCCAGAAAGCACTGATTTTGGTAGCAAAGCTGGAGGTCTGTTTTTAGCCAGATCTAAAGATCCAGTTTGCAGCTCAACCCCCATAAACAATGGTACCTGTGCAACAGAGAGAGTTGAGGGTGGTGGTGCAAACTGGAACTGAAAACCTGGGGTCAAAGGAGAGGACAGCCATTTAACCTGGCTAGCTTTGGGGTTGGGCTTTTTTTTATTAATACTTTGTACCCCCAAATTTTAGTATATGCCTCAGACACGGTGACTGATCCAGCACATGATACTACTTCTGGGTTGTTGAGGTGGTTTTATTTGTTTTTTTAAAATTTTTCATGTTAATATTTGTTAATATTTGTTGACTTTTCTCCCTTTAATTTCATTGTAAAAATGAGGAATATAACATATTCTACTTTCTAATAGAGTTTGTCTTTGCATGTATAAAATTTGCCATCACAGGTTTGCTAAAATTTGCTGATGATGTCAGCATGGGAAGCTCAAACATTCAAACAGTTTCACTTGGCCAGGGCCAGGGCCCAATAGCAGAAAAAATGATTTACAAGGCTATTACTGATGGAACCTGGGTGGTGCTACAAAACTGCCATCTTGCAACCAGCTGGATGCCTGCCTTGGAAAAAATCTGTGAGGAAGTTATAGTGCCTGAGAATACCAATGAGAAGTTCAGGTAGGAGTTTTAGTATTTTGCACTTTTTAATGTGAGTATTTCCTGTCTGCTGAAGACTCTACTAAAAGGAAATTAAGCTACTTTTGTAAGAATGCCTAAGTATGACATTCATATAATTTATGTGCATTGATAAAGATCCATAATTAAGAGTTCATATTTTCTACCTGTCCAATATAAATCTACTTGATGTCTGCATTTTAGAACAAATTCAGATGTTATCTTTGTAGTTAAGCAAGTAGTAAAACTTAGTCTCCTGTAGATCAAGATGCAGGATTATATTATTGATATTATTGATATTATCAATATTATCAATATTATTATTGATATTATTATTGATATTATTATTATTATTATTACTACTACTACTACTACTATTGCTACTATTATTAATATCATATGATTTTTTAATAATGTGTTTTCCAAACTTCTTTTTAGGTTGTGGTTAACTAGTTATCCATCAGAAAAGTTTCCTGTTAGTATCCTCCAGAATGGCATCAAAATGACCAATGAGCCTCCAAAAGGCGTCAGAGTGAACCTCCTTCGCTCGTACCTCAACGATCCCATCTCCGACCCTTCGTTCTTTAAAAGCTGCCAAAAGCCAAAATTGTGGCAAAAACTGCTTTTTGGCCTTTGCTTTTTTCATGCTGTTGTGCAGGAAAGGAGAAACTTCGGCCCACTGGGTAAGTTTTAGATCATTTTGCCCGTTGTTTCAAAAAAAAAGATTTGTGTTTTTGAAATGCGTTGCTGGAGTCTCTCTGTGAAAAGGCAGAACTGTTAGCAGTGTTACAAGAGTGCAATCTGCATTGCACAGAGCATCATAAAGTTTAAAAGCTCTTATTTGCAGGGATTCTTATTCAGCCAAAGCTGTTTTTCAAACATCTAAAAGTATTACCCCGGGGAAGATTAGAAAGTACCATTTTCCCAAATAAACATATTATACAGAAGTTACATGAAATTATAGCTTACTAAATCATTAACTTATTACTGTCATTCTCTCTAACAATGAAATTCAGATCTGTTTTAAATTTTTGTAATTAAAAATATGCCTTCTTCTATTCTGCTTTTGTTATTTATGTGCATGCTTTGTTTTATCAAACCTAGTGCATGTATTTACTTGGTGTGAAACAAATCTATGTCCCTGCAGTGCGTTGTTCATCACATAGCAATGAAAAGATGTATTCATAAGATCTGTGCTTCAGCTTTTTCTGTAGTCTTCAAATATGTAGAAAACTATGCAGAATTTCTGTGTAACGTATGGAAATGTATGGACTTACAGATTCCATTTTTATAATTGTATAAAGTTTATGCTCTGCAAGGGTGTACACAAAGTCCTCAGTGTTCCATTCCAGCTGAGTCTGTCTTCCTCATAACAGGTGGCTGTTAGGAAATGTTGTATTTTGACTGAAAGCCACTGTCACTATTTTAATAGGCAGCTGTTTAAATAAGCACTAAACTTCCAGTATGAAGACACTCATTTATTGCTTTAGAGTAAAAACTGAATTTTCTAGAGGCCATTTTTTAAAGCAACATCTACTGCTGATGTGACCCCACTGTCTGGGTGAAAAGGATCGTTGCATCAGTAGCCCTATTTTTGGTTTGCATTAGGGATATAGGATTTCTGAAGGATTCTTTTATCTGGAGTATGTTCCTGTTTGTTTGCTTGCTTGTTTTATTGTACTGTTACTCTGAATGTCATCTGCAAACAGTATTAAGAGATGGACAGATTAAAAATTGAAATCAGTAAGTGAATTAAATCTCCTGTTCTCATTGTGTCCAGACAGCAACAGATTAGCTTAAAGTACCAAGCAGGTAAGATATAATTTTCAGGATATTGTGATGCCAAAATGCCTGTGCTTAATAAACAGCCTGGTATATTCCAGGCTGCTTCCAGACTGTCTGGCAGTTGTATCTTCAGCTCTGTAGGAGTAGTACCAACACCATCATCTCCTGAGCCCAGCTGTCAGTACAGAGCACCACTGCCCTGTGTGTCTTTTCTGAATTGAACAGGTTGGAATATTCCATACGAATTCAACGAGTCTGACCTCAGAATCAGTATGCAACAGATCCAGATGTTTCTGAATGAATATGAAGAAATCCCATTTGAAGCTCTGACCTATCTAACAGGTACAGGCATTACATCCTCTCACATGTGTTTGTTGACTTTGCTGGGCACTTTTCAGCTGATGTGCTGATAAACTGGTGAGTTCTCAACAGAGTGGATTCCACACAGGTTTGTTTTACTGGCCTTGCACATACAATGGGGTTGTCATTGGATGGATGTTGGAGCTGGACTGTAATTGGAGTTGGATCCCAAACCCTCAGATGTCACTCTTGTTTTGACTTGCATATGGCTACAGTTACTGATGGCCCAGCAAACCTCCTGGTCTTTGCTTCATCCACATCAAATAAAACCATCAATGGCCTCTGTTTCACCTGAGCCTCACACAGGAGGCTTTGGTGCTTCACCAGAGGATGTGATAATACTCAGGGGTTTAAAGCAGGAGGTGTTGATGTGTGTAAATAACTCAGTTGCTGTGGCTATTCTGTTCTCTTTCTCCAGGGAGATAAGCTGCTTTTTGGCACCTCCTTTGTCAGCTTTGTCAGCAAAGTTAAAAACTTCGGAAGATCTGGAGCTTTGGAGCTTTTGTTCATTAACTCTGAGGTTTTTTGTGCTGGTTTTCTTTGTTCTTTTCCAGGGGAGTGTAACTACGGAGGCAGAGTGACAGATGATAAAGACAGGCGTCTTCTCCTGTCCCTGCTTTCCATAGTCTATAACAAGGATATAGAGCAGGAGAAGTACATGCTTTCAGCTGGAGGGGACTACTACATCCCACCACATGGCCCATATGAGGTGAGAAGACAACAGGTGTAAATTCTCTCTGAGTTATTGGGGAACAACTTACCTGCACCGTGCTTGGATAACGCTGAATACAACAAATGGAAAACAAACCCCATGAGATCATAAAGCCATGCCAGAATGGATCTTATGTGTGAAACAGGAGTCTGGTACTTGGTATCTACCATACCCCAGTGGGGATGTGGAGATCATCCAATACTCTGGCATTTGTTGATGCAAAGAGCCACCCCTGTGCAGGTTTCCAACACAGTTCTAGAAAGCCAGCAGGAGTCAGGCTTCAGGAGTTTATGGTACTTCTGCACTTTCTTGCAACCAGTCTGACCTTGAAAGCAGAAGCCGGGAGGAAGAGGTGGAATGGCAGATGTGTGGAATGTGGAAGAATTCCATCCTCTTTTTCCCTTCTAACAGCTGCAGAGAGATAATGAATGTGCTCAAATCCCACCTATTTGTGTAGCCCACAGTTGTAGGGATGACACATCCAGCATCCTACCCCCTTCTGTGACTCCTACCAGCACTCCTTGGATATTTCTAATGTACTTTCCTTTCTCTTGCCACTTACATGAGGGTGGTAATAACAACTCCCCCATGAATTTTTGAATCACTCAGAACTTTTATATTTATCTCTGTGGAGAGTCAGTCAATTCCTGGATGTGTTCAACAGGGAACTACCACCTTTAATTGTAAATGGGAAGGTTCTGTCCCTGTTGAGTTTACTGATCATTTCTAAATATCACATTGCATGATGTCTGGCATCTGAACATTTGTTTTACAGTCTTATGTTGAATACATACGAAGTCTGCCAATTGCAACACACCCTGAAGTGTTTGGGCTTCATGAAAATGCAGACATCACCAAGGACAACCAGGAGACCAACCAGCTGTTCCATGCAGTGCTCCTGACTTTGCCTAGAGAAGCAGGGGGAGCTGGCAAGTCCCCTCAGGTAACTGGGGAAGAAAGATCAACTTGCACTCTGGAAAGGTGCCCTTTCCTGTCATGTCCTAGGCCTCAGAGTAACCCAACACCTCTCATCTCTTGACTGCAGCATTGGGAGGAGATGTGAATGTCCCTGTAGAGAAGCAGACAGATTTGGCATAGCACCTTTAAAGATGGAACACACCTTCATGACTTTGCATTCAAACAGATTAATACCACATGTCCTGGCAGCTCAGGTTACCCAGGCCAAATCCAGGCCCCTTTGAGATATACATAAATAACCTTTCAAGCCCCTCAGATTTGGCTTCCTATATTTTGTATACAAGTGGATTCTTGAAAAATGGAACTGGTGGAGCCTCATTTCCTGCAGGGTTGTCTAGTGATCATATTCTCTGATGTCTAATACGCTGTAAGTGGAGCTTCTCATGTGGCTGGGGTATCCATGGGGTCTTCCCATTATTTTGCTCATGCTGCCTGCTTTGTCTTTTCCTTCACTGTGGCAGTAGTAGGATTATGCTTGGCTGCTCTCCTGCCTGTTTCCTTAGAAATCGCCCAAAACCTTGCTGCAAATTAAAAATTACTAACAAATTAAAAATTATTGAGAAGGAAGGGGTAAGCAAGCACATGCAGCCAGACAGGATGATGCCCCAAGCGAGTAAGAGCATACAAGCACTGTATCTTTAGGAAAATGGACTGAAATGCCTATGTGGTTATGCAGAAAAAATATAAAATCTATAGTGTTTCGCAGAATTTTTTCAATAAAAATAGGGGGGAAAAAGGAATATTTGTTATTCACTGCAAACTTGTGACTTCAGGAAGTTGTTGAAGACCTGGCACAGGACATCCTGTCCAAACTACCAGGTAGCTTTGATATGGAAGAAGTGATGAAGGCATACCCAGTACTTTATGAAGAGTCCATGAATACAGTTCTTAGGCAAGAACTAATTCGATTTAACAGGTATGGCTCAGTGTTTTGTGTGGTGCTCCTTAAACTGAAATATGCTTGTGTTCATCGGTGCTAGTTGCTCACAAGCCTTAAACAAACCTTTTACAACACATTTTTATTAACATGTTAGATTCTGCTTTGGATGAATCTTTTAAAAAGACTTGAAAGCTGCAGCTGAGTACCTGAATATAGCAATAGTGTTCTTGGAGGATGAACTTAAATCAGATTTGAGTTTGTTGTGTTGAGGTAGAGCAGCCTGCTTTAACTTTTGTAAGTGATACCTAGGCCCCAAAATTCACAGCACATTGTGGCAATGAGTGCTACAAGCTTTAAAGCTTTTGTCACTTGATTTCCCTTGTCTAGAGCAAAAGTTTTACTGTCTTTTATTTGTGTGTGTGTTTTTAATTTGTTTGCTTTTCTGAAGTTAAGTAAGAGTTTTGATAACTACAGATGAGAAAAGGAATTTCTGACAGGACATTTGCCACCTTTATCAACCCTTCATTCAAGTTGGACTGAGGGGTATTTAGCCAGGTAAAGAAGTAAATAATGACAATTCCTTTGCTTTTTCTGAAGGCTTACTGAAGTTGTTCGGACCAGCCTCATTAATATAGGCAAAGCCATCAAAGGCCAAGTGTTGATGTCTTCTGAGCTTGAAGATGTTTTCAACAGCATGCTGATGGGAAAAGTGCCATCAATGTGGGCTGCCAAATCCTATCCATCACTGAAGCCTCTGGGAAGTTACGTGTCCGACCTCCTCTGTCGTCTGGAGTTCTTCCAGGTCTGCCAAACTGAGACTGAGGGCTCTGGGGAGTTGCAGTTGAAAGCTGGATGGGCAGAGTGTGTGTCAGTGCTGTCCTTGCTCAGCAGTCCCTGGGCAGCTCCAGGCTGTGAGCTGCTCACACACACTGATGGCCAAACACACTCTGCATTAGCAGCACTCAGCAGGGTGAGCTGGCAGTGTGAAACCTCGGTGCTAATCCAGTGCTGCTTTTGGTAGTTTCCATCTTTCTATTTCTAGCAGATTCATTTTAGTTTAAATTGGTGTCTTAATGACTTCCTTGCTGAAAGGACACCGAGCTGGGTGTGAGAACGCTTTAGAAGCAGTGCATAACAGGCACTATGAAATTTTATATATGTGTCCGCAAAGATCTTTCAAGTTTCATAAAATGTGACACCACTTTTACACACTATTTTGAACAGGCTATTTTATTTTTCACTCACCATTCCATTATTTCCCTTGCACTCTTAGCGCTCTTAAAACGACTTAAAATTCTGGATGTACCTTAAATAGTGAGGTACTGAGATGTAGTGAAACCCCAAGCAAGTCAGGCGAGCAGAAAGCAAGGAAGAAGTGTCTGAGTGATTAATATAAATGGCAGAGTTTCCTGTTTGCTGGATCAGAGCACTGTAGGGGCTTCTTTTGACTCCAAAAAACTTACAGTAGTGTGAGGACATTCTGCCCTTGTTTTGCTTTTTCCTACTGCATTGTGTGGACAAGGCCCAAGATCTCCTTGTCTGGCACCTTTGTACAGGAATGATTTCCTCTGCTGGGATCTGGTGTGCAGGCTGTAGTGAGTGCCCTCACAGTGATCAGTGAAGAGACATTGATCAGTAAAGACTGAAAAGGAATCTGACCTTTTTTCATGTTAGGAGATTGGTGTTTACAAGACTTCAAAAGAGAATATTTTGATAGAAGTGTCCAAATTCCATCGCTTTTCTTGTTTTTGAGGTCCACTATCTAGACTTAACAAAACACACTTATGCTGCTTTCTGAAATTTTTCTCAGTAGCACTGAGTTCTGGTTGTTTCAGAATGAGTGATTGTTTTGGTTGTCATCCTCAAGAACTGACTTCTGTGATTGCTGTCTCTGAAGAACAGAGAATTGATGGAAGGGTGCAGAGGGTCCCATCAGGGCTTCGATCTCGTTGTGCTGTCTGAGTGTGTCTGAAAGGACACTCCTCCTCGGGTGAACTGGCACAGTGAAGCCATAACTATGTTGGGGTTTTTTTAACATTTGTTTTCTCTCTCCTTATTCAGGATTGGGTTGACAATGGGCCACCCACAGTCTTTTGGCTCTCAGGATTCTTCTTCACCCAGTCTTTCTTGACTGGTGTTTTACAAAACTTTGCCAGAAAATACACCATCCCAATCGACCACATTGGATTTGAATTTGAGGTAAGAAAAGTGCAGAATTTTTGTTTTTCTTGAACAGCTTGAAACACGTCCTGGGGCAGCAAGAAATAGAGTTTTCAGATGAAAAGGTATTTTATTTAAAGGAGCAATTTCAGACTGTCACATAGGATTTAGTAAACTCCAGACAAAAATAAAATCAAGCAATGGTTTAATCATTCTAGGTGATGAAACAGGAGCACACAATGGAGAAAATGCCAGAAGATGGGGCTTATGTGAGAGGCCTTTTTTTGGAAGGTGCACGATGGGATAGAGAATCCTTGGTAATTGGAGAATCACTACCA
The DNA here is from genome assembly GCA_013398015.1 of Oreocharis arfaki. Classification (NCBI taxonomy): domain Eukaryota; kingdom Metazoa; phylum Chordata; class Aves; order Passeriformes; family Paramythiidae; genus Oreocharis; species Oreocharis arfaki. The sequence continues at coordinate 492,244 of VZRR01004857.1, forward strand.
AAAATCCTTTACGATCCTTTGCCCGTGATATGGCTGAAACCTGGAGAAAGCTCCAAGTTTCTTCATCTGAACGTCTATTCATGCCCTGTGTACAAGACAAGTGAAAGAAGAGGTGTCTTATCCACCACTGGGCACTCTACCAACTATGTTCTGTCGATAGAACTCCCTTCAGACAAGCCCCAGAAGCACTGGATAAATCGAGGCGTGGCAGCCCTGTGCCAGCTGGACGACTGAGAGGGTGCAGTGTTGATACTGTAAAGATCTGCTTTACTCCTCAATGGCTGCATGGTTGGTTTTTTTTTAATGAAATTGGGCCTAAAGAGTTTTGGTGCTGATTTTAATGGGAATCCACAACTGTTGCAAAAAGATTGTGGATTTGCCTACCACTTCTGTGTCCCAGGAGAATGTAGGACAAGGAGGGAGGAGGTGAGAATATTCTGTTGTTGACATATGAAACCAATCCTCCAATCCTGAGGTAGAATGAGCTACCAAAGCTGTGTTATAAAACTGTGGTCATTCCTGGATGATGTGTCTCAGAATTTCCATGGAAGACTTCTGGACAGCACACGAATTGGGAGCCTGCCCTTTTTCAGAACAGTGTGCTTGTGCTGTCATTTTATAACTTCTTTTTTTCAATATTATTTACCTACCTATTCCAGGTACCTGATACATGGAGCTGTTTTCTTTCTCCCATAGTCTCACTGTACCTCCTGCCAGCAGCCCAGCCCCACACAGCCACTCACTCACCCCCTCCTCCACTACCTCATGGGGTGAGATAAAGACAGTTCAATAGGGACAGCAAAAGCCATGCACACAAACAAAGCAAAACAATTAATTCCCTGCCTCCCACGGGCAGGCAGGTGTTCAGCCATTCCCAGAGACCAGGGGCCCATCACATGTAATGGTGATTTGGGAAGACAAATGCCATCACTCCAAATGTCCCCCTGTTCCTCCTCCTTTCCCCCACTTTACATACTGATGGTGATGTCACATGGGCTGCAGTGTCCCTTTGCTCATTTGGGGTGACCTGTCCTGCTTGTGTCTCTCCTCCCAACCTCCCAGGCACCCCCAGCTTCCTCCCCAGCCTGGCAGTATGAAGAGCAGAGAAGGCCTTGGCTCTGTGCAATCCCTGCTCAGCAATAACAAAAACATCTCTGTATTACCAACCCTGTGTTCAGCACAATCCCAAACACAGCCCCATACCAGCCACTGTGAGGAAAATTGACTCTACCCCAGCCAAAGCCAGCACACTTCCTCATCTTGCTCTCTTGCTTGTTGGACTAATAACTGCCTGAAATTTTGTACTTGTTTAAGCCCTTTCATCAGAGAAGCTCAAAGTAGCTTGCACACATTAATTAAAAATAAAATAGCCCGAACATCTTCAAAGAGCTGTGCAGTCATTAACTAATCCCCACAGCATGCCAAGAAGGTACTAAAGATGCATCATTAGATTTGTTGTGTACACAGTACAAGAGAAGCACAAAGATCAAGGCAAGCATTTAAAAAAGCATGCACTACACAGACATCCACTAATTTGGGGTCTTGTATTTTTTTTTCATTGCCCAAATTGCAGCATTTTAATGACTTGCTGGAGGCCTCACGAAGTCAGAGATTCAGCCTCCATTTGGCAATTCCCAGTATCCTGCTACAAGCCTTAAGGGATGCTGCTACAACTCCTTGAAGGACACGGTTCTTGTCGTAGGAATTTGTCTGTTGTGTTGTGCTTAGGTGAAAACAATGTTCATTGACGTTTTATTAACCACTGGTTTGTTTTATGCAGATATTCATAAAATAGCAGCTGTTAAGAATGGTGCTGCAAGGTGAGGCAGCAGTGTTGGGGGTGTGTTGTGCAGTGCTGCTCTGCAGGAAGATGCAGAGGGAAACAGCAGCTTCATGTACCACCCCTGGCACCTCAGTGCCAGCCCAGCACGCAGCAGTTGGTGCATCACTGCTATGGGGTGAGTAGGGCCAAGATGTCAGGCCAGGACACCCAATGGATGTTTGTTTTAATAAAAGGGATGGGGATGTGCAGGTGTTTCAAATTACTGAGAGGAAGAAACTACTCTTAACAAATTAGACTAAATGATGTTTGGCACCTATACCAAAATAAAAACTTGTTTATGAATGTTACAGCATACTCATCCAAACAGACAACAGTTTTTAAGAAGAGAATCATGTTTCAGTAGATCTGTAAATAAATTAATTCAAATTGGTCCTTGAAAAAATTATTTTACTTAGACTTCATAAGAGAGATACTTTATACTTTTCATATAATTAAAATTAACAGATATTTACATTTAAGGCCAGATACTGTGTCAACAAATTATTACTGCCTTGCCTACCAGTTAGCTTGCAGGAGAGTTCAAGCAACTGACTCAGGACTTTTATTTCTGAAGAATATAAAGTTAATGTCATCATTTCCTTCTAAATTATTCTAAAGCATCTCCTGACTAGGGTGATAAATTGGAAAATGACAGTATTTACTGGAAGGGGAGTAAGAGAAGGCTCAGCAAGTACAGGACAGAGTGTACACTGACTGGGTGAATCCAGTGCATTACAAATCCTGCAGAATGCAGAGGCATTTTAGGACAACCTGGTTTTTGCAAGTAAAATTAATGGGTAGGAATGACATGTTGTGCAATCATTGGGATACTTCTTGACAGGAGTTTTAAGGGCCTTGGCATCCAATACAAGAGTACCAGCTGAGATGTCTGCCTACCTGCTGGACTGAGCTGCAGATGAATTTATGATAGTTCCTCAAAATGGTAAGTTGCCAGTCTGACCTCCAAAAACAAAGGACTCTAGTTAAGGTAGATTCTCCTTTCCATAGTGACTTTAACTTAAGCTGTGAAAGAAAGGTTTTGCTCTCCAGACTTGAAAAAAGAGCTGGTCTAATCCTTCCTTTAGATGAACAGCCTGAAGTTTTAACAAATTTCAGTCTCTGCCTTCTGGTGATGAAGAGTAAAGAGAATGAAGTACCAGTTAATAATTCTTCAAACATTTCCTTTGAAGAATTATTAGGCTGTGTAGCATTTTAAGGCATCTCAAATAATGTGATGCTGTTACTTGCTGGTTTCTCAGTTAAGCAACTGGACACTCATTTGAGTTACTTGAGGGCACTTGAACCTTTAAAAAATTGCTTCTTTGTATTTTTCTTTAGATGTATATTGAAACTCCTGTTGTTATTTCAATTTGGTGTAAATCTTGTGTAATTTTAGGGCTGTTCTTTTGAAATAATCTACATCTTACAGTATGTGCTTAGGAAAGAGTTGTGACTATAACACAGACAGTAAATTTAGACTGCTCATTTCCATGGCTGTTTATTCACCTGATGTGTCAGAGCATCAGTACCTTCATTAGTCACATGAACTTCAGCAATTCAAAAGATTCAAACAACAGCTTAATGACAAAGAGTGAGCTTCAGGTTCCATTCAAACCCCTTGCCTCTGCACGTTTTGGTTGGGCTCAGTTTACACATCCCTACACTGGTGTATCAGAATCAGGATAGGAAGCTTGTATTTAGATTTCTCTCAATGAAGAATTAAGCAGTGTGTGAAATCACGATAATTTTTTTTCTTTTTTAATGCAATGCCCCTTTTCCTAGGTTAAAGGAGTTTTGTTTTGTGTCTTCCAGGCAGCAGTAAATTTGCAAAGCTCCCACTGACAGAACAATGGCATTTTACCTGTTACTTCCCACATGAGGCATTCCCAGGAAATAATTATATGGGAATAGAGACCTTTGTGGACTGCAGCCATAAATGGCAGTGAGAAATTGGGCCAGCCAGTACCTGTCATGCTGATTCACTCTTCTTATTGTTTTCTTGTACTTTCTCATCTGCTTGTACTTTTTTCACTCGTACAAGTGCATTCCTGGGGGAGGGACTGTCAGTCTGCTCTGCAAAGGACCAGTTCTAACTTACTTTTCAGGTGGACAGGAATATTTCTTTGTTTATTGGAGAGTTTTGAATGAGTTGGCGAGCTCAGAAATGAGATTTCATTGATTTCTCCCACTTTAAAAGGAAATCATACACACATGCATGTTTCAAATTTGCTTTTTTTTGGTCACTATTAATGTCAGGCTGGAACAGGTTGTCCTCAAGTGCTGTGGACTGTGCTTAGGTAGTGTCCAGTACAGTGTGGCTCTTGTCCAAGCTTGGTCTCACCAATACTTCCAGCCTGAAGGAGGGAAGGCTCCCCTAATTTCCCTGAAGAGAATGTGTCAACAGCCTGGTAAAGTCAGAGGACTGAAAGGGAGCCAAAACAACAGGTAGCCCGTGAAAGGAAAATTAATTTCATTTTCCTTCCATTCATGAGGCGCCTGTGAAACAGAAATACCCTTCAGACTTAGGAGACTTGTAGATACTTCCTTTTACTAAAGTTGGGGTTCTGTCCATAAGGAAAGAGTTAAAACCCAACAGTAAAATTAAAATAATTGTTGAGAAAGCCAGTGTGCTGATTATGCTGAAAAGCTGACCACGTGAAAACACACACTGAGGACACCAAAGCATCCTAAGCTGGTTCCCAGAGCGATACCCTGAAGGGAGAGTTTTCAGCCAGTCCATACATGGGAACCTGAGGAACCCAGCACTGGAATGTTTTACTCAGAGTTGTGTAATGGCATCCCAAACTTTGCATTTCCCATCCACACCCTCTCCAAAGGAAGGGGGAGAAAAGCTGACATAGAGGCTCCAGGCCACTCCCCTGCAGCCTGCAAAAAGGAAAAGGAGTAGTGGGAGTTCTGCTGTCTCTCTGCTACTGTCCATTCAGAAACAAAACTTCCCCATAAGGGTACTGTGAAACTGGAACTCTCCTCCAGGGACAGCAGGCAGAGCAGGGACCAGAGAGGAAGGAGAGCAGCTCTGTGGTGCAGTGACTATTCCCACTGGCATTCAGAAGCTCTGGATGAACTGTGTGTGCTTGACTCTCCCAGGCTTCCTTGATTTTGGCTGACCTTCCCCAAGGCACTGTCTTGAGTCACAGCTGAGCACAGAGAACCCTCAAACCACCAGAGAACCCTGCTACAGAACAGAGTTTGAAATCCTGCTGCAGTTTGTCCTGATGTCAAAGTAATCTTTGTATCACATCCCACTCCTTAAAAAGTGTTCCTTTTATTGACAAGTCAGTGGTTGAAATGTAATAAATACCAGGCCAACCTCACCCATCACACACAATGGATCAGCTGGCTTTTTGGCCTCAGGAAATGTGTGAGCAAGCGACCACACCATTCACAGTCGTGCACACGAATCACCTGGATTGCAGTTCACAGCTTAGAGGGTGTGATTACACCTCACAGCTCAAATGGTGGCTTATGAAACCTCATCGTGGGATTTCAGGTATATTGGCTTAGAAAGCTTCCTTAACTTTTCCTGGTGTCGCAGCGTACGGCCTTGTTTATGGGCAAGGCCCATGGGAGGCAGATGGATCTGGAAAAGAAAATCCCACCAGTTAGGTGCATATTGGGAAGAAAAAGGCAGCAAGTATACAAACTAAGTTTCACTGAGTTTTAAGTAATTTATTCACGCTTTGGAGAGGGTAACTCTATTGTCCCAAGCCAGGTTATTACACTTCTAGGAGGAGCACTCTCTGAAGAGTGATTAGTGGTGTAACTTTAAGGCCCTAATTGTTGTGTTTATTAAAATCCTATACATTTTAGGCCTTAATAAAATCCTATATATGCTAGGCCTTAGTAACTTTGTTTTGCAGTTTGATATCAGGCTGCAATGATACTTGATGAAATAGGATTGCTGACAATGTTCCAGAAGAGTAAGAACTAGAAACCCTAAAAATTCTTGAGGAGATGTCTTGAATCGCTGTGTGATTTATTCATACCTACTTAACAAGACACACAATAACTGTATGTATTGAAAGCCTGCCTTCTTACTGTCATGATTATATGTATATGGCACATTAAAATGCACAATCAATGTCATTGACTCCATAAGCAGAAGGAGCAATAGGTGACAGACTCTTCCTTTGATTGACAAAGTCTTTATATTTCATAAGACTGTTAGTGGGAATCATGCAGCTGTAACCCCCCTAAATGACTGAAAAATGTAGGTGGTAGCAGTCAGGTGTTACTGTTGCTGAGGCTGTCAGCCTGTAAGATGGGTGTTTAGGTGCAAATAGTAGTAAAAGCACTGACTAAAGCAGCAGTAGAGATTTCTAGAATCTGAAAAATAATAATCATCCAGTTTGTCTGAGAGAGCAGATCCTTTGGGATTTTGAAACTACTGCAGGGCACACATTTAAGGCCCATTTCTAGGAACACTGTTTGCCAGCTGTGCATTGTTATTCTGTGTACTGAAACAGATGGTAACAGTGACCATATTATAGGCAAGCATCTGATAAAGATACAATTTAATTTTGACCATGACTGCCTTGATAAGGGAACTACAGATGTGAAAATACAAACTCATCAACAGGAGTAGAGAGGATGCCACTGTGGGAGGCAGCACAAAGTACTACAGACAGAAGTGACTGGGCAGTTTGACCATTCAAACTGTATTGAATGGTGCACGAGAAGACTTTGCTGCAACTTCCAGCATTTCAGCAATCCTGGACATGTTCTTCTGTAGGAAGAAGGGAAAAGAAGCAGCAACACAGACAGGTGTTTCATAAGGCCTGATTTATGACCAGGAGAACAGTTAACAGTAATATGGGCTATAAAAATTATTGTACTTATGGCAGATGTAATTAGGTATTTTTATTCTCTCATTCTCTTCTGCTATTTGATTCCTTTACCATTTTCTTCTATATTCATTGGTCACAGAAGACTGGCTAAATATTCAGAGGCCTTGAGAGTTTAGCTCATGCAACTCCATTTAGGCTTTGACTCCTTATTTTGAGAAGAAATCCTCCAATTTACAGTGAAAGATAGAGAGCATCTCAATGTACACTTGGCTCTGCTTTAGCACACATTTAAATGCCAGCTCATCTAAAAATGCAGTGCAGTGAGAGTGATGTAAACTGATGGTTTTGTGTACAGGGAAAGCTCAGTGGGTATCAGAGGAGACTTTGTGATTTATACTCACGGGTCTCGGGTAGGGGATGTTATAGTGAAGCCCAATTTCTATTCTTGCCTCACATTCTTCTATGCACTGCTTAATCAGCTTTGGATCTGTTACCTATGATCATACAAACAAGTGTTTATTATAGAGTACAGTAATTAGCAATTGGAAGCTCAAGTGTAAATGATGCACAGCACTGGCTTTCCTTAGCTTATTTTGGCAATGCCAAGGACACAATGATTCTATTTTTCACATCCCTAAGAGGTAACATTGGTATTTTCCTTGACTCAACAGTTCTGGGCTTGATGGTGCTGGATGTTAAGGCCCAGAGGCTGTCAGGACTGAGGCTAAAGAAGGAGTTTTTTACCCAAACATGGTATTTTCCCTGTAAAAAGACAATACACATGTAAACTAGTACTACATCTGTGGAAAAAACCACTCTCACCCATTTGTCACTGCAAGGTCACTAGAGGAGAAAGGAAAGACACTGCTTGGTGTACATTCTGTTATCATCCTATCCAGAAACTCCCTCTGAAGTCAGAAATGTGGTGTGAATTATGACTTAAATTCATTTTTTTGATTTTGCATTACTTCAATTTAGTCCCAGACCAATATGGGATATAAGTAAGTGTTGTGATCTTGAATTACAAGAAGGGCCTTTGATTACCAGGGTTTGAAATTTCTTCCTTAAGAAAAAAATTAAAGTGCTTCTTTTAAAAGAAGTGCCAATAATTGCTGCTTTGAAAAGAAAAAAAGAAGCTGCTGAGCTCTGTTTGCCATTGCATGGGTAATGATACACTTAGCTAACTTTGTAAAGATCAAAAGCTGCTTCAATTACACAGGCAGTATCTTTGGAATTTAATTTTTTCTTGGCACTTTTTTACTGAAAAAGGACCTTTTAGACTTCTACAGTAGTTAATGAAGAGCTGAAGTGGTTTGAGTTTTCTCAGGGACAAAATTTAAACTGTAACCCAAATACACCAGCATTTAAGGTGAATGAAATTTCGGGAACTCAGCCCTTCTATTCCTATCTTAGCATCCAACCACAGAGTGCAAAGAGCAAGAGAAGAGTCATTCGGACACTCACACTTTTGTTTTTTCGGAATAATGTTCTGGCCTCATTTCTAATGTACTCTTTCTCTCTCATGGTTTCCTCTCTCTGTCCTGATGCCGACTGCCAGTTCTTGGCTATTTGCAAAATCTTGCGGTAAAGGCCAAGAACTTCTCGTCGAGTTGCTGGTGTCATCTAAAAAGACAAGGCAAAACCCCCAACATATGCATGAACATTTGAGTTGCCAAGAGGCCAGCAAGCAGGACGTTTTTTCACACCATTAAATTCGTTTAAAAATATTTCCGCCATCCAAAGATATGCTGAGCTGTATGAAAAACCCCTGAAATAGCTGTAAACAATAATTAGCTGTTGAAAGCTGAAGACTCAGTCCAGCAAAGTATTTATACAGATACTTAAATCTGTCTCCATTCAAACAGCTTGAGCTCTTGCTCAGAGTTAAGCACTTGGTTTAGTGCTTTGCTGAATCAAGCCTGCTACAAGAATGCCTGGGTTCTGTTCCACTGATGTTTTGCAACAGGCATTGGGTAAGTCACCGAAACTCTACGTGTCCCCCTTCCTGAGACATTGTTGTACCAATGCTGACCCTATCTTTGCAAATCTGTGAATGAAATACATGATAAAACCACCACGACGTTGCTGAAAACTTGTATAGGCTTCAGGGGCTGAGAAGCTTATTTGTGATACCGTGACAGTAGGCAGCAATGATTCAGCTGGGGTTTGATGTGATGAAAAGGTGATGAAAGCTATTTTATCTAAGCACTCAGGAGAGGCAGACTAACTGTGGATTTAAGAAAGTCCTGAATGTCTTAATTTTCAGAGAGCTGTGTACCTGCTGAGCCCACTGAATAAGCCTCCAGGTGTGATAAGACTATTTGTCAGAAGAAAAAATGAAATTTATTCTTGCTTTATGTAAATGAGTATTTTATCATGTAAATGGTTACACTGTTTCATGACAGACCACGAATATCCCTGAGACAAATCCACTTCTGGATAACAACATTTCTGCCATGGATTAAATTAACAGAAACAATGACTTCTACTTAAGGGGCACTGCAGCTGTCAAAGGCACCTTACTGTCCCAAAGGAAGGGGCAGCAGCACTGCCAAGTAAGAACATGGAAGCAATGAGGAACAAGTGTCAGGGACAGGACATTATCTGACTATCAGGATCCATTTGCCAACCTGGAGCTCTAATTACTGTGGGTGAATCTACCCTGAAATCAGACCTGTGTGCTGGGAATGGACAGTTTGGAGCAGAGTAATGCAGGCAGCCTGACTTTCCCTCTGGAGGGAGCGCTCTCTTGGCCATGAGGAAAAGCTGCTTCCTAATGCAGCACCCAAACTAGCGTGGGAAGTTTGGCAGTGTGCTATGGCTCAAATCCCTGCAGTCTGTGGCAATTCCTGGGATTCTGGATTGTACAAGAGGGGCTTGAGCCAAAGGCTTCTCAGGCCGTACTGTTCTCGAGCTGCTGCCTCCAGCACAGTGGCTGACCAGAACGGGCCTCCTGTGGCTCCAGACACTCACAGCCCTTCCCTCACCAAAGCTGGAATTACAGATACTAACCTGAACACAGGATTTGGGTCATGGTTCCTTTTCATAAGAAATCCCAAACTGTTAATTCCTAGCCTTAACTGTTGCTGTGATCTAAAGACCTTTCATGGTTTCAAGAATTCTGTTTTTCTCTGATTTAATCTTAAGAGAGAACATTTTTGTTTTCCTGTTTGTATTTTAACATGTTTAACCAATCATACCTTTTCCCCTCAGAAAGGAAATTATTCTTCCTACACAGCAGAAAGTACTTCTAGTAAATGTTTATGGTATTTCTAGGAAATAAATTCCACAATAATATAACGAGGTAGTCCCAGCTCATCAAACACTTTGGAGTAAATGCTTTGCATTATCCACTCTAGAGCTCCATTTCAGGCAATGAAATCAGTCAGACATGAAGGCACAGATGAACATGTATCTGAAAAATCACTGCTCCCCCCTGCTAGGTGTGTATTTTGTACAGAAAAGAAACAGCTCATTTACAAGCGTTAACCTAGCACCAAGCCGAGTCCAAATCCTGGCCTCACCCCTCAGTTTTTATCTGAAGGTGTCACCTTGAGGAGCTGATAACAGCTTAGGTTTTCATGTAATCCATAAAGAAAATAAAAGGAACAGTGCCAGAGGTAAAAACGTTTAAAATGCAGGTTTCAATTCTGATCTATGCATCAGACAATTTCTAAGGTGACAGCCTGGGACAGCACATGCCCTCTGTTCAGAGCTGACTACACCTGCTGCCGTTGGATTTTAAACGTACCAAGAATCTGTTTAAAAAGATTTTATTGAACAGTTTAGAACCAACAATTATTTTCCCTACTAGCTGCTTCCACTCCCCCACCTACAATTTACTCTTTTGTTCTTTAATTTCTCTGTGCTGGAATTGCTACAGAACTGTTTAGCCCCCCATCTAGGCATGGGCTGCACTTCTGCATTCTTGCTCTCCTTCCCACATATGCTGGATGATGTAAAAGACATTAAGCAGCTATTCACATATACTCAGCAACCAGCTGCTCCCAGGGCTCATTTAGGCAACAATTCTTAACATTACAGACCTGCTCATAAGCCATTTCTGCAGAGATACATAAATGAAGGTATGAGGAGCCCTTTACAGATGGAGGGCCTCTGTCAATGACAGGAAAGGATGAGAGGAAGTAAGACAGAATTCAAAGCCTGGGTCAGATTCTGATCTGAGTGGGAGTATAAATAGGGAGTAATTCCACTGAGAGCAAAATTACTTCCAACTTAAAATGTTGTAAATGAGATGGGAATTTTTCCTTTGGTATAAACAGAGCCCACACTGACAGAAATGTAAGTGATGGTACAAGTCATGTATCAGGTGTAATTTCATCAAGTGACACTACTTGTATTAGTTTTGTGGGTGTGCAAAATGATTCTGAGTGGGATAGAAAGGAAGATAAGGGAGGCTTTCATGTCCTTGTAGTTACTCATCTTGCAACTTACATCTTTGGCATTTAAATCATAATTATATTTCACATCTCTGGAATGCTAAGTGGATGTTACACCACTTTCCCACTAACACCCATCTTGTGGTAGTCACACCCATTGTTTAACTTCTACCACCCTTCATTTCACGGCAGAATGCAGCCCACAGAGGTTAACCGCAGGCGTTTCTTTCAAAAACTACAAGGCTATTGTATTAGCCGAGCAAATTTCGGGTGTTTACCGCCACAAAGCGAACCAGGAGAGGTCAAAGGCAGGTGTGTCCGCACAGCCGGGTGAGCGGGGAAGAGCGGGAGGTCGCGGCTTGGAGCCCACTGCGGGAAGCCGGGCTCTGGAGGGAAGCCAAGCCGGGCGCTGCCTCCCGAGCAAGCCCTGCTGGAGCCGGGGCAGAGCCCGGCAGCGCGGGCTGGGAGCGCTCCCTCGCTCTCCCGGCAAACCCCTCTCACCAACGCGCACCTCCAGCACCTGCAACATCCCAATGTCTCCAAACTCCCAAGGAGACTCGAGCAGTTAATGACTTACTGCAGGGTGAAGATGCAAACTTTTTTCACTGTTAATTGAAACAAATAGTCCCTTAGACTATAAAATGCAGTAGGTTTTTCTTTCAGGAAACAAATACACATTGCTTTGGATTTTTAGATGGTTGACCCAAAAGTTCAGTAATCTGAATAATCAATGAAACAGCAGCCTTATTTTCCTATTTGCGGGCTTGTCTAGAATTTAAATTAAACGTTTATATAAAAATAATAAAAGGAATCTGCCAACTGCACTATACAACGGCCTCAACAGTGCAGTGTCAAAGCACAGCTCGGGCAGAAGACAGGCTGCACCAAGACTGACTACAGATCCAGGAGCAGCTAAATCACAGGTGCTTCCCAGCGAGGGATGCTTGGCTGGGAACGCGTGCCCAGCACCCTCCTCCTCTGCACAGCTCCTTTGCTGAAGTTGTAAGTCTATTTTATTTCATTCTTTCTTCTCAAGTCAAGCATTAGCTACTCACTTTAAGCATAAAATCTGCCAGCGGTGAGTACATAGAGGGTTTTAGAAAATAAAAGGTGAAAGGAAGAGCCCATGGGGAAAAAAGGATATTTTAAAACAACTGATCTCTTCTTTCACATCTCAGCTAACTGGGGCACGCGTTAGGAACACACACCTAGTGCTGGTGCTGGAACTGGATTTGCTCAGGGGAGGTGGGGAACAAAACCCTGCATGAAATAATTTGAAAAGGCAGCTTTGAACTTCTCAGATGTAAAATGTTTTATTTAGGAGCAACACAACTCCTGTTTGACAGCTGGTTTGCTACTGGCAAGGAGTCTAAAGACACAGTGACACACTGCTGGGCTGACTGCCTTCCAAATTAAGCTGTGGTCACATTCCTGGTATGGAAGTGAATGGTGTTGTTCAAGACCATGGCGTATCAATGCTGTAGTAGGGAACACCACCCTGTTCCATTCTATGTGCCCAAAAGACAATCCAGCCTGTATCCCAACCCATAGCTCCTATCTTCAAATGCAATCTTTGCCTACAGTTTATTTAAACAGATGGAGAAAAGTTCACATATCTGGGGGTTTTTAAAGAGCTAAATGATGCCACTTAGCTAAAAAGTGACCTGCAGTCTCTCTCTTGCTGTTAATGCAGCAGATAATCAATCACTCCTTTCAGAGCTCTCCACAGCAACAAGAGGTCAGTAATCCATATTCATCTTTCATGCAAGTCTGCCAAAATGAGTCTGCGGTTCCTAAGGCAGCAGTGGATTTGGGCTGAGATTTCCTTGAGGGACAGCAACTGAGACAATGAGTTCCTGTGGCACAGGGGGCAGAGAAGGGGTCACAGATTCTTGTGATAGCTGGGTAGGTCACATGCCTTCCAGCAATATTAAGTTTCAAAATCTATTTTCCGCAGAAGTAATTTTGTCTTCTTTTACTGAAATCAGTGACTCAGTGGCCTGTGACCCTGCAAACGCTGACCACATGTGGGTGCAGTATGTACCTGGCAAAGTGAAAACTTCATTTGATTTTCATTTTTGATTGAACATTCATAACTTTTCTTTAAGATTCAGACAAAACCAAATCATAGCAAAGCATCAATCACAGCTAAAGCATTCCATCTCCACATGGCGAAAAATGACTAGAATGAAAGATCGTGTTCTTCCATGATGGTGTTACATCCTCATTTCTACCAGTGACAAAAGCCTGTAAATTTCCAGACATTCCCATCAATATGACTCAAAGATTCATTTCTCACTGTTTCCATCTAGGAGCGGCAATCATAAATATATGCAGATTTGGTGAAAAAGAATGAAGTTACTGAATCAAGATATTCACTCATGGTATCTGAAAGCAGAGTGACTTTCACAGGGTTTAGGATTTTGTCATGCCAGTGTCTTTCTGCTGGCAAACTGAAGTGATCTGAAACCCCGATCGACGACTCTGACCCAGACTCCTGAAGTCATTGCACTCACATTGTTCATCAGCTGGGATGGGAACTCTGCTGTTCTATCTGTGCCTCAGATTTCTGACTGAACTTGGATCTCTTTTAAGCTTGTTCTTTTATTTGGAGCAGTCTTTTGATCAGAAAAAGCAAACTGCATGCCAAGAGAATAGAATTAAATAGTAAAAGCAGGGACATGGATTTTATCACTGTTTCCAATGTCAGTTCAAATAAGCCAATTCGCACAAAATTAGGTTTCTACAACATTCTTGTCACTTGAATAAATGAAAGTGGAAACGCTTAACTAGTTACTTTTGATCACTGAGTTTTCATTCTCTTGGTCTGAGGTGGTCGAAGCATTATCTGGTTTTAGTAGGACATACAGACTGTTGCTCTGGGAGTGCCTCCTGTGCTGCAGGAGCCTCAGGAAGAACAGAAATGCTGACTTAGACTGTGGGAACGGGGAAGGGAAACAAAAAAATTTGCTTTTCTTATTTCTTAGCTTTCTCATGAAAAACACACGGTGTCCAGGTAAACTCTAAAGCAATATGAACTTTTCTCTAGCGTTGTCAACAACGCTGTTGTTCATTCTTTTGTACCATTTTCTCCTTCTGTGTGTTTAGTTCTCTATTACTTACAAGCAGAGAAAGATTTTTTAATGCAGTGCAAGAAATTTAGCAGAGAAAAATGAATTCTCAGCTATCCTTGGATGGCCTTACTTATATAATATAGAAGCATACAGAAATATAACAACACGGACACAAGCTCCAGTATAGATTTATGCACCTTATTCATAACTTGGCTTCCAGCCAAATGCAACTGAATGCATGAATAGAAATATTTCCCAGCATTGGAAACGCTCCCAAGCTTAAGAACAGGTATAAATATTAATGCTATCAGAGGCAAAATCTTCCCTGACTTCCCTGACCCTTTTCTAACTTCATTCTGAGGGTCACTCAATGAAACTCATTGATAGACAAGATTTTTAGCTGATATTTGAGAACCATAGCAAGGCTGTGAGCATGGAGGGCTGTGGGACACAGAATCAGGCGAGTTGTAAAAGACCTGAGTCCAATCTGTGACCAAACACCACCTTGCCAACCACACCATGGCACTGAGCGCCACGTCCAGTCTTAAACACCTCCAGGGAGGGTGACTCCACCACCAAACTGGGCAGCCCATTCCCATGTCTAATCACCCTATCTGTGAAGTCCTTCCTTCAGGAAGAACTTTGCATCGACACCCTGCAGTTCGTCCAACCTAAACTGCTCTTGGCGTAGCTTAAGACGCTGCCTGTTCCTCCTGTGGGCACTGAGGGCTGTGGGCACTGAGCGCTGTGGGTCAATAAGCGCTATGAGGCACTGAGGGGTGTGGGCACTGAGGGCTGTGGGTCAATAAGCGCTATGAGGCACTGAGGGGTGTGGGCACTGAGGGCTGTGGGTCAATAAGCGCTATGAGGCACTGAGGGGTGTGGGCACTGAGGGGTGTGGGCACTGAGCGCTGTAGGGCACTGAGG
>VZRR01004857.1:507910-549267 GCA_013398015.1 Oreocharis arfaki
GCAGCCCTGCAGCGCCGGGACAGCCCGCCGGGAGCGGCCGGACAGGCGCTGCCCCGGTGCCGCGGGCGGGGCGGTCCCGGCCGGGCGCTGCTCCGGGTGGTGCCGGTGGGGTCCGGCCCCGCGGTCCGGGGGCTCTCGGTGCCTCTGGGCCGAGCCCACCCCACATCATCCCTGTAGCCCGAGCGGCGGTGCTGCCTCGCCCCGGGGGTTGGATCTCCTGTTTTTTTCCGTTCTGGTGTGCGGGGTCCTAAAACGTCCCTTACGCTCGGGGCTGCGGGCGGCCCCGCAGCCCCCCGGGGCCGGGGAGAGCGGCTGCTTTGTTCGGGTGCGCTTCGTGCCCAGCCTTCTCACGTGTCACGCTAGAACGTGAATGTTCGTAGTGTTTTCAGGAGAAAGAGAGAAATAAAGTGTAAAGCCATTTATTTCCAAGGTAGCTCTCGCCGTCTGAACATATCCTCTTTGCACAGCCACTTTTTTTTCCTGCTTCAGCTCTTCCTCCCTCCCTCGAACGTGTTTACTCTTCCTGTGCAAGCTGCAATCTGCATTAATCACTCTCTGGGGCTGCGGTGGTACTAATAAGCTACTCATAACAACTTAAATTACAACTTGCATAATCAGTGTTTCGAGCAAATACTGGTTGGAAGAATATGCCTGTCCTATCAGTGCTGTGGTTGCTGGAAAGAATCATTGATTACCTTTTAAATAGTTAACACTGCTGATATGCTGCCCTTCAAAATGTTACATTGATAACTGAACAGGCTGATGCCAAGTGTCAGAATACAGCATTGATCCACAGCTGGTAACTTTTTTTGAATGGCAGTGTCTGTCACATAATTTAAAGAGGTAATGAGTTAAGTGCTCTGAACAGAAAAGGGAGTATCTCTGTACAAACAAAAAGCACGGAACTGCCCTACCTTTTTGAAAATTACAGGCCTCACTGGCATGGTCTGTCTTTTTTTGGGAGAGCAGTTGACCAAAAGACATAATCTGAACAAATTCTTACGTGTTTAAAGACCTCTTTGTTAAACAGTTAATGTTTAGCTACGGTACTGGTGTTTTATTTGGGCTACAGTAATGGGAAGAGAGAGTGTCTGAGTACTTGTGTCCCTTGAGTGCATCTGAACACTGCTGCATGTTTCCCTGGTGAAAGATAATCCTCAGAAAAGGAAACATAGTCCCTTAGTTAAGATTGCATGTGAAAGTAAAGAGATCTGGCCTCATGTTCTTGTCGGTTCTGTAGTCTGTCCTCAAGGTCTTTCCCACCCAGGTGTGTTGTGGTGGTCTGTGGAAAATATTCACATTTACGTGAAAGGCAGCTCGCAGCCTAAAGCAAAGGCTTTTTGCACATCAGCAGAAAAAGGAGAGCTTGTGATCTGTGTTGGATTCGTTCAGGTTTGCAAAGTGCAATTGGCTTTACAAACTTACTGCAAATATTGGCTCCTGTAATGATTTCTAAAACTCTGGTTTTCCTAATGTTCCTAATAGCAAGTTGGATGTCGGCATGAATGACTGTAATTCTTAAAAAAAAAAAAAGTACCGAAACTAATAACAGGGGAACTTACAGCTTTGGTACTACTTGGCTGCTTTCTTTGTGAGACTGACAGCCTGCAGTATGAACTGTAACCAGTTCAGGTAATCAGGATCTTCGGTGCTGTGTAAGGTGCTTTTTCTGCCCAGATTCTGGCTTTATTTTGAAATTGAGTGTCGTTGTGTTCATAGCAAATTCTCACTGATTTGTGTCATTAGTTCTTATAATTTGTTGGTCTTGGAAATTCATTAATAATTACATCTTGCTTCCATTTAGCATGAATTGTATTGAAAAGAGATGATCAGATGAAGGAGTGGCTTTGAGAGAAAACTAATAACAGCTCTTTTGGAAGACCCTCATTGAAATTAATTGAAGAAGTATATATTGAGCAAGAAGGGCTGCCAGAGAGTTTGACAGACTTCTAAGATGCGTTCTGACAAGTTTGAGAGTGGATAAGGAAGAGGTTTGGTTCTGCTGCTTGCTTTTGTTCAGCTTTAGGAAGAGGAAGAAGTCCTGTGTGTTGTGTATGTGTATGGGGCAGTGGGGTATAAGGTAGATGGAAAGGGGATGGAAGAAGAGGGGTCAGACACGACTCTTCTACACTTGCCTTTCCTCATGGCAGAGAGGAATGCACAGAGGGTTTGGGTGTAGAGATGAATGGCTGCAGGTTGGAAGGAGTGAGAGTGCTCCAGCCCTGCTCAGATCTGTCCCACACTGAAGCACTTGATTTTCTTTATTGGTGCCAGGGAAATGTTGGTAAATTTAATTTAGAGCCTTGAAGCAGTTTAAAATCCATCATAATGGGGTTTTGGCAGTTTGTAAGAACTTGCAAATTGCAGAAACAATGTTATTGTACCATTAGGCTCATGGGTCTGTACGTGAATGTAACAGGAAAACTCTGCTCTGAGTAAGAAGAGACTATAAAAATAGAAGCATGGGATGTTAGAAAAGCAGTCCTTTCTTTCAACCTCATACTTAAAAATACATAAGGAGCTGAATAGTGGTAGCCAGAATTCTTGGAGAACTGAAAGAACAATCTGTAAATACTCGAGGGACTTGGTAGTCACAGGAAGATGAGGGGGAACCCCCTAAAAGCTTCATCAGAATTCCCTGGCTGGGCTCCTTCTCTTTGGCTGCTTCTCCCTAGGGGTCTGCATCTTATCTCGCTGGCTTCCTTTCCCCTATTTGCCTCTGACTAATAGGCTTTGTCTTCTGGTTACTGGAAGTCTAATAAGTTCTTTTGTGTCTTACCCTTTCCTCCTTTTTAAAAATACTAGATTAATGGCTGTAATGTTTTGCAGACTATCTGCATTGGTGACACGGATTAATTGTGTACTTGACTCTTAAGTTACCCAGCAGTAATAACATAACTTGACTTGAAACAATTGTAATTTCATGGCAAATGTTCAAGGCAAATGTTGCCTTCTGCTAAAGTGCCAACTGCAATTTACCCCCGGTAAACATGTGGCACAAGTAAACTATCTGTGCAGATTTTCTCAGTGGCTTCTGTACAGTAAGTTGTCTCGAGTGTGTCTTTTGAAACAGTCAGTGATCTCTCTTTTCTCCTTCCCCCCTTTCTTCTGCCTCTCGCCTGAGTCAGGTAATTACAGATCTGGGTTGAAACCTTCCCGGGGAGTGATCAGGAGAGCCAAGGCTTGCAGACTGCTCCCACTGCTCAGTGGCACCTTGGCTTCCCCCTGCCCTGAGGAGGGTTTGTGGACCCGCTCGGCTCTTGGTGATGGGCTGGGGGTGAGCAAATTGGAGAGCCCCGGGGAGGTGGGGGTTGGCAGAGCTAAGGGGAGCTCTGACTGCCCCTGCACGAGTGCCCGTGTTCTTTGTGGCGACATGAGGAGGGTCTCCTTGTCACGTGTGGCTTTGGTGTGATAGTGTGGTGATGTTTTTACATTCTGATCTCAGTGCTGACCATAACAGAGCGAGTAGGGAATCAAAGCCTCTTGCCTAAAAGATAATCTGAGAACTGACCCATTTAGGTCTCCATTTTATCCATGTGTCTTGGGGGGCAGCTCTCTGGTCCAGTGATCTGCATCTTAAAGGAAGCAGAAAATCTGGATTTTAGTTAAAGGTTATTTAATTGCAGTATTTTGCTGCTAGAAGAATGACAGTTAGGGGACTACTTAGATGTAAGTACTTAGAACTCTTTCACAGAATTAGGAATAGAGAAACCAACAAAAGCATAGGTGGTGAGGCAGGATTCCAGTAAATAGAATAAGCTAGCATAATCTTCTGGTGTCTCAGAAAGAATGGTTATAAATGCTGTTCTGTCTACAGCATCTGTTTTGTGAAAGACAAAACTTACTTTGCAAAATGTGAGAATGCTGTTCCTGACCTCCTGTCACAGTTTGTTATTCCCACAAAGTCAGACTGCCAGAGACAGTATGACAGTCGTAGTTGTTTGTTGTCTCACTTTTCCTATTTAGTGAACATAAGTGGGTTTTTTTGAACCAAAAGGATTATGTGCTCCAGAAATATACCAGTCTTATTTTTGCATCTATATAGTAGCAGAAAGTGACAGTTTTTAGTTCTTACTTTGAATTTTTTTTGGTGTAATGCTTTTCCTCCTGCGACTTTGAAACTTGTAATGCAGTCAGTCTTATCCTTTTGTTTTAAAATGGAAAGGGAGGGAGAGAATCATCTTAGTGCCTATGATTATGGGAGGCATGTGTAGCTTAGTAATAGACTCACAAACACAAACGTTCTAGCTCTTGGTTTTGGTCATATGCTGACTGTTCAATATTTTCATTGCCAACGAGTCTGTACAGAAAGCCTTGAGTGTTCTGGGTCAGCAGATAAATGGGCAGCCTGGAATGCCAAAGGTGTGATGTATTCCAGCTTCCAGCAGTTACCTGTGCTTGGAGTTAGTGATTGTGTCTCATCAAGCACAGGATAGATACCTACACACCTGGTCTCTTGTGGGGCACAGGATGTCCAGAGAAATGAAAAATATGCAAAAACTTATGAAAAAAAAGTGTGTGTGGGTTGAATGCCACCAGATTTCTAAAGGAGAGCTGAGAGACTTTGATACTTTGATGACCAAGTTCAAGTACTTAGAGGAGCTCCTTTGAAGCTGCTGATACAGTTAGCATCAGAATACTGCAGCAGCCTTTGTACAGTGGGAAATGTTGGTGGTGTTCACTGCGATAGGGAAGTTGGGACTCAAATCAGGAGAGAGAATTAGGGCTTCAGCAGGTGGCTGCGTGTATTTTCTGCTTTAGAAACTGCAGTCAGTTTAAAAATCCAAGCATATGCTCTTAAAGCACTTTCATATGTCAGTGCTTTCACTTAGAACAATTTGTTGTACATAACTTAGATATGATTCCAGTATTTATGTGGTCAGCTGGTACTGAAATTCCTACACAACTGCATGCAGTGAGTGATTCTTTTGGCTGGCAGCCTGTAAATTGTGTTGCACTCACTGAGATGGCCAGTGGGCCTTCTGTAAACTCCTCATGAGCATCTGCTGCCAGCAGGGATCTTATGAGGTGGTCTGGCTCTTGTCTTTAGGCTTGTCCCTTCAGTGTTGGGGGCTGTGTGGGTCACTGTTCTCACAGCTGCTTTCTGCTGTTAGCCAGAGCTGCTGGAAGGGTTCCTTTTTTTGTGTGACTGCTGTCTTTTCTTCATTGTTGAGAGCAGTAAGAAATATGAAGTTATTCACTTACTACAATTAGTTTAAAACACATTTTATTATTACAGGAGTCACTTGATACCTACCTGAATTATATTCAGCTGAATGTAATTGGTGAAGGCACCTCAGACACTTCAAGGTGAAGTCTGATAGCTGAACTCAGTGTAAAAGAAAATCTGTGCGCACTTAGCTCAGTTTAAAAGTAAATGTTTTTCTTTCCATTGCTGAGTAGATTGCAGACCGAGGTGGTTTTTCAAAGCTATTCTGGTTTGGCTGCAGAGAGTTGCAATTTTCCGTAGATTAATTTGCAGAATGGATTGAGCCAGGGGAAGGTAAATATTTGTAGCACAACTACTTTCAGATGCTTTTGGTGGGATGCATCTCTGTCAAATACCCAGGGGCCGTGGTTTCTTTTGGTCCCATCATCTGCAGTTTTGCTGTAGAGATGTGAACTGGTTGTGTCAGCACAGAGTAGCTCTTCCCCTGGCATGAGCTGCTTTAATTATTCATAATACATACCGAGGTGTTAAAGGTCTGTCACGCTGTGCAAAAGTTACAGTGTACTCTGGAAAAATACTGAAGGATTATTCTTTTACAGCTCTTTGCATGTGAAAGGGCAAAAAGCACACAAACTCTCACTAGAAGATTATTTGCTTTTTTGTGCATGCTGGACCTTGTATGGCCTTTGACAAGGATCTTGAGGGAGAAGGGGAATATTGGTAGTTTTTAAATGGATGGAGATGGATTGCTCAGTGACTGAACCTTTGTTTTTTGAAGGTGGTTGAGTTATGTGCAGCGAAATAAATGAGTTTGTTCTTGTCTGAGTATGTACGGTAGGGAATTGGATGGAATCTGATTTGGGTTGTGGTTTCAGCTTTACTGAAAACTGATGGCATGATGTTGAACAGCCCTGTTGTTTGGCTGTCTTGATTTCCCCTCTGCCCATTGTCTTGCTCATAGCTTAAATAGACTTCTCAAAACAAGTACTGCTGCTGCATGAATTAGTTCATTAATTTATTTACATTACAAAAGCACCTGAAGGCACCCTTCTAAAATTATATTCTGTTTAGCTAACCAGACTTGGGTTTGTTCTTTGAAAATACAATAATCCTAACAAATCATTCCACCCACCTAATAAAGTAAGATGAAGCACATAATAGGAAACAATTGAAAACTTTTTAATGGGGCCAAATGGAAAAACAATGAGAAGTAATCAGTAAGTAAGGTATTGTGTGGTTAGAGAATGTAAAGGGAAGGGAGAGATTCAAGGATGATGCATGTGTGTCTGCTGAAAAAGCTGCTTAAGGAATGTGTTTTCCATAAGAAAAAAGTAGTAAGGTGCTTTAGTCTCTCTCTGCCTGTAATTTTTCACATTATGATTCATTTTTCCTTAAGCTAGCTTTACACAGTTAGCTGCACACAGTGAACTACAGATCTGAAACATCTGTTCCACTTTTTCTTAAGACTTCTTGTTGGACTTTGAACATGAAATGTGGTGTCGTGCTCTGTGAATGCACGCAGAGTCAGGTGCTCTTCAAGAGTGCAGAAAGCAGGTTTCTTCTGCCCAGTCTTGAATGGAAAAAAATCTCCCCTGATGAGCAAGCTCTGGACTTGGAGTGACAGCACACCAGGTCATGGCTCAGCTGTTTGTTAAGAGACTTTTGCCTGCATCCTGGTGACTGGGGGGGGGTTCCTCTAGGAAGAGATTTAGTGATAGCTCTGATTCTTGGCCCTGAGGCCTGGCCCAGCATTATGGACTGTAAATATGGTGAAGCTGGTTTTGAGGGTTTTTTTTGTATTTTTGTACCTGGCCTTCTCTTCCCTTCCGAAGTAGTTCAGCCTTTCCAGTATGGCCTTTCAATGAGAAGCCCACTTCTCATTTGACAAAGTATTCGGGCTTCCAACATACCTGTTGCCTGGCTTGGTTTTCCCATAGACTGCCACATAGCCTTCTGCCAAGTGGCAGCCAGAACTCAGCATGGTGCCTTTTCAGGTGTCTGTTTAGCTAGCTTCTATTCTATGCAGGCATGTTCTTAGAGGCAAATTTTACCCAGTTTGATCGCATTTCTAAAGCTGTTTTATTTCCAAAGCTCAGACTGAGGTTAATCAGAAATAGTTGTTATCCGGGTTTGGAGCAGATTGGTAAAGTTCTTGTGTATCTGCCCCCAAAACCATAACCTGTCTGTAATTCATTGAAGGTTCTTCAACTGCAGGAAGCCTCACAAACTAATAACTCATTTTAACTAATTGCAGCAGGACTTTCCTGCTTTTAGACTTCCTCTTGAGTAACTTTGCATGAATGTATTTGTGCAGCAGCAGTGGTGCAGAGCAGATCAGTGTGACAGACCGGTGCTAGCACAGCTCTGGGTTGGGGATGTGGTGAGGTGTGTTCTGGGCTCCTGGGAGCCCATGATATGCCATTGTGCTGCACTCAGAGTGCTTCTGCTGAGAAAGTTTCATTGCAGGTTAAGGCTTGAAATTAGCAGTTTCCTTAATGTACTGGCTTTGGCTGAAGTTTGTTCTATGCTGTAACACTTGTGCTCCAAGTTGTGCTTTGTGCTGTAGTGTAGAACTGAGCTGCACAGTGAAAGCTTCCACATGTAGAGCTGATCCTTTCAATTTCTGCCTTCTGAAGAGGGAAGAAATACCATTGATTCTTCACTGATTCCCCAGAGAGGAGAAAAGAAAGTTGCCTTTGGTGAGAAGGCTGCCTGCTCTTACCTCTGGGAAGCTGCTGAGGGTGTGCAGGGCCTGCACTGATCCTCATGCCCAGTGCTCAGGAGAGTGAGCTCACAGGGGCTTAGACACAGGTGGGAAAAGAGGCAGGTGAGCACAACAAAGGCCTCCAAAACCCCGAGGGTCCACGCTGTTTACTTACTTATTTCCCTGTGGGTTGCTGAGGGGTTGCTAACGGGCAGTGCAGGCTGTTGTTTGAGTTGCTGTGCTGTGATGCTGCTGCTGCACAGCCGCACAGGGAGAGGGGTGTTGGTGGCCACAGCATAGGGCTGCACCTTGAGACTCCGGCCCAAGGACTGAACCAAAACCTGTGCCACCCACGTGCTGATGCTTCTCTCCACCCCCGCTGCAGTCACTGTACATGATTTAGGATGAAGTCAGTCAGCCACAGTGCATTGCTGTGCTATGACAGCCTTTAAATACAGCCTTGAAGGGCTTGATCTTTTAACTGCTAACTCATACTAACTTTTTATTCCATATCCCATGATTGTGTTGTCGAAGTTCACACATGCTACTACATTAAAAAATTTAAAAAGGTTAAGTGGACAACTTGAAAGACTAGAAATATAAAGAAAGGGGAAGAACTGTAGCGGGTGGTTCTAACAGATGTTAAAATTTCTGGCTCCAGTCTTTGTGCGTGTGTGTATAGGTCAGCCAACATGGAAATTACTTCAAACAACCTGAAAAAGTTTGGCTTTTGCTGGGTAGGGCTGATGTCCATCAGTTTTCAGCTTCTTTTGAACTTGAAATAAGTATTTGCTTCCAGTACATGCACTAAGTCAACTGGAAATGTAGATTTGGTGGATCATAGGATCATAGATCTTTTCCAAAGAAATACAAATACGTTTGAAAAGTAGTTTATTGCAAAAAGTTGCCATGACAATGATTTTTCAAAATGTGAACTGTAAGATGTTTAAACAGGTTCCTGGGGAATGAGGCTGCACAGTGCCCTGTGCTCCTCCTTTTTCTTCTTTCCTCCCTGGTGATTTATAAAAGGAATTGTTTAGATGCAGGAGGCCAAAAGAAATTAACATAGATGTGCCAGATGTTACATTTTCTTAAATTCTTGAAATTCATGGGATGCTATGGTCAAACAGGAAGAAATTCAAGCTAGTTCTTCCTCCTCGAGAGAGGCAGTGTATTCACTCCTCTGCTCCCCTGCACATTAAGCTGGCTGGTGGCTGTGCACCCACAGGAGTGTCTGCTAAAAGAGCTGTGAGGCCATGGAGGAGGAAAAAAAGGGTGGTTGGTTGTGTGGAAGATGAGGTTTGGGAGCAGAGTATATAAACCTCAGTGTAAAGTAGACTTTTTGGTCTCCACCTCAACGGTAAATGCCTAAAAATGGTTCAGTGGAGGTATGGTTTTGCTCTGTGTGTGTATGTGAGTGCAAGTACCACTCCAGAGTTTCCAGGCATTTTGAAATGTTTGGGGCTTTTAAAGCTATCTATCAACAGCTTTGGTCTGAACTAGGCTGTATGTGTCAGTCAGATTTTCCTAATCCATGTATAGGATTCAGGTTTGGGGAAAACTCACGTGGAGATTGGCATGTGTGACAAGACCTTGTTTTGTGCTCGTCTTTCTACATTCACCCCCCTCTTTCTGCTGAAGAAAACTCTGAACAAGCTAATGTTCCTACTTGTTTCCTGAGAAGTAAATCTCATGTAGAAGGCAAGTATGCAGCAAGGCAGCTTTTGATCAGCTGTCTGCTCCCTAGGTGTACTCAGAGCTGTAAGAACGAGATGTTTTAGTGTTTGTGTTAGTATGGTAGAGCAGGGGAGCTTTGCCAGAGATTTCTTGTTTGTTGTGTTTTTCTTCTAGATCAGATGCAGAGGTGTTGACTAGGGGCTGCAGTCACACAAACCAGACATGCCTTTGTCTGTCATCTTCTCTTCAGAGGTTCCTGGTTATACAGCAGAGCTGAGAATTTAAGAGAAGCTAAGTTGAGCCAGCTCGACTGAACATGGGAAAACAAACATGGAAAAGAATGTGCTAGAGAATGAAAAAAGAGAATTACTCTCCGGACCCAAATTATGCTTTGCTAGGTAGCAGCTGTCTGGCATTCACAGATTAAACAGCGCTCAGCTAACATGCAGTGACAGTGATAGCATGTCCTCTGCTTTGCTTTGAGTGCATGAAATGAGGAATTAACTCTCCCGTGCTGAAAGCCATAAAAGTATCCGGAAGCGTGTATTTACTGCTAACAAACATTTGAATTTGTCTGTTGTTTTCAGTACCTGTTCTATGGTTTTTATGACAATGCAGAGTTAATGGTGTTAATGCTACTCTATAAGTCAAAAAAAGTGAAGTAGTTTTTTGTAAAATGACTCTTTGAACAAATGGAGTTTGGCTCTGAAGGGTTTTATTAAATACACAGTTGGTTCTCGGTGATTTAGTGCATTTCATGGTTTTCATAGGCTCTTCTAAATGTAAAGATTTGTGTGGTCTTTTGTCTTTCAGCATTCTATGTGGAACCCAGGGAGCCTAAAGGAAGCTGTGCAGCTAGTGGAATGATTCCCTGTGTAGCTGAAGCTATGTAAGTATTAGATGTTTGCTTACAAGATCACTTTTCCAGCACAATTGTTAGAGCAGCGATTGCTTCTGCTTCAGCAGTGGCAATGATCCTCTCCTGCCTTCCCAGTGGGAAGCTCTGTGTATCTGTTCAGAGCTGGAAACAGAGCATCCATGATACTGTTCCCTACTCTCAGCTGTTTTTAAAGTCAAAAAGTCATGTATCCCTGTCCCTTAAAAGGTAGATAATGCGTAGTGGAATTCTGTAAAATTCTTACAGACTATGCTCAAGTGTTTGTGAAAAGCTGAGGCTGGGTTGAGGCTTAGTTAAGCTCTAGCAATGTTGTCTTTGCCTTAGCTAGTGAAATGCTACTTGGAAAGGGATTTAATGGTTGGCTGAGCTGTCTCCCCTTTTGTTATGAGATTTCCTAAATTTGGCTTTGAGGTCTTCTTGAACGTATGGAAAGTTTTTTCCTCTACTCTCTTGATACTTTCTGTATTTTGAAACTCAATATAAATACCTTCTGATGCAACACTTTATTAAACAGCGTAATGCTTGTTTTGTTTGTTATTCTCTGGACATATCCAACAATTTCTATTACTACAATAACATCAGTCATTAAAGAAAAATACACGGTTACTTAAATATCTCCTTTGCATCTTCTCTCCTCCTGCCAGCTCCCCCCCACTTCATTGCTGCTGTTTTCAGTTGTGCCACGGTGTGCTTGTATGGTTGAGAGTTATTACTGAGTCACTTTGTTTTGCTCCCTTCAAATTTTGGGTTATGTGTGATCTGGTCACTTGAAAATGGAGGAAAAATGCTGCAAATTCCTTACAGCACTTAGAAAAAAATCCCACACAAACCCCCCACTAAATCAAAAAGCCCCACCAAGCATTAGCCAAGGCCTTTGTAATCTTCTCTAGGTTTTCATTTAATGTGTGGGGCCATATGGCTGTGCACATCCTTTGTTCTTAGAGGGTGACTTCCCTTTAGCTGGCTGTATTCACCAGCACTCATCTTCCTGTGTTCCCAGCTGCTGACTCCTTTCTAGAAAGGTGCCGAGAACGTCACTGTGGATCTCTGCTTTGCAGTTCCTGTGATGTGGAAGACGGCCTCACGGGCATCTTGGTGATTCATATGTACTGGAGATCATTGCTCAATACTTTTCTGAGTAATAGACTTCTTTGGGAGCACTGCATCCTGAAGTGCTGAGCACATTCCAACCTTAGCCCTGAATTTTGATCCTTTTTAGTAGAATGGCGAAAGTAGTGGTCACTGCTGCCTTTTATGTCTTGCTTTTATGCTGTTCAAGCTTCTCAGCAATTCTGCTCTTGGGCACTGATCCTTTTGGGAGTTGGTGCTTAGCCACCAATCCCGTGTAACCTTTGGGTACACGGGAGCTTTATTCTCGTAGTTCCTGATGCAGCTGGGAGAAATCTCTGTGCAGACACTGGCTTTGCTCTGCAGCCGAAGGCACGGCTCTGTTCCCCTTCCTGAGGGTGCTCCCTCCCTCTCAGCTCCTGATGCTGCAATTAGATCCTCTCTCCAGCCTTCCTTAACAAAAGGGCCGGCTTCTCCCACTTGTTTCTATCTCCTTCCGAGGCTCTTGTTCCTTTCATGCCTTGAAACCTGAGTCATGTAGGAAGCGGAGGTGACTAGTTAGTGAAGTGGATCCAGCTCGGGGAAGGCAATTTACAAAAGGGTAACTGATGGAGTGCCAAAAGACTTTTCTTTTCCAAAACCAGATACATGCACAAGCTGCCAGCGGATGCAGTCTGGATTTTTTTTTCCCAAGCTGGTTTTGCTATTTCTGGGGTAGAATGCTTCTAAGTATCTGGCACATGGCATCAAGTTTCATGTAGAAGAAAAGTGAGGAATTGCAGCAACTGTACATCAGTATCTTCTAGTGTTTGTTCATAAGGAGTAGGATTGTCCTCTGGAAACCTCCTCGGCAGGGAGGAGGAAGGAAGAACTCTGTTACTGCAGGGAAGAGCAGTGCTAGCAGTGCCCAGGCAGTGGCTGTTCAGGAGCAGCATTCAGCTCTTTGTAAGGCAAGTAGGAGTACAGGGAATGTGTTTGTTAGAGGGGTACGATGTGAGGGAGGTGGGTAATTTGCTCTCCAGGGGTTAATGCTACCGGGCTTGCTTGTTTTTGGAAACTGCTCGTGGGACACTTCTTCCCTCTATGTATTGTAATACTCTTTTTGTGACAGCAAATGTCTTTAAAACCCATCAGTTTCGTCACATTGGTGATGTCATTTTGTAAACCTGAACATTAGATTGTTATCATCGTTAACACAAGCTGTTGCTTAGGAGGCATGACAGCATGAATCACGTGTATTAGGAAAATGATGGACACAGTATGTCAGTCTTGCAAACTGCCTTTTAAAAAAAACCCTTTAAATTGGGATTCCTCAAGTGAATTGGATTAATCTGTCAATTATGACGTGTGTTATTTGACTACTTTAGAGGACATTACTGTTCACTAATAGGCAGCTGGTCCTTAACCTTCCCATAGGGAAAAGCTGTTCCAAATCACCAATAGCCAATAACTGCTGTTACATCTTTGAGCAGAAAGTTTTCTACACTACCTAAACTCTGCTTTAAACTCTAATACTAGTCTGTACTTGGGATTTTTTATTCTGTTCTTTTCCCTGTATGCTTTTCTCTAAAGAAAAATCTGTCCAGCATGGTGCTAGCTGCCTCTGATGGAAAAACAAGAATTAGTGTAGATTGAGCATTTGAGTTCTGATGAATTTAAAGGTGGGGAGGGGGGGGGAAAGCTGGTATGTGGGAGTTAATCACTAAGCAGTTTTTACACTGCCTACTAATATCCTGTTTGTTTTGGTGTAATGAAATAATGACTGGTGTGGACTGGAGAGGATGATGTTGCTCAGGCACCTGGCAGCACAGAAATCAGTGCCAGGCTGTGCTTTGCAGTTCACAGAGCTGTGAAATACTAAGGACCAGTGAAATTGTCTTATGGATTGTTTATATTGACATGCATATTTTTATGAATCCTTTAAAATAATTACGAATTTCTTGAACATGTAAAATCAACTTTGCTTGCCTGTAAAATTGATGCTGCAGAGTTCATCTTTAAAGCATTGTGATGAAAGAGTATATAATATGTTTGTTCCTTTGGCTGCTTAAAAATAGGTATTTGTTAGTTTTCTGTGTGGGTTATGTGCTTAAGAAAAGGGACTGGGGAGGGAAAGGGAAGCCAGGTAGTCAAAACCAGCATCTTGGCTGTTGTAGTTCCACCGGCAAAATTTTTTGCTCATGAAGCTGCACACGTGCTGTTCTGTCAAAACAGGTATAATGGCTGAGAGAAGATGTATTTTTGTAGTCTTCATGTCTGAGAATTCATCTGTACTTGCTGCTGCTGTTGGTTTACAGCTTAAAAGAGGGGTTCAGTCTCAGTAAAGCTTTGCCCAAGAAAGAATACAGTAAAACTGACATGACAGCTATTGTTTTTCCGAATTTTTAAATTTTTATCTCTCTTCTTTCTTGTTCTAATTCTAAACTGGAAGCTGTACACAAAGTCAAGGCCAACCCAATTTTCATGTTTGAAGCTTTTGCTTGACTGACAGCAGAGGTGAAATGCAAATAAGTGGGTAAAGGAGGAATATGATAAGCAATTGCCTTCTTGGAGCTGACATTTCTGAGAAATGGACTGTCCACGGTGTGGCTGCTCCCTGATAGGGTACTGTCAGAGTGTTAGCTTGGTTTTAACAGGGAAATTTGGAGAACCCTTTTCTGTGGGTAAAATATCTTTTCCAAATATGCAGGGCTTTGTGATTTATAAAAAGAGAGTATGATGAAATCATTTTGGCATTTTAATTTTTATTTAAAAAAACCCCTCTGAACTGGAATTACTACTTCTTATCTGCATGTGTGTCTGTCTGAAGAAGTTTCATTAAGAAGGCCCCCTCCCCTGTCTGTCTCCTTACCTGAAGGGAGGAGCCCACTTGAAACAATGAACAATTCCTGAGCATTCCACCCTCTTGCATAAGAAGTGTTGCCTCCTTTCTGCAGACACATTCTGTCTATGCTTTAAGTACAAAAACCTAGATTCCAAACTCTGTTTAAAAACAAACACACAACTTCCACTCTCTTTTCTCCTCCCCAAAAACAGCCAACAGCCAGCCCCCTCCTCCCCTCCTCCTTGAGAAGTCCCTTTTGCTGATTTGCTGAAGCTACAGTCTGGATCCAATGCTTAGCTCTCTGCCAGGTTGTCCCATCAGTGTCCCCGTCATCCCTCCCCTGCTTTGTTTCAGTGCTTTATATTCTATGTATAAAATGTGGGTATACTTCTAAAAACCATTTCCTTTAAAATATTTCTGGGTTAGACTAGTCTGTCGTGATGAAGCCTGTACATGAATCAACCTCTTTGTAACCTATGCTGCAGTAAGAATTTTAGGAATTTCCTTTATTAGGACCCGTTAGTATAGTGCAGCCACTGAGTGAGCTGCATTGCTTTCTAGGTAAAACAGCCTGAAATTGCCTGAAATTTATGGCTTATGCCAGCCTTGTGCACACTGCTCCTTTTCAGTACACGAAGCTTAAATATCCTGAAGTCGGTCGCTTAATGGCAAACGTTATCTCACATTAAATACTTCAGGTGTTCTTTGTAGAGAGACAGCAGTTTGACTCTGAAACTGTTTTTCAGGTTAGCTGAGTGCTGCTAATGGCATGGTGAGATGTGTTGAAGAGCAGCTGCGAGCGTGTCCAAGGGCAGGGGGACCGCGCTAGGAGCTGGGCTTGCAACATCATGGGCCAGTGTGTCACCAAGTGCAAGAATCCTTCTTCTACCCTTGGCAGCAAGAATGGGGAAAGAGAATCTGGCAGCAAGTCCCACAGCAAGAGGAGTGCAGTCCACAAAGACGACCGTGGCTCGGCGTGCGGGAAGGCTTCAGGAGACATTCTTGTGAACGGGACAAAGAAAACAGACGCTGCTGTAGAGTCCAGTCAGCCTCCGACGTTTCCTGGAGATACAAAGAAAGACTCTGTGTGCAGTGCAGAGGAATCTTCTCTTCAAAGGATTGGGGAGTTATTCAGGAGGTACAAGGACGAGAGGGAAGATGCCATACTGGAAGAAGGAATGGAACGATTTTGCAATGACCTCTGTGTTGATCCCACTGAATTTAAAGTACTAGTTTTGGCTTGGAAATTCCAGGCTGCTACCATGTGCAAATTTACAAGGTTAGTTCTTGTAGAACTTGTAATTATTTTCATATGTTAAAGTGTATCCTGTCAGCAGTACCTTGGAGAGACAGCCTCATTAGCTTCCCTTACTTATTTCTTCTAACACTTGTATTTTGATCAAATTAATTCCTACCACTGCAGAAGGTAAGCTTTGTATTGTCTTCTTTTCCCCTTCCCCTCACACTGGATTTCAGAAGATGTGGTTTTGCCCATTATGCTGCTAGTGATGAACAGTGTAGTGAGATTCTGTAGACATTAATTTATTCTTGATTTACCAAAAGCAATTTACTGTATCCAGCATTATCTTGGTGATGAGATTGGACACTGAAATTAATTTTTCCTTTAAAGTAATGTGAGATTCTTTAGTAATTGCTACTAACTCTGTTAACAGTCTGTGAAAGAATGACAGAATTGTTCCTGTTCAACCAGTGTTACACTTAATGTCTTTTTCCAAGAGTAATCCTGTTAAAGCATAGAGAGGGAAGGAAATGTGCGGGTTTTGACACTGGTAGCTGTTTCATACTGGCTGACAAATGATTGCTGTTCAAAGTGCTGTCTGCCCTGCTGGACAAGGGGCTCAGTCAGCAGGCTGACAGCATGTGGGATGCTACAGGAAACAATGGATGGGCTAAAACTTACCCCACAAAGCCCGCAGGCAAACCCAAACTGCAGCAGCCTCCCCCAGCTTGATTAGCAATGCACAGGTAAGAGCAAGTAAAGGCTGCCTACAAGGACTTGTAGGGAGAGAAGGAATTTTTGGTTTTTACTCTACCTAGATTGGTTTGAGTAATGCTGCCTATTTTTACTGAGCTTACAACTTTCAAAACTGCTTTGGTGTTCAGAACCTTGACCCAAGCTTCTGCTGTGCAGTGAACAGCATCTTCAGAGTCTTTGTGGCTGCGGGTGTGTGTCAAAAGGGTGAGTTGCTCTGGAATGCAAATGTGGATTTACTGGAGGCTGACGACTCAGGTATTTGCTAAGATGGTAAAGGAATTGTAAGTAGTGTCTGTGATGTGCACAGCTACCATGAGTATTATAAACATGGTTTTAATTTCCTTGGAGAGGACAAATCTAGTGGTGAGAGGTTACGTTTGTGAAGGGCACACTCCGTGGTACAGGTGCTGATGGACTTCTTCCATCAAGGACAGCAGTGTGGTCTGTTCTCCTGAGTGCTTCCTCCAGTTCTTGCCTTCCCTCCAGCCCATCCCATGTCAGCCTGTGCCTCTCCTGGCTGTAACACTTGCTCAGGAGCATCAGAGAAACTGGAGCTT
The DNA here is from genome assembly GCA_013398015.1 of Oreocharis arfaki. Lineage (NCBI taxonomy): Eukaryota > Metazoa > Chordata > Aves > Passeriformes > Paramythiidae > Oreocharis > Oreocharis arfaki. Next base: position 524,805 of record VZRR01004857.1, read on the forward strand.
GGTACAGGACTGGTGCTTCCAGTAGTGTTGATACATTGTGCCATAGCCCTTGTGATGCTGTGCTCCCTTCCATGCTCTCAGCAGGTGCCTTGCTCACCAACAGCAGTGGCTCCCTTTTGGTTTTGCAGGCTGGAAGAGCAACCAAAAACCACAGGAAAAACAGAAGTGAACTGCTCTGTCCCTTGCAAACAGCTCGCCCAAAGCATGGGCGTTTAGACTTGGGCAGTATTGAATCAAGTTGGGGTAAATGTGTTAATTTCAAACATTTGGAATTTCTTCTGTGGTAAATTAGATTGACTTTTTAATGTAAAAGGCATTCCAGGATGCGGAAGTGTCCAGAAAAGCCAGAGAGCAGAATCTTTCAAATGCTAACAGTACCCCAGCAGAGCTGGGGGTTGTGTGTGGGTCCCCAGGCCTTAAGGAATGCCTTGGACCTGTCTCTCTTTCCCGTTGCCAAAACCTTTGTGCCACTGGGGCTGAGGGTGCAGCTTGTCTTGTCCGGACGATCCTCTCTGCTCTGATGTAGCTGGACGGAGACGGGACGTGTTCGGCACGCGAGGTCGGTGGGAAGGGCTCGCTCTAATTTCTCTTCTCTTGCTTAACAGGAAGGAGTTTTTTGAAGGCTGCAGAGCAATAAATGCAGACAGCATTGATGGCATTTGTGCAAGGTTCCCCAGCCTCCTAAACGAAGCCAAGCAGGAAGATAAATTCAAGGATCTCTATCGTTTCACCTTCCAGTTTGGCCTGGACTCTGAAGAAGGACAGAGGTCGCTACATCGGGAAATAGCCATTGCCCTTTGGAAATTAGTCTTCACCCAAAACAAGCCCCCTATTTTGGACCAGTGGTTACACTTCCTAATCAAGAACCCCTCAGGAATCAAGGGAATCTCCCGGGACACGTGGAACATGTTTCTAAATTTTACTCAGGTGATTGGACCGGACCTTAGCAACTACAGCGAGGACGAGGCCTGGCCGAGTCTCTTCGATACCTTTGTGGAGTGGGAAATGGAGCGAAGGAAAAAGGAAGAGGAAACCAAAAGTGCTCTGTCCTCGGACACGGAGGGCCCGCGTGCGGACGGACAGACTTAGCGGCGGCGAAGCAGCACTGACAAAAGCGACTTGTTGCCCTTCACGAAATGTAAACTCTGGATGTTTCTGGAAATTACCGAGGCTCCAGATTTTTCTACTTTACACCTTTTTCTGCCTTGTCTTTGAAAGGGCTCTAAAATGCTGTATCATGTTTTAGGCACTTTCTTAATTTTGGTTATTCCTTTTATTCTTGCCCTGAAATATTTGACCCTGGCTACAAGTTAAGCATTTTTGGGTTTTTTTGTTTTTTTGGTTTTTTTGTTTTTTTTTTTTTAAGACTTCACATTAGTATAAATAAGTCTGATACTTCTTGCACAATGTAGATCTTTTTAGTTAGGTTAAATTAACATTGCTAAATTATACAGTGCCAGATTAAGTTTTTCATACTACATCTGTCAGGGCAGGTCTGTACTGTGTGTAGTGCTGTTTACATTGTTGAAATTTTAGGCTGTAATAATTTTAAGGTTTTATACCAAGAGGAACAGCAGTGTTAACTATAAATGCATTAATCCTGGGTAATAAGGCTCTAAAAACCAACATAAGCAACAGCTTTTTGTAATATGGCTAATTCCCATTTTGAGCTAACTCCTAGTGAATGAGTCCAGATCATTCCTTTTTTTGGACTTTCAAACTAAATGTTGGGATTGTTTTATAAAATTACTGTACCTGTCAGTCAACTGGGTGGTAGATGACGATTTGTATCTAAATCTCTTTACACATTCACATAATAAATGAGCAGTACTACCTCAGTTTTATTGAAAGTGGACTTGTTGATGGACTTCCATTTTCTCTGGAAGTTGTATTTTTGTGGTTACATGAGAATATTTTTACTTGACTAAAAGAACCAAAGGTTCTGCTTCTTAAGTTTGCTAAACATTGACAGAAGCAACACACAAATCCTAAGTCTTCAAGGAAAACTGTGGTATAATTCTGCTTTAACTTGTTTGATTTGTACCTGAAGTATTACCTTACTTGTCTGGCAAGCACAGTACTTCTGTGTAAGGAACTATCTTTTGCATTAATATTGACAAACCAATTTTTTAAAGCATATGTTTAATTGCTAAATTGCAGTTAATACTCCACACTTTCTGGAGCAACAATATCGGCATCTGATGACAAAGTGAATTCTTAACGTGTTCTTAATGACAACAGTGTAGATGAGTCATTTTTAGACTGATTTGATAATATTTGGATAGGAGTCAATTTATTATTTTACAATGCCTGTATTGGGACTATTTGCCTGTTGAAATTGTTGTGACTTAAAGGGAGTTTTATTAACACTGGTTGAAACTTTTTTGGTTATTGATGCTACCTTTTTAAATTTTAGTATGTCAACTTTTCTACACCTTTTGGTAAAAGGATTGATTGCCAAGGCTTTCTCTACAGCCAAGTGCTGGCTTACTGAATTTGATATACTTCTGTTACACACATTTTGTTTTCAGAGCTGCATTTCAGGATCATAAAACAACTTCAACTGAAAAAAAACAAAACCAAAACAAACAAAGCCTGGACAGTCATCCATAGCATCTAATGGCTTTTGTGATATAAGGGTTTTAAAGCTAAAGGGAAACAGGTGTGAAGTGGTGAGCTTGTCACCAGGTCCAGGATGTCAGCTTTGCACATCTGCTGTGCCCCAGGGGGGTTAGCAGAGAGAGGAGTAGGATCTGCCTGAATTCTGGCACTGGCTTTGCTGGTGTGCAGCCCTGCAATAGCTTGGCTTGGAGGTCATAAATCACTAACAAAATGTGGGTAATGCAAACTGTGTAAAAACAAACCCACAAGCCACAGATAGTATCTCTTTCATCTAATAAAAGGAGAGTTGGGTCCATGCTACTCTCCCTGGGAGACAAGCTGTGGGAAACAGATGTGGTTGTTTTAGATGCAGCTGAATCTGTCCCTTTGCAGGAGGAGTGCCCTGAAGTTGCTGTTTTATGGGTAAATACACCCAAAGCCTTGTCCTTGCTTCTCTAACCTTCTGTGGCACAAAAGTGTTTGGCAGCAAAACCTTATTCTGATTTGGTGAGCAAAGCAGGCCAAAGCACTCGTGCTGGAATCATTGAATTTATGGTGAGACTTTTGCTGGTGCTGTTATTTTTAAAAGACTAAAATAAATTCCCCAACAGAGGCTGCTTTGTTAGGAGAAGTTCCAAATGGAGACTGATTTGATAGTAAATGAAGACTGTATTTGTAAGTTTGAGACTCTTCATTCATTCAGCTATTAAATGCTTTGTTCATCCCTTGGTTTTTTCCCCCCTAAAGGAGATTTAAAATGTCCAGAATGTGAAGAGTAACTATTCAAATGGGTAGGCAGTGCATGCATGCACAGCAGCTCACGGCAGCTCGTGATTTACACCCTAGCATGCAGCAGCTCCAGAGGATGAGGGACAGAGCTCTTTAAGGAAGGTGTTTATCTTGTGGTTGGAATGTGGACAGCAGTGAGGAAATCAATCTGTAGCACATCAGGCTCAGCCATTTTAATGTTCCAGATGTAATACAGCTTCTTTTTAGAGGCGGAGGTGAACACACAGGAAGGGAAAATCTGGTTTCCTGTTGGGGAAAGGACATGCCATTCCGAGTCCCACGTGTTCAGTGTGGGGGACAGCCCTGCTCCTGTTCTGCTGCTTCCAGCCAGGCAGGAGCAACTCCACCCACTGGGCAGGGTACTTGCAGAAATAACCAAATGATCTGTCTAGCGAAGTATCACTTACTTTTAGCCTAATTTCAGTCCTTTAATTACCATTTACAGAATGCAAACCAGACCTGTGTCAGTTCTAAACCCCTGCAGCAGGAGCTGAAGGTGCAGCTCTTTGGCAGGGCTGGCAGTGAGCGAGGCTGTCAGACATTCTCTTGGATTGCCTGGTGGTTTTGTGATCCCAAACGAGACTCACCCAGACTCTGCAATGCTGGGCTGAGGGAGTAGGGCTTGTGTGTGTTTCTGAGAAGTCTTTAATAATATTGGAGCCTCTGAAAATATGCTTGTTTAATGGTTAAACTGTGAATATCTGTGGAACAGGCCAAATACTTTCACTCTTCATTTTTATATAATTTAATTCTTCATTGTGTAGGGCACAGGACTGTAAGTGAGCAGTGATTCTGATGAAAACCTTGAAACCATTGCAACTGTTTCATTTTTTAAAAAATTAGATTATGCATTAGGAGACTTTATGCATGTAGTGAATCTGCTGCAACTTGGGATAAATAACTATAGATAACTATATAGATAGTTAGAGTAATATACTGGAAAACTGGTCTGACATCCACACTCTGTGGCGTTTTACTGCCTTCTCTTATATGCAAAGAAATACAACTCCTGTAAACTCTAGTCCCTAGTAATAAAACACTGACCACCTACACCATATTATAGTTTGCAACACCCTTAAAATTTGGCTTCCATATCAACTGGAGGCTTAATTGTGCTAATTTTTACTTGCGTGGGTGCATTTCTGAGGTCAAAGATTATCTATTGATTCAAGTGAGGATTTAAAAGATCCCACCCATAGCTGGCCATGAAACATGACCGAGGAAATGAACACCAAATTGTGAGTTTACTTGCTGCTGGTGCTATTCTACATGGAGAATTAGAGCTTTTTAGTTCTGTGCAACCCTGGTGAAAGGAGCCCAGGAAAATGACTGAAGGTGTGGCAGGTGGCACAGAAGCAGCTGCAGCAGCTGGGGCTGTGAGAGCCGCTGGCCTGGCAGATCTCCTGGGTCAGCTCTGGACCAGGACAGTTCTCAGGCCAGCACAGTTCAGAGCATGAAATGAGCTCAGGCTGCTCTGCTGAGGAGGGAGTGGCTCGGGCTGGTGGCAGACGGGTGCAGCCCCTCTTCCTGTGGGCAGGGGGTGGGTGCAGCAGCAGCTTTACTGGGTGACTTTTATTTCACTCTCTGTGTGTCCAGCAGAGCCTGAAGAACCCACGGATCCAGGAGTAGCCTGTCACCCGTGGTTCCCACACCTATGCACTGACCAGTGACCTTAGACTTTTCGTGACACTGTCAACATAAGTATCGTACTTACAGTTCTAAGCCTTGTTTCCAAAAAAAGCCCAGCAAAGTTAAAGAAACCATGTAGTTAATAGCCACCTCGGTCGTGATGTAGCTTGTTGACTGAGGTTACATCATTCCCATTCTTTGGTAAATAATAGTCATTGTGAGTTTCTGGGTCTTGCAGCCTTGTGTTCTGCAGTGTGATCCTTTTTTAGAAGGTCCTCAGTAAATTGGGCACCCAGTTCTTCCCTTGAGCCCACTCTGCTCAAAGTGTGTGCATGTGAATTTAGCCTTTCATATTAAAAAGGAAGATGCTTAACCTGAAACTCAGAATTCTTCAGGATAGTGCTTCAATATAGAGAAAAACATATTTTTTCAACTAAGTATTAAAGCAAAGTGTCTGCTTAAATTTTGTTGTGTGCAAACAAACCCACCAGTGTTAACATTTTCTCTCTGGATTATTGAAGATTGAACCTTTGGTTTTATAGTGTGAACTGAAGTGAAATTCATGAGATTGTAAGACAGAAAGAAGGCTGTAACTCCTTCACCATGAAGTACATAGGTATCTCTACCTCTTGTTCTTAGACTTGAATTGTTCAAGGCTACCATCCTTTCGTCCCAGGATTTTACGCCTGGATGAGTAATCTATTTTTTTTCTAATTGACCCAAGTTAAGTATTATCTATTTGCCATGGTTTTTGGTATCCTGCGTTTAGCCTGTATGCAAAGGACCCATTGGAAGGGGGCCGGGTCAAGCTGCAAACAGGAGTTGGTCCTCCCGGGTGCTACTTTTGGAGTGCAATAGAGGAGCGAGCAGAGCTGCGTGGCCTGTGGCTCAGGGGCTTCTGTCACCACACATCCTCTTCCCTGGTCAGGCTGCCTGGACTGACAATAGATTGAAGATGCTCCCCAAGAGGGAGCTATCAGCCTTTTCATTTGCCCTTGAAGAGCTTTAGGAACCCACCTGATGCAGTGCCATGAGTGTATTTTTCTTTTAATCAAAAATACTGTGTTTTGTTCCATGTTGGACTGGACTTGTGACACCCAGCAAAGAGGGGAGCTGCAGAAGTGCAAAGGCTACACGCATCCTTTATCTCCCTGAGGTCAGAATGCTGCTCAGGATAAAACCCTTGTGCTTGAGCAGAGCTGGAGCATTCTCAAGAGAACTGGAGATGCCGGAGTGGCTTTGGTGCTCAGCTGTGCTCATTAATGCATTGGGGGTGGTCTTTTCCATGCAATGCATCTGTGTCCTTCCTTCCCCTCCCCAAAGCAAACTGCAGGGCAGCTGCTGTCACAGCAGATCCCCCACAGTGCGATGCTGTGGCAGCTGCTGCTGCTGCGAGATTCTTCCAGTGTGAGGGCTGGTTTTGGGGTGTGACCTCTTGCACTACCGGGACGGGCACGTATTTCCAGAGAACGGGGGGCATGTGAGACAATAGGTAAAAGGAGCATGTACGTTCTTGTCCTAACAGCTTGCCTTAAATCACTGACATTGCAGCGGTTCCTCGCTACTATTGCAATCCTCAGTCTTTGAAGATCCAACAGGTTCTGTAGGTAATACTGTTTTCTGTTTAATTTTTAATAAGTTTCTATCTTTGCATAATTGCACTCTTCAGATAAGCCCTTTTTGGATAACATGTCATTTCACACACAGGGAAAAAAAAAATCCATCTCCAGTGTTTGTGCTGTAAAGTGTTTCTTTCCCCCCCCCCGTAAATTATATCTGAACTAAAGGTTGCCTACTGTTGAAGCAGCACGTTTACTTGAATGTTGCCATTTTATGCAGTTACAGCTGCTGACTCTTGCTCTTCTCTGGGCCCATGAGAGTGGAGGTTGTGTGACCAGAGGTGGCAAACCTGCACAGAGTATCGGTGGAGCTGAAGGCTGGCTGCTACTCCCATGTGTGTTACACGTTAGAGGATTTCCCAGATTAATGCTCTGTATTTTGAACTTGTGACTTTTCAAGTCACGCCAAACAAAGTTATTTAAAAATACACTCGCTTTCTTATCTGTAAGTTTGAAATAGTCTTTAAAAAGGAGGTGGGCTGGCAGGAGGGTTGGAGGGCCTCGTGCTGTTAGTTGTTGAGTAACTCAAGTTCCAGGAGCCATGGGTGGGACTGGCAGGGTTCTGTCCTGAGCCAGCGCTGTTGGGGTTTCCACTGGCTGCTCTTGAGGGCATGAAGCAACCGCAGGGCCGTGATGGGCGGCGTGGAGAAGGGTCAGCCTGGGAGCGCTGCTTGGTGCAGCCTCGTTTCTTTCTTGTGGGCCTTGAGGCCCCAGTTCAGCCTCAAGTCCCCCTGCATGGAAGGAATGTGTTTTGGGAGTGTTTGCTCCCCGAGCAGTAACTCAGTGTGACTGAGGAGGTAAGGGGAGCACGGCTGCGTGGGGCTCTCACTGCGCCTCGTAGGAGCACCGCTCCCTGCTGGGCCTCCCGGCTCCTCCGCAAACCAGCCAGGGTGGGCAGGGTCAGAGCTGCTGCTCTTTGTGCCAGGGGTGTTTTGCCTTTTCAGACTTGCCCAGGAGATAACCCTGTATGAGCCAGTTTTCTCACTCTGGGAAATGGTGAATGTGTTGCGTGTGACGGAGCAGCCCCGTGGTTCCTGTTTGGGACAGCAGTATCAGAAGTGCTGTGTTAATGCAATGCTTGAGAACAGCTGGAGTAAATTCTGTTCCGTGTAGGATTTTTTTTCAAGGGGATGCGGCCAAATTTGAAACCCGATCTAGAGGGAAATTGGGAGAATTTCAGGACAATGCATCTCCTGAATCCCAATCTACTGAATTGGTTTGTAGTTTTACAGTTACTTTTCTTATGTCAAATTTTCTCACCATTGGTGTCTGGAACAGAGTGGAACCAGCATCTTATGGAATGTGCAATCTAAGGCACAATGCAAGGAGGGTGTGATAAGAAGGTTGTCTTTACTTGATAGCGATCCTGAGTGCAATGTTTTTGTTGTGTCCCTTTTGGAAGAAGAGCATTAAGTACAGTCTGAGGTTTTTCTTTTCTTATAAGCAAAGCATTGGTTTGTCCATTACTGACTTCTTGTGAAATTTGTGCCAGATGTATATTAAATATTTTGGTGCTTTTTCTAATCCAAGCTGCCATTCATTTACCTGTGAGATTATTGTACTTCTGTATATTTAAATGACCAATCCCTTAAAAGAAAAAAACAAAAAAAAAATCCTTTAGTCACAACGTATCCTGACTACTGTAGCTTGTAAATGTTCCAAAGCTTCTGGGTTTCCTGTATTCTAGTAAGGTCTGAGGGGAGGGGAACAGCTACAGAAATCTCACCCACTGGAAAGGGAACTCGCACGCTGTTCTGTGCGTTACTGAACAAATGAGTAACGTTTGTGGTGTTTACATAACGACACATTGGTGTTCACTTTTTTGTGCTCAAGCTTTGTACAAAATGTCTTATTTAAAGCTGAAGTCCTTTTTACATTTTTCAATTAAAAAGGGACAAATTACTTATTTTTTCATGCCTATGAATAGGACTCTTGCTAGTTTTATTTGTCACGTGAGTTTCTCAAGCAGGACTCCTGGATGCTCACTAAATCCTGCCTCGTCCTTGGCAGGGAGGTGACCACGTCATTTTTAAGTGTGTGGAAGGAAAACAAGCTGGTTTTTTCTGACTTTGCAGTGCCAGTGTCTGCAGCAAGGAGATACTGAGTGTGAACAGCCTGAACAGGAGTGAATCCTTGGAGAGAGATGAGTGCCCTGAGCTGCCTGAGGTGCTGGTCTGTGCTGGGCTGGCTCAGCAGCAGGGACTGGCTGTGCTGCTGAAGGCACTGGCTCCCTTTCACATTCTGGAGTGGCACTGATGTTGGTGCTTATGCCAGTTTGCAATAGCTGCAGCCAAAGGATGCCAGGCTCACTTGGAATGGCCAAAATACCTTTTTGTAAGAAAAAAATTGTCTGCTTTCATCTTGCTGAATAATAGATTTAATTTTCAGGTGGCTTTAAATTTAGTCATTAATGACACTGACATGAGCATCTCCTGCCTGCTCACTGCTGCTTCTGGGCTTGTACTGAACTTGCCTTTCTCCTGCTTGCCTGGATTTGTGCCTCTTCCTCCATGCAGCAATTCCCAACTTCCAAATCCCAGTGTAAGGAGAAGGCCCAGCACAGTGAACTTGGGGTTGGAAAGTAGGAGGGTGTAAATATTCCATCAGCTGTATTTAATGATTTCTGGAATTATAAATATTTCAACTTTATCTTGGCCTATTCCAATTCACATGAAAAAATCCCTCATCTCATGGTCAAACCTTTTAACATTTCCTTTTAATTTTTCAATTTTCCTGAGTGCCAAAAGCTCTTCTAAGCATCCCTGTGCTTGGAAACTCTGTATGTTACCAAGAGATGCTCAAGCAGCCTCTATTTTAGGTGGCAGTGGCTGCAAAGGACAGGTCTGGAGCTGTCAGGTTGCAAATCACCTCATGCTGTGGAAGGCCGTGCTGTGCCAAGCCCGCACAGCCCCGTGCTTCCCTTAAAACATCCCCTGCCCCTCCCGCAGCCACACAGAAACTTTTTTGGGTTTTGTTTTTTGTGTGTGAGGGGGGAGTGGGGGTGGGCAGGGAGGGAGGAGAAAGTGGAGGTTGTCCAAGAAGTGTGAATCAGCGATTCCTCCGTTCCCGGAACGGAGGCAGCGACTCCAGCGCGGAGTTGGCACCGCACGGTTCCAGAGCTCCACGCCATTCCTGGGGCAGCTCTTAACTGCTGAGCAGCTGCTGCAGGTTCTACGCTGACCTGGCTGGCTGGTTCATGGCCTGGGCTGTGCCAGGGAAGATGCCCCAGCTGGTAGCTTGGTCTCCAGCAAGGAATGGGATCCCACAGGCCAGTCCTGCCTGGCTCCTACGGAGCACGGCCCCGCTTTGCCCCAGCACCTGCCTGGCTCGACCCTCCCACAGCAAGAAGGGTTAATGGAAAAGGGTTTGTGCTTCAAGACATTTTGAATGGCTTTTATTTTTAGACTTTGTAGAAGATACAGAGTGAAAGCCTATTGTTCTTATGGTAAGAGGTCTTTTACAAAGACATCAATATTTAAAGTAATTAAAAATATCTTAACAAAAGACTTTGCTTAAAAACTTGGCAGTTTAACAAGCACTCCTCCCTTCATCATCTTTTATTCCCATCAGACCAAGGCCAGACTGTGATCCATGCGTGCTGCAACACAAACAAGAGCTGGGTTAGTTCTGCTCAGCTCGTGCACTTAACCCTGCTGGGCTGGTCCTGAGGCCTGCAACCCCCAGGGTCAGCACACTGAAAAACTTTTTCCACCCCCCAGTTATTTGGCATTCTTTTTAATCAAGAAGCCTCCTCTGAACTGTTGGTCCTCTGGGAAACAGTAATACAAGAACCTCCTTGGTAAGAAACCCCTTCCCAGCCTGAGATGGAGTTCCCACTCAGCAGGCTGAGAGCCTGAGCCAGGCTCTGTGGGCTCCCACACCCTTCCTGTGGATGCAGATTCCTGAATCCACCTGTTCTGCTGGTGGGATTCCTCCCCCTCGGTGATGGAAGCTTGGGCTAAGTGAGAATAGTTGGAAATGGCCCCCAAAAATTAAATTTGGATGCGCCGAGCCCAGTGAGTGCTGCAAAGGACGCATGGGGTGGACACAACTCAAAGCCTCAACCCCTCCCATGGGGTGGCAGGAGAGTGTGCAGGGTACCTGAGGTGATACAGGGTGTAGAGAAGAGGCAAAGGATTGCTCAGAAATGTAAAAACTGATGCAGTTTTAGCCCAAAGAAAGCAGCAGCTGATCCAAGGCCCACATGCACTGAAGTGCCCACAGCCAGGTCAGACTGGGGCAGTGTTTGGATCCGAGCTGTGCTGAGAAAGCTGAACTGCTGCTGGTTCAGTTTGTAAGCTACAGCTTGGGGGGAGGGGGAACAACAACTTATGGTCTATTGAAGATGACAGATTATAAAAATTATCTTTTTTCCTTAAAGTTATTAGTAACTGAACAATTAGAGCGAATCACACCAAGAGCAGCCCTTGGCTGACATGGTTTGTCACTGCCATTAAGCCTAAATCTCTCCTGGCTTCAGATGAATCTCTGTTCCAGGGACAGAGTTTGGAGCAGAGGATTATACAGCATCGTGGCTCTTCTCAGGAAGAAGTAAGGGAGGGGAACCTGGCATGGCTGCCCAGCCCCGTGGAAGAGATGCTGCTGAGCAGCTCTGGCTCTGCTTCTATTCCAGGGCATGTCTGGTGTCTCCACAAGGAACAATACCCCTTCTGCTGAAGGGCATTGAAGAAAAGCAAAGGCAGATGTGACCTTTATTAGGCTGACCAGTGGCAGTGAGAGCACAGAAGGCTGCTGAAGTGAGTATGTCCTCGGTAACCAGGGCTCTGCCTAGGAAAGGCTGAACCTTTCTGGTTAATAATTAAGCAGACTGTGGCAGCTCAGGCCCCAGGGGCTGAAATGCAGGGAGCCCACTCCAGCTGGAAGCATCCCTGATTCCAGTGCTGCAGTAATTAGGTGGTTTTAAAAACCAAACAAAACCCCCCAAAAAACCTGCCTGCTGTGGAAACTCTGCTTGATTCTCTCATAGCCACATAAAGCTTACCTTCTTCTCAGTGGGGCTGAAACATCCCTTGGGGGAGCTGGGTGAACTGATAAGAGCTGTACAATTAATCAGCTCTGTGGACCCTCAGACACTTGAACTGTGGCTCAGGCCTGCTTTGTGGGCAGAACGTAGGGCTGGGGTTTTATTGGCCCGACATGAAAGTCAGATTAAGTACAACACCTTCTTCAGCCTTTCTCTTGGGCTTTCTCTTCCTTGTGCAGGGCTTTAATTTTTAATAGATTAGGATAAAAATATTCAGCTCTGTCTTCTCCTTGGTTCTTTGCAAAATAGGCAGCAAGTTACCTGCTCACGCCAGGGAAGAGAACAACGCACAGGGTGTTACTCTGCAGGCTTCTATAAAGCTTTTTGATATGGTGGTCTAACTTCTTCACCTTTTTCCTTAGATCCTGCTCCTGCATAAGAGAACAGAAGCATTAAAGTCTCTCATTTATCAGCAATTACCTTCTAAGTGTGTGGGGAGGCTGAGCTGTGGGACGGCCCAGGTGAGGGCAGCAGGGATGCTGGCAGTGCAGTGCCCAGCTGCAGGGAGAACCATGAGCCCTGCTCAGATGGCATATCTCACATGGCATTATCTCCCAAAGTGCTCTGTGGGAATGTCCTTGGCAGCCCCTTTGCTCCAGCACAAGGACACCCTTCTGTCACAAGCAGCTCTGCACCTCAGTCAGCTCAAAGTTACCACTCCAGGTTCCCAGGGCAGTCCCTCCTCACTAACTGCAACCAACACCAGCAGAGCCTCACACTCACAGAGTCAGCCAGCTGCTCCATTTTCTCATAGAAGATGTGTTTTCCTTGTTTCCCATTGTTGTGATTCATTTGCCAAATCCATCTCCACAGGTGACCTGGAGCAAGGGCATTCCTACTTCTTAGCTCGCTACCCTTCATGGTCCATCCATTTATAGCTTCAAGGGCATCCATGGCACTCTGGGGTTTCTGGAATTCTGAAAGGCAAAGAGAAGGGAACAGGCTTTGGCAATGCTGTTGCTGCCCTCCTGGGCACCTGCAAGGCAGGGCTAAAGGTGTGGAGCAGGACGGAGATGAGAAACAAATCACTGCAGCAAGCAGATCCTCATCTTGCTGCAGATAAACATCAGACTCGAAATGCCAGCTGGCTGCAGCAGCACTCATGGAGCTGTTCTCACCTTTTAGAGGTGATTGCTGGTCTGTGTGAAGCTGCACAGTAGCCAGCCCTCACATGGAAGTACTGGAGACCATCAGCTACCCTGGAATCTTCCTAAGTAAATGTTTGGGGGATTTTTAAGCAGGTGTTTTTTCCTCTTAAATATTTAGCTGTAAAGTGCTCCTCCAAACAATATGTGCTTTCACTGGAGCATTTCAAATGCCATCCCTTTGAGCACACCTGAGTTTCAGTAGCTCTTGCTGTGTTTGTGCTAAGTCCCAAGGGCTGCTGAATGAGCTTACTTGAAGGAAATAAGCAGGCTGTGTGTGAAGCTACTTACTGAGGAAACAGCAGTTCCTGGGCTTTCCACTCTGAAGATCCTTTGGCAGGAACAGTGTTTCCAGGTCTTTCAGCTGGCTGAATTCTTCTTGCAAGTCTGTCTCTGTTAATGACTTCTTTAGACCGGCCACATAAATCACACCTTCATTTTCTACATCCAGTTCTAATTCCTTAATCAGAACATTGCAGTCCAGCATTGCTGCAGTGACTGGTCTCTGTACCTGGGGTGGATGCAGCAGGAATAAAGAGCACATCAGCCCACACAGCTCTGTGTTCCGAGCTTCTATTTTAAAGTATTTTTCTCCCATTACCAAAAGTAGACAGGCTATTTTCTCTCACTTGAAATAAATATGACTAATGAAGGCTAACTTAATTAGTCATGATAAATAGAGAGCATATTTGTAATGCAGAAACACTACAAAACTAAAATGCTATACTCTGGATAGCCCTGTTACTTGGATCTGCCTTTTAAAGCTGCAGCCCGAGGTCAGAAGGCTTTCTAACTCCCTCCTGCTGATGGGCAGAAAGGGAAAAAAGAGGGATAAAATTCCTTTCTGCCCGTGGCCCTGAGCTGTGCAGGGACAGGGAGGCTGCAGCAGCACGAGCAGCCAGCACTTGCCCAGACACACTGCTGGGATGTTACAGAGCCCTGCTGCAGGCTGTGCCTGGCCTGAACACAACTGGGCTTTTGCAGTTTGCCTTGCTCACCTTAATGCAGGATCCTGCTACCTCAGCTCCGTTCAGGCTTTCCACAGCAAGCTGGGCAGCTTCCAGCACTTCGTACTGGATACAGACATAGGGCTTGAAACAGAACAATGAGATACTTCAGGCTTATCAATGAGACACATTAGCCCTCCCTTTTGAGAAATTAGGCCTCAAAGTTGAGTTTTCTTTTAAAAATAGAATGTAAAAAAGTTTGGGGGTAATAGATGTAACACTCCACATACTCTAGCTGTTTAAAACCCCCTTCAACCAACAGAACCCTTTTTTTTCTCCTTTGGCTGTTAAAGAGGCCTTCATGACAAAAAGCACCTCAGCTTCCCCAGGGCTCAAAGTCCTCTGAGCAGCACCTGAGCTGCATTTGTTCTTGTCATTGTGTGGAGCAGCTTTTTAGGTACCCTGAATGACTGCAGCTGATGACTAAAGTACCAGAAAAACCTCCAAGCAGAGCAACTGGTATTTCTGTGTTTCTAATCCATATCTTTCCAAGAGATTACTCAGACCTTCCAGGCCTGCCAGTGACCTTTGAGTGCTCCTCACCTGGAATGTTTCAGTTACCACTGTAAGGGACTGGATTGGTCCACACCTCCCAAATTCTTTCTTCACAGACTTCATGCAGAAGTTTTCTTCAAAAGGACCTGCGTAAATTGTCAGCATGTCAGTCAGCTTGCTTCTCACCTGTTGGAACACAGATTAGAGAAGGCACTTCACAAAGCAAAGGAACTAACTACTTGGTGCCTCCTGATAAATCACATCTCTCTACAAGCTCAGCATGAAGACTGTTCTCAAAACAAAAAATAATACCTTTTCATAAAGTCCAGCATGAAGGTGGGATGCAATGTACTCTGGACCCAAACTGAACTGAATGATACTGAATTTGGACAGGGGAACATCTTCCAAGGCTCTCTGAAGAATCTGGAGGGACAAGAGCATACAAGGCTCAAAGAGGTACAAAACAAATGTACTGCAGAGGATCAGAAACAAGGCTATCGAATTGAACTCCCAACTTTAATTTTCATTATTGTCCAAGGAAGCCCTCAGGCAGAAATTCCTCTTTGGTGAGTCAAGGGAGGATGCAGAGGATCAAAGCTGGATCAAAGCTCATTTCCGAAATGCTCAGATGGATTTAGCTAACCTGGCATTAACAGTATTGCTAACAGTACTGTCAGTCAGCTTTTCAAAATAGGACTCATCTACCCACTCCCAGAACAAGAGCAACTTTGAACTATTTTGATGCTTAGACCAACCCACTCTAAGTCCATTCACCTGTTTGTTTGAAGTGCTCAGGTTACTCTGACACAGGCCAGAAGAGTCTAGTCCCTGTCTGCCCAAAAGGAGGGGTTTTTGGCCAGTCACCTGCAGACAATCTAAAAAACTAGCAGAGAGAAGTACACTGTGAATCACAGTACTTTTCAATATGGGGAAACAAAAACTTTCAAGTAATTCTTGTCAGAGAATTAAAGCTCTTTAAAGAAATTTGAAAGAATATTCTTGTCCACAACATCAAAAGCAGCCTAGGGAATACTGTGTGAAATTTAAGGTGAAACTGCTGAAAGTTTTTCAGCGCTATGCTGCAGTTACTTGTGTCCCTCTGAAGATGCTGATGGCTTCTGAAAAACATAAGGCACTTGTTTGATTTTACTGAGGAAAAACATGAGTATTTGAGAATCTTATTACCATGGTTTGGATAATGGTGGAGGCTCATTCAGCTGTTCCTGGAACCCACATCCTTGTGGCTGTAGCGCAGCTTTGTTCTGTGAGACCTCAGCCAGTTTTTCAGCTGTCAGAAGCATCTCCAAGTTTAGTTCTGCTACCTTGGGGAAGGAAGAAGATTATTAGTTGGCTTTCATCTCATCAGCTAATTGCAGCTGACCAAAAAGCCTGTGCTTTCCCTGTGAGTCACGCAGGCACACTCCAGCAGTGCAGAAACACGGGCATTAATTTCTTGCCTTGTTATTTTCTGTTGTCATTTTCGAGCACGCAGCACTCACAGCACCAACAGGCAATCACCTCCAAAAAAGTTCTCTCAGAAACCAACAACACGAGGGACTCATAAAACCAGCTGAATCACTACCACAACACACAAGGCCTCTCTCTTCTTTCATCTGGAAAAATTACAGGCATTCCTGTAGGCTGGAAGGCATTCCTCAGTCCTTCTTTAGCCAGTGCCCCTCTTGAGGAGCAGCAGCAATGCTGGCTGGTGTCAGTGAGTACTGAGCACTGGTGGTGCCCAGGTTATTCAGGTACCTGGATACAGGCTGAAAGCAACCAGCTGTCAAAACTGGGGCCTCTATCACAGCTCCATTGTCTCTTCTAAATCAACAGGAGGATGGGCAGGAGTGGGGTGTTTTTCTTCATAAGCACAACATTATGTTCTGCATTTTAGGACAGAAATATTAATTAGATACAAGTACCTTTGTTGGTCCTTGCTCAATGAAGAACTGAGCCAATTCCAATGCAGCTCTAGCATCTTCTGTAGGATCATGCCCAAGCTTCTGCTCACACTGAATCTCCTTCCTAGGGCATCAAAATTAGGTGTACAGGCAGGTTATCTGTTTTTCCACACTGACCAACATCCTGTCTTTTCTAAACTGGGTCCTTTTCGGGCAAAAGAGTTTTCCCCTCTCCAAAAAGGATTTCAGTTCTGTGCAGCAGCATTCTTGTGAAATATTCCCAAAAGTTACTGCAAGAAATGTTTTTGCAACGTTGAGCAAAATGGTTTATGGAGTTTGACAGAAGCAGTGCTAATACTTGCCACTCTGATGCATGACTCTTTTTAGACTTCACTTCTTTCTTGACCAATGGCCCAACCCACAATTTGCACACAGAGAGGAAGGCAACCTCCAGTTCAGTGAAGTTTGGCACTGCAGAGTGTCACCACTCCCTGTGAGCATGGCGAGAACTGTCTCACTGAGACACTACCCAGTGGTAGCTGACACACTGAGAAATATGATTGAAGTCAGGAAATCAGACCCTCATGCATTAACCTTTCCTTCTTGCCAACTTCAGCTCTCACTTGTGTGAACCAGAGTGCCTTTGTTGTCCTACAATTCAGTACACCTCTGGAGCCCTGCAGGAAGGTTACTTCTGCTGGGACTCAGATCTGGTTGGGTCACAGCATTCCTGCTTGCTCAAAGACAAGCCCATTTATTATGCTGCCTGATGTTTTAAGCAGCCAGTAAATTCCTTTTTACCGTGTCTTACTTGCACAACCTGCTCCTTTCTTTTGAATTTTAGTAAAAAAAAAATAAAAATTCTGACACTAGTAGTGGCAGACTAAGACCCTATGACCCACCATGACAGTTTCTAATCTTTCCCATGACAGTACAGTAATAATCTTACCCTAAAACAGCTTTGGCTAGAAATTTTAGCTTAAATCTTCGACCTTCACTTCTGGCAAAAAGCAGTGAGGTATCAATAACACTGGGGTGGATCATCTGGAGGAGAAAATCATCACCAGTTCAGTTTAAGAACAGCAGACATGCAGAATTGGACAGTAACTCCACAGTTTTCTGTGCCTCTGCCTTTTCATTTCAGTTGCCAGTTTCTCACTGACAGCTACCTGATCCACAACAAGAGAGCAAAAGGAATAATGAAACAAGTCCAACTCTCCTTTCTACATCCCACTCTAGTGGGAAGATCTAGATTGGCTTAGAAACATTAATTATGATTCAGACATTTTAGACTGGTTAAATTAACCCACAGAAAGGACTTCAGTTCTCCCCATGACAGAGCTATCAGAAGCATCTGGCTGAAGCAGGGGGGTAAAGCTTCAGTTGCAGCAATACTCATGTCTGGCCAGACTTCTCTCTTTTGGGTTCTGAACAGCCCCTTGCAAATTTTATAGCTGTAAGGAGAGTCTTTGTCTTTTAAATCCTTACAGACACAGGGCTATTCATAATAAAAAGCAATTAACAAGTGCTCGCTAATAAAAAGAGCAATTGTTACAGAGTTTTTAGGTGTGAAATGAGTAACACAGGGTTGGGAAAAACACTCCTAAAAACATACTCACTTCCAAAGCCTGAAGGTCAGAATTTAGAGAATGACCCACCAATACTGCATCGTGGGGAAGCATTTTTTTTAGCCTGGTTTGGATGTCTGACAGTCTTGTCTTCACTGGAAGAAGCATTTTCTTTGTGATTCCTGAGAATCTTCAAAACAAAAGTTGGATGAGTTAAAGGCAACACATTAGAACAGTGTGTGCTGGAGAATATTACAAGCAGGTCCTGTAAAATATGGACTTGGTGTAACTAATCACAGAATGCTATTTACTGCTTTCTCTGCCCACATCAGAGGATAGACTGAGCTATACTGAGCTGCTAAGAGTGCTACCACATCTGTTTCAAAAGTTCATTTCTCCCAGGTATTTTTAAGTGATGCAGCTGGTAGCATCAGACAGCACAGGTAAGGAAATACTCCAAGTCTGATGGTGGAAGGAGATGCTTCCAAGTAACCTGAGGGGACTGGCACATCACCTCCTGGATAAAGCCAGGTGAAGTTTAGAAGAAGACAAGCTTTGAGTTTTGCCTGCTTTTGTTACAATCCTGAGCCCCACCCTAGAGGTGTGTACAAGCTCTATGCATTTTTTTACAAATGAGCAAATTCAGCTAGGGACTCCATCTTATTTTATAACCAGCAGTGAAGAGTAACTTGTACTGTGTATCATTAATTTTGTAACAGAACTTTCCCACCGACACTGCAGAGTGGCAGTGGCTCTGCCTGGCAGCCCCAGGGGCACCGTGCAGCAGACTGAACACATGGTGTTGGTCACTTCAGTCACACAGCAAGAACTGCACTCTCAACACTGAGGGGAATGGAGCAGGCATCTCTGCAGAAGTCCTGTGTAACAGGCTGAGCGTGAAGGGGCTGCAGCTCTGACAGACAAAGAGCTAGGAAGGGTCTGTGCAAGGACCTGGTGCGGTAGTTCACCACGGCGCTCTGGGGTTTGACCAGCTCGTTCAGGAGGCACTGGCCCCGGGCATCCACCAAGGACACGCGCGTCACTTCGTTCCCTTTCGCGGTCAGGCACTGGCAGGAAGAAGCAGAGGCAGTTGTGGGATCAGCACGGTGCTGCCACCCAAACACCTGAGCTAGCAGCAGCATCACAGTCCCCTGACTTAGAGATCTAGCCCTCACAGCTGGCTGGTTTCTACTCTCCTGTGCTTCGTTTGAATTGTTAAATGTGCCCTGTAAGCACAGCAAACACGCAGGCAGGCACAGCACAGAGAAAAACACTGCAGAGAAGTGCTGATTTCACAGAACAGTCTGTGCTCTGCACTGCACAACTGCCACTGACAGCAGCAACCCCAGGGAAGTTGTTCAGTTTAAAGGCAGAGCCCACGTTGTATCAATTTACTCAGTGCTGATGCCAAACAGGCATCTCTGCAAGGCTAAAACTGCACTAAAGGAGGATTCTTCACCACAGCAGCTGCCAGAGGAACTAGGCTGGCTAAATGAAAGATGTGTGACAGGGAAGTATCCTTCCTTTCCCAAACCTTGGAGAGAGCTGAGGAATTCCACAGCACCCTCATGGGTTACTGCAGCATCGCTGATAGGCCTGGCAGATCCAGCAGCTGCTCTGGGAGCCAACACAGAACTGAGCTCTCTGCTCAGGATACTGTTTCTGTCATGGCTGCATTAGCACTGGTACCATCGAGGAAGGGACTGGCAGCAGATATTAAGGTATCAGAAGTGGTTTAACAAATACACAGAGTGCTTGGCTCACTTGGGAACAGCTGGTAAGAGCTGGGTGCCTGACTCTATTCTGTAAGGCCACACACACTGATTTTTACCATTTCACAATCCAGACCAAAGAGGGGGCTGCTGTCTGTCCTCTGCTGATCACACTCTGTGGAGATGTAGCCCTTGCACCCAGGGGAACCTGGAGGGAAAACACACCCAGGAATAAGAAGACGACCTTTCTTCTACAACTCATCTTACATGACAAAACATATTACTAAACTATCAAAATTAAAAACAACCCCCAACATAACAAAACTCACAGCCCTCACTCAAAAACTGACCTTCTATGGGATAGTCATTTTTTTTCTGCTCTTCTAAAGTTAGAGTATAGCCTGTAAGGCCTTGTTTTTTCTCTCCATATCGCTGAATGATGGGATCACATTGCAAGTCTGAGCTTTTAGTAATGCATTCACTGCTGGTGGAAGTCAAGCCTGTAAAATACAGAAGCACCTGTCAAGCTCAGAGAGCACTCCTGACTTGCACTCAGTTTCTGCATCAGATCAACACTTAGAGGCTGAAACAACGGACTGGAGAGAGAGGGCCAGAGAAAAAGATAGATACATAGTCTTCTCAGCTTAAATCCAATTTATATCTCTGTCTCTTTGATTAGATGCTTCTTAGAATAAAATAATCACAAAACGGGTAGTGAAGCAGCAGAGTTTGGGATTAAATACGTCAAAACCTTTCTCTCTTTTTGCATTCACTTTGACCATCAGCCCAACATAAGTTACTGAACCAATCAGGGTAAGAAGCCTCATGGTTTAAGCCATTGTATGTGTTCCTTTCTAAACAAGTTTACCATGGCAGCACTGGGATTGCAGAGAATGCAAAGTCATAAATTTCTGTTTACAGTGAGTCACTGTCTTGAAAGAGACAATGCAAAGCCAAACAAAATACCTTGTGGAGTGTTTGGAGGTTTCAGGTTTGTCCCTTCTCCATACAGGCTGACTGGGAAGTTAGCAGAAGGTGTTAATGTGAATCTCTGAAAAAAGACAAGCGTTAGTGACTTTGAAAGACAGGCACAAATAACAAGCAAATGGGGGGTTTATTGATCCCCAAACCAGCCAAATTCAGAGGAGGATGGACAAAGAAATAGTGGAAATACATTTGGTGTTTTATCAAGTAGAAAAACCCAACCCAAACCAAACCTGTTCCAATGAGGGATCATACAGGATTCTTTGTACTACAGGATAGATTTGCCTTGCCTGATACGATCAAGAAGGCAAATCTCAAGACTTTCTTTGATAGAAACTAAAGCCAGTTCCAGTCTTTCCAGTTAAGCTATGATTTACATTTGCTGTAGTTCAGGAAGAACTCTCTAGAAGCTTGAAGTCAAGTCCTTCTTTCTTTCCATCTACCTTCAAAAATGTTGCTTGTAAGTCAGAAAATTAAAATAATTATTTTAATAATCTTTTTGGGAAATGGGAGAAACTTGACATAAAGTGCAAATAATAAAAGTGATATTCTTCTACCAGTGGGACTAGCGTAATTCTATTGAGAGCCTCCTCACTCAGAGTAAATTCCAAATTACTGAAATTATTCCAAGATATTTATAATCTAATTGGCATCCTGTAGACGCAGGATACATAACAGTGAGAGGACTGAAGCATCAATAAACATTTCACCTGGTAAGGCTTCAAAGCCATAAGTCTTGTAATCCTGTTCCTAACATCAAAGGCCTGTCCTTCGTCCTGAGCTGACAACTGCTGCAAGTAGATCCTCTCACTCGCTGCAAGAGTCAAGGATGGCCACATCCTTGGAAAAGGCAGCAATTCCCCTGCAGCCATTACCCCTGGGATGTGGGTTCAGGACAGGAAGAAGTTCAGAAGACACCGATGCAGTCTGGGGACTTACATGCCGGAACACTCTCCTGAGGTGTTTGAACTGCAAATAGAATCTGTAGAAATGGAGCTGGCTCATTTCGTGTAGAACAACCACCACAACCCCAGCCAGGTGGCTTTGGTGATAAATACGGCACCAGCTGCAGTTAAAAAAAGAGCAATAATTAAAAAAACCCCATAAAAATCAAAGCAAAACAATTATCAAGCACTCTTAAAAAAAAAAGTTGGAACCAGCCCAGATTTTAAGTCAGTAAATGGCAAAGTGCCAAATGACTTCAATAAGAAGAGGCTTTATAGCTTATCTCTAACAGCCACATATTCCTGGAAGCAACAGAATACGGGAGAAGGAGAAAGAAGAGTTATTGCAAATTTCTGCTGCATACCATTTCCAGGCCTGTATATCTCATTTATATGCATCAGAATGTGAATATACCAGTAACTTCAACTCTAGTGATAGAGTCTGGTGAATTAATGCATCAAAGTAAGTTTCACAAAATAGTTGTGTCTTCACTATTAAAATCTAAAGTGGGGTATTTTCTGCTTTGAGTTTCATTTGAAGATTCACTTCATTTTACTGTATGTTTGCCATTCAGGGTTATACACCCTCCTCAGCCATTCCCTTCCAGCACTGAGAACTTGCCCAGAGAAAGGGAGAAGTGATTAAAATGCTTTTTTTCTAAAACACTCTATAGAAAGCTCTGTTTCAGTTATATCTAACATGAAATGCATTAATATTCCTGTTAGTATTTTATCAGGGTATCCTGCTTCTCAGTGTGTGGAGCTCCTTCAGTTCCACAGCAGTCATTTAGTTCTTCAAAACTGCATGAAACAAAACTATGGAATGGTAGGATTTCTGCCAGAAGAGGAATTCTGCTTCCTGGCCAAGTCTAACAACAACTCTATCTGCACAACCCAAGCTGCCACGATGGCAGCCCCACGGAGAGCATTCCGAGCCCAGCATGGCCAGTATTCCTTCAGGAATGTTCTCACACCACGGGAGGACACGAGAGCTGATCCCAGCTGTGGATGTACCTGGGCTGGGCTGCCTTGTGGCATTTCCCCAGAGCTGCATATTTCAGCAGCTCGTACAGCTGCTCCTGGCTGATTTCTGAGCCCTCTCCAAGCAGAGCTGCTGACAAACGACACGACTTTTCCTGTGGAAAGGGAAATGCTGGTAAAGAGAGGTTTCACGTAACCACAGCAGTTCACGGAAAATGAAGGAAAAAGAAAACTATTTGGATACAACCAACTACATTTAAAATAACTCCATAACGAGTTATGGGCAAAAGTTTCCTTTCAGATCACACTTTAATACTAAATTTACTGGCAACCCAGGTACTCTAGCTTCAAAGATCTATTTAATAAAGATTAACATAAGCAGATGTATGCAGTAAGGAGACAACTGATACGCAAACACGATGTCCTGCTCTCTCAGCCCTTTCCCGCACTTGCTGCTGTAGAGCTTCAAACATTTGTACAAGTGTTACATGTAGCCACTCCGTGCGAGGTTTTCTCTATTTAACAGCGAGGGATCTGCTCTGCCAGAAGGGCTTGCTGACCCCTGCAGGGAAAAATGCTTCAGTAAAATCCAAGGAAGCTGCAGAAAAGAAAGCACTGAGTAGATGAGGTGGGGACTGTGCCACACAGTTCAACACAACAGTTCTTTAAGTCTAAGTGCACAAATTCTTCTGAAGGCTAATTAGTGAGTAAACGCGGCATTCTGGCGACCTCCACTGACCAGAAGGCCTGTTCCAAGGAACTCCTGTAAAAATTTTAAAGATATTCTTTTTATACGTGATGAAAAGACACCAAGGCATACAGGGGGAAAAACGCCACACAACACTACAGGATGTAAAACCTCACAGCATAAACAACCACTGGAAGTTGTCCTCCCCTGCACGCTAACAAGCACCGTGCTCAGTAATTTGGACAGAGCCTGCCCAAATTAGGGACTGAGCTGTTGTGCTCTTAAAGACATTTGTCACTGGGCAAGGAAGTTAAAGAGAGGTGACAGCCTTCGGGGTTCCAGTGGTTAAGAATCACCCGGCAATAACAGCACAGGCTGGTGTAGTTGCTAGTGCCTCGTCTCTCATGCTAAGCGAGACAAGTAATGACACTGTTGTTTTCAATACGGCCTAATTAAAGCTTTGCAGAAAAAACACCAAACAAAGAGCAGAGCTTTTGATTCACCAAATAGAGGGTACTGCCAACCACAGGAGTTGGTCCCCAGCCGGGTACAAACAGCGCTGATCCCACAGGCTGGACACGCCAGCTCCTGTTCCACGGGCACTGACTCGGCCTGCCCGGGGCGAGGCGTCACCGTGGGGCTGCTCTGCATCCTCCAGGGTGCATGTGCGGAGCACACACAGCTCTCCTTCTGAGATCTGCTTTGTTTACGAGAACATTATACTGGAAAATATATCCACTTTTAAAACAAAATTCCTTAAACGTAATGCTGAGCACTCCAAATGAGTTCTCCTCCACATTCCTTGGAGCAGAATCCAAGCTATTAACAGGCTCTCCAGGCAGTGGTTATGGCCCCAAACCCGCCAAGGTTCGAGAAGCGTTTGGACAATGCTCCCATGCACACGGCGGGATTGCTGGGGTGTCCTGTGCAGGGCCAGGAGCTGGACTCCATGACCCCCGTGGATCAACTCAGGGCATTCTATGAGGTTACCCGCAAGCACTGTCTGTAGCCGGCCCTCCCAGTACACTCCCCGCGTACATGGCTTTGCTGAGGTCCCAGCACCCCAACGTGGGGCACAGCAACACCCCCGAGAAGCGGCCGTAGGGGACACGCGGCCCGCACCGCGCTCCTCACCTCGGGGCGCAGGCCCGGGCCGCCGCCATCCGCCTTCCGCCTCTTCCGCTCCCTCTNCGGGCCCCCGCCGTCCGCCTCCCGCCTCTTCCGCGCCCCCTCCGCGGCCTCCGCGGGCCGCTTGCGCCCGTTCAGGCACAGCCCCTCCGCCATGGCCTGCGCGGCAGCGGCGGGGTCGGGCGGCCCCCCGCGACCGTGCACAGCCCCGCGCGGCCGGGCACAGCC
>VZRR01004857.1:556135-630332 GCA_013398015.1 Oreocharis arfaki
CGGCCCAAGGGGCACTTCGCGGCCGCGGCCGGCCGGGCCAAGCGGCCCCGCGGCGGCGGGCGGCAGCTGGAGGCCGGCATGCGCGGCATCCTCATCACCTGCAACATGAACGAGCGCAAGTGCGTGGGGGAGGCCTACAGCCTGCTCGGCGAGTACGGGGACCTGCTCTACGGGCCCGAGCAGGTGCGTGCGGCGGGGCCGGCGGGCGCTCGGGGCGCCGGCGGGGCGGGGGAGCGGTACCCCGAGGCCTCGGCTCCCGCCGTGTGTGTGGAACAAACCGCGTGTGTGTGGAAGCAGCCGTGTGTGTGGAAGGAGCCGCGTGTGTGTGCGCCACGCCCCCGAAAGTGCCGGGTGCTGCGGGCGAGCCCCAGCGCAGCCCCGCTGCCCGCTGCAGCGAAGGCCCGGCCCGTGCGCCCCGGGCCCAGCGCGCTCCGTGGGCCGGGCACTGCTGCTCGGTGCTCACCGACGAATCGTACCTGTGTGAAGTTTTCAGATCACGAGGAGAGGCTGTCTGGAAGCGACAGGGAGGAGGATGAGGACGATGTCGAGGCAGCCCTGAAGAAGGAGGTTGGCCAGATCCGTGCCTCGACGGAGCAGAAGATGCGGCGGTTCCAGTCGGTGGAGAGTGGTGCCAACAACGTGGTGTTCATCAGAACCCAGGGCATAGGTGGGACTTGAGCTGATGCTGAGTAATGCAGACTGCTCTGAGCGCTGTCAGTAAAAGGCCACAGAGTGTGGCTTCCGAGTAACACGTGTATATCAAACAGCTGCCCTTCCCTTTGGCTGTGCCGCTGAATTATGGCATTAGTGAAAAAGTTAAAGGTAGAGGAAACTGCTTTGACAGAATAATCTTTGATTCTCCAGTTTTGGTATAGTAAAACAATGCTTTACATCAGAGGATTTGAGGCTGACAGTGCAGTCACGTGTGCATTTCCCACAGCTTTTTATTTAGAAGAGGAAGAAGGGAGATAAAATGCCTTCAATTTGATGCTCATCCCCCACTGTTTTTCTTGTAGAACCTGAGAACCTGGTGCACCATATACTAAAGGATATGCACACCACTAAAAAGAAGAAAACAAGAGTCATTCTGCGCATGCTGCCCATTTCTGGAACTTGCAAGGCTTTTATGGAAGATATGAAGAAATACACGGAAACCTTTTTTGAGCCTTGGTTTAAAGCCCCTAACAAGGGTACTTTTCAGATTGTTTACAAAGCTCGTAATAACAGCCATATGAGTAGGGAAGAAGTAATTAAGGAATTGGCAGGTATGTATGGATTTCACACGAAACAGAACGAGTTTACATGCACAAGTATATTGCATGCACAGCATGGGTCAGACTCTTAGAAGTGGTCTTAATGGTCATACACATTTGTTGCTTAAAACCTGTATGTTGAATTTTAAAAGCTTCTCTAAGACTTAAATGCTTGATGTCAGTATTCCTTGTTGATGTCTTAAGAGACAACAAGCAGAAGAGAGAACTATGTTGAATATAATTTGCAGTGTCAATTATATGTGCTTTGAAATGGCTGCTATCAGGCTTTCTCTCTGGATGCTGTATTGAAATAATAATGTTACTATTTCTGTTCAATATTTGGCTCATAAAATAGCTCTGCCTTACTCGAGTATTTTGTTTCTCAGTATTGCAATGGGATGAGTTTTCAGTTACCTCAGTCCTGCTGGTGGTATATTCTGCAAGTCCTGCTCTGTTCTGCTATTTTAAGCAGTTACAAAAATAAGTAATTGGCTATGACTGAGGGGGGTCTTGCTTTCTCTCTCTCAGTTTTTATCCAGTCAGTAAGACATGCTTATGCTCTTAAACAGTTTTTACAGCATCTTTTAAACTGCATCTTCTTTTGCAGGAGTTGTGGGCAGCCTCAATCCAGAAAACAAAGTCGATCTTAATAATCCACAATACACAGTGGTGGTGGAAATAATAAAAACCGTCTGTTGCTTGAGTGTGGTGAGGGACTATGTTCTGTTCAGAAAATACAACCTACAGGAGGTGGTGAAGAGCAACAAAGAAGATGCACAGCAGAAGTCAAGTCTGACAGAAGAACAGAATTCAGAGGTCGTTAAAGCAGAAACTGGGGAGGAGGAGAAGAGCTCTAAAGAAGTGAAAGAAGAGAACAAGAATCAAAGTGAAATCGAATCTGAGCCCAAGGGGAATGATGCACTGACAGTGTAGAAAACGCGATATAAGGGAAAGGTAGACATAATCCAGACATGTAAAAAAAGTTGCCCTAGTGTTCTGAAGGAGTGTTGGAATGAGGAGAGGGGGTTTTCTTTGAAATCCTGTTTTTGGAATCTACACGTGTAAGAATTTTGATGCTTATTGCAGGTGGAACTGGCATTACAGCAGATGTAAGGGTGCCCAAGAGTGCATCACCTTTCTGGTGAAGCTTGCTGTCCTCCTGCAGCTTTGTTCTGCAACTCCTGTACCTGGCACACAAAGCAGGAGTCTGTGCATGTGTATGTAGATGTGGCCATCCTGACATGTAAGGACTCTACTTTGTTATATCTGGAGGCTGCAGAAGCCAAAAGGCAGCACAGAAACAGCTCTGAGCAGTTATGGATAGAAGTGGGAGATCTGAAAAAGACAGTTGGTTGCAGAGGGTTTTGGGCAGGAAGTGATCTGAGAGCTGCAGAACTTGGTAACATTTCTGTGTGTTAACAACAGAATGAGGTAAATCCCATAATTTGACGGAGGGTTTTATACATATATTTATATATACACAAGGATATGCTGTCTTGAAATGAGTGGAAAGAACTGTTACGATATATATAAATACTTGAGTATTATGAGATGATTTAGAGTAAAAGATGGGACTGTTCTAGAACAGTGGAAGTACAGGGCAGGCAGTGCAGATGGTTTTATCAAAAACTACATGTGTGTTTACATTAGCTGTGTATGCAGCACTTACTGCTTTATAGCAAATGCTGTAGTCACTGAATGGAATCCTTTTGAGTAATTTCCTGCAAATAGCCTTTTGATGCTCTTTCCAAAGACTCAATCCTTGGGAGAATTTAACAAGTGTTTTTGGTTTTTGTTTTTTTTTTCTTAAGTCGCAAAATTTGAATTTAAATACTGCTTGGAAACTTCTTATGAAAGAAGCTCTCCATTATACTATACTAGATAAGGGGAATTAAATTTTAATTTTTGGTGTAGTTTTAGCTTTATGGTATTAATTTTGTTTCAGATTGAAAGTAATGCTACTGAGTCTTTCTGTTGTCCTGTTGTTACAGTGGCCTGTCCCTGTGACTTCTAAAAACCAACCAAAACCAGTGCAGCTATAACTTGCTTTCCAGCAGGGTTTTGAATATGCTTCCTGTGCAACTTTCTAGCTTTAGTATTTCATTTCTAGCATAAAAGCCTGTGTGTTGCTAGTGGGAAAAGACTTGCCTTGAAGAACACAATTTGTTACTTGTCTTGGTTCAATGAAAAGGACATGTTCAAGTCTCTCATAATTTATATTTTCCTCTTTGGAAGCTGGAAAGCAAAGATGACTTTTTTTTCCCTAGTCCTGCCTCCCTTGCAACCCATTTATTAAAACTCTTCTTTCTTACCTCCCGTGGTGTTTTCTTTAAATTTTTGAAGATTTCTGTGTGTGGATTAAAACCATCAATGTCTAGGTCACACAAAGGGAAGAACAGACACGAAGCCAGCTGTGGGTGTTTATTGGTGGCTGATGTTGGTGATCACGATTCATGACAGCCTACTTATCTTCTAAGGACAAAGACTCAGGGGACCTGGTGGGATTTTTTGTTTTCTTTCCCCCTCTCTCTCACTGACCTGTGTGCCTACAGGACCTATGTTTTACTTCTGATTTTCCACAGTTTGCACTTACTGAACATTCACTGTTAACACATTAATTCCCTGGCTTTTCCACCGTGCCATCACTTTTGGGCTCAGTGGTGTGGTCAGACAGGGCTTCAGTGTTTTGAATTCAAACCTTCATGGACAAACTATAAGACATTATGATCCCACTTGCATGAGAAGCCAAATAATTGCTGTCGGTGCTGAGGAAGGATGTCACAGTGCCCAAACATCAGCTGAAGGGGTGATACACTGTGGAATGTGGTGTACCTAATTTATCTTAATGCTGACTTGAAACACAAGAACCATCCCTTGGTATGAAACCCTGGCTCTGAGATTCACTCTTCCCCTTGTGCTAGATTAAAACTCAGACTGGCTTAAGAAGCTCGAAAATAATTTCTTTTAAGAGCAAGCCAACCTCACAGCCTTGGTACAGACTTGCCTTTCTTGAGGGTCACAGCTGTGTAATTAAAATACTGATTTACATGTAATTCAGCTCATTTATCATTTCAGTAGTGAAATACAGTAGGGGAGAGCTTTAAGTAACACCAGTAACTCCCACTGGTTGGAAGCAGCTGGTAATATCCTGTGTCCGAGAGAACCATGCTGCAAAATCCTTCCTGTATTATATTCCTATTCAAACAACAACCACCCTGTGGTTATGCCATCTTAACACAGCTAATCCTGTACACCTAAGAGGCTTAGTTTTGTGGCCTGCCTGGAAAACAACATGAAATATGAGTCACTGTTCATTGTGGGCACGGGATTCTTACCTTTAAGATTGCTCCTGGATCAAAGGAGGTGTAGCATGGACAAAAACGGATGGGAAACGCTCAGCCAGGGCTGACGTTGGAAAAGGTTTGGCTTGGCAGGCAAACTCTGCCCATTGCTGCCAGGTCATGTGTGGTCAGTCTGTCTCCCCAGGCCAGCCGTGTCCAGTGCTGGCCAGTGGCTCCTGCTGCCCAGGAGCTCCCCCTCCAGAGCCTCCTGGCCAGCTCAGCAGCCAGCTGAGGACGTGGGCAGCAGGGAAGTCGGGGTGATTATCCTGCCAGGCAGGCAGGCTGACAGTGGTCTGTCGAGAGGATTCCTAGAGGCATGAAGTTCATTTTACAGGGCCCTTTTTAGCCTTTGGTAGTGAAAAGCTATTCACTTATTATCATCAGGCTTCAGCAATATGGATTGGAATGATTTGTATAGAATATTTTTGTCTTTTAGAGTGTAAATAGGCCACAGGTGTCAATAAAAGAGTCATTCCTGCCCACTTTTCTGTACTGTTTTATATATCAAATCTAGACATCATAAGACTAATTTATAATTAGCAGTTTGGCTATTCCCAAATACTGCTTTTCTATGTAAAAAAGACTGAAGCCTCCTCTCCTACCCCCTTAGAGGTGTCTAATTAATTAATGAGATACAAGTGTACGAGAGTGTTTAAATGAGGAAATTTCCACTGGAGATAACTCTTTATGAGGTTGAAGTGGAAGGCATTTACTGGGGCAAACTGCTGGAGTTCAGGCACTCAGCCCTGCTGCTTTCAGACACAATTAGCTTTGTTTCCAGCCTGGCACTTGGATGCAACCGAGTCCACCACAGGAGCACGAGCATCAATTGTAATCACGCCCCTGGCCTTCGAAGGCAGCAATCAATAGCGAATGTCCGGTGCTGTCGGTTGTGCTGTCCCTGGGATGATGATAACACCTGAAAGTGCAATAACATTGGAAATTTATTAGGGATTTTTCCCTTTCAGTCCTGATCACTTCACAGCTTTTCCTGGTTTGTCGAACACCAGCACCATTCAGTCCAGAAATGAGAATGTGGTAAAACAAGGCTCGCACATCTGAACTTGAATAGAGGTGTGCAGGCTTGAAGTGCAAAATAGCTTCTGTTTCTGTGAGGTCCTTTGCTGCAGGCACAAGGAAAGTGGAATGCTTAACTTGGAGGCAGAAAACACTAGCAGCTTTAACTTGAGTCTGTTGCAGTTAAACTGATTTAACACGAGCCACAGAAAGTGAAAGAAAAACAATGAAGGTAATTACATCAGGCGTAAGAGATTACCCCAGCCACCCCTTTGATTGTCAAATGTTCAAGCAAGGAAGTCGAATAAGAAATATAGTTGTTAAGTGAACTGTTAACTTCTGGCAGAGAAGGTAATAAGCAATCTACAGGCCCTTAGGAATTCACCTGTTTGAATACAAGCCACGCTCAGCAGCCAGCAGCACTCTGCAATTCGAGGTGGAATCACTAAAGCTTGGTCTCCTCTCTGCACGTGGCCCAGAGAGCACAGTGGCCACTTTCTGGGACACGAAACCCAGCTCTTCAAAGCTCCATTAAATTACATCTCCTTTTCAATTTCTGCTCCTAAAGAAATAAATTCTCAACTGTTCTCTGGTTTCAGTAGTGCAAGCTCAGATCCTTTTAGATTAATGTAATAGGCACAGCATTTTGGGCGTTTGTTTTCTCTGTTTTGGACCTCAGACAATAATGAGCTTTGTAGCTGGAAAGCGAAGGAATATCCGTTTCAGAGCTGAAGGGTGTGAAGGAGGTGAGATCCACCTGCAGAACCCTCCTGGCACAGCCTTGCCTGGGACTTGTGTTTATTAGCCAGTTAATAACAATTAGTTGTCCTGAAAGGTCATCAACAGCTTTACAACACAGCACGTTTGCTGTTTTCCCAGGCTCCTGCTACCAGCAGAAGTGTTTATGGGTAGTGCACAGAGAGTTTACAGCAGAACCAGGGAAATCCAAGATAAACAACCCCGTGCTTTTTCTTTTTCTTCGGTTCACTGGTGTTTTTGTGCTCCTATTAAATACAGCCTTGGTCATAGAGTTCAACTACTACTTATATCTCCTGAGTCAAGTGCTGTAGCAGCACTGTGTGAAGTGCAAGGGCTGCAGAGAGGTAACAAGAAATGTGAGATGTGACCTAGCAGGGATGATCTAAACCTCTGCTGTGCGCATAACTGCGTAACAGCTTGACTGTCATGGAAATATCTCACAGTCTGAACTGACGCCTCAGTCCAGGAAATCCCTGATTGTATTTAATCCTGAAACTCTGTGCAACCCAGTACTGGCTAGAGCTGGAAGTCTGATCACTGACAATGATTAAAAAACATGCTCAGAAAATAAATATTTGGCCAGGAGTTGCATAGATCATGGCTTTCAGTAACAGCACTGCAGATGCAAAAATAAGGGCCAGTCCATTTCTCCCTCTTCTATCACGATTTTTAAAAACCTTTTCTCCCATGTACAATTTAAAGTCATAGAGAATATATTGCTTTAGAAATATTTCAAAGCAGCAGAAGAGCAATGTGCATCTTCCACTGTTATTCAGAAGGTTGTGCCCTTAAGATTGTCAGGGAACAGGATGCTGGAATACACAAAAGTCCAGGGTGAGCCCGTTCTGGTGAGGAGCTCAGCAGCAAAGAGCACAGAGCACCACTCTGCATTCCTGTTTCTTCCTTTGAATGTTCCCAGAGATCATCTTTGACAGTTATTGAACAAACCCCACCTGGTCTGTACAGAGGAATGGCAACATTTAGCAGTTTCATTCCCAGCTGTGCTCCTTTTCGGTGGCAAGCCTGCAAATTTAAAAGCTTCAGGCCCTTTTTAGGATTTAGCTGGCAGGTAACACATCACTCCCAGTGCCCTACAAAAGGAGCAAGTTCTGTCTTAGAGAAACAAGGAATAGCAGTTGGTTGACTCAGTAATTCCTCAGGCCAGTATTTCAGGACAAACACCACTGAAACCGAGCACAGCCTCGACTTCAAAGGGAGCAGCTGAGGGGCTTTGTGTGGTTGCTCGAAGCCCTGGGCAGCGAGGCAGAGCAAGGGCTCCTGCCCACACCTTGAACAGGAATGTTTTGATTCACCAGTTTGTTTCTTGGGTTTTTCCTGGTCAGGTTCAGGTTCTGTGTCGCTGCAGAACTGCGAGAACACGTTGGCAGCAAGTCTGGCTGACCCAGTGTGCAGCCTGAGCTGTCTGTGCTGCAGCAGAGACGAAACCTCCTGAGCAATTTGTGCCACTACCAGGGCTCAGGGAAAAAATCTACCCAGGTCTGTTCAAAGCCCAGCACAGACCAGTACCAAAACCTAGGAACCCGTTGCGGGATTATGCTTTTAAATCTGCTTTAAAATCAATTAGTTTCAAAGTTCGTAATTAGATTATATTTTAAAATTACATGCAATAAATGGATTACATGAAAAATCTGATTACTGCACTTCAAAGTGGATTACTTTTCCAAAAAGTACTCACGTTTGGAAACTGAATGTCCTTAAAAAGAATCAGATGCTGAAATTGTGACCAGATTACATTTTTCAACATGTTTTTTTAAAGATCTAACCCGATTTCTTGTTTTTCTGTTCCAAAATTGGCATTAGATTTAAAATATACGTTTTCCCTCTGTTCTGACTGATTGAAGGAAAGAAAAAATCAATCTCTCAGAACAAAGCTGTAATACAGGAAAAGGGAAGGGAAGTTTAAAACCCTGCTGCAGCCAGGTTTGAGCACAACCTTATTTTGTTCCCTTTTCTTCCGGTAGAATCACATTAAACAAACTACTTTCTCTCATGGGGGATTTAATTTTCTGCACTCACTAGAAACCTGTGAGATTGTGTTTGAAGACAGCTTTATTTTGGATTTTAAGGACTGTAAAGGAACCCATTTAGAAACGAGCAGCTGCTGAGCTCTGTTGCTCTGCCACAGCTGATGGAAGCTCAGACAGCGATGGTGAGTTCTGGGCTGTGTCTTCAATCTAACACCTGAGTGTGATGGCCAAACCTGGCAAATTACCCCTTCTCTTACTGATCTTTTCAATAACAAAGCCTTTTTCAAACAGATAAGCTTACATTTCATTTGTAAATTGAGTTTGTTTTTTATTCTTACAGGATGACTATTTAGACCCAGATCAAGTATTAGCAGAAGAGTTGGTTTTATATCAACAGTCTGAAATCCTTTTGAGTAACCAAACCCAAGCTCACCTGAAGGCTGCTCTGTTTTTCATTAAAGCTTAATTCCAACTTTTGGTGTTGTGGGAAAGGAGATGAAGTTGTAGATCACTTATAAAACGCTCCTGCTCAATGGACTGGCTAAAGCAACACAGGCAAAGTCACGAAAATCACAGTCCAGAAAATCGGCAGGACCAAGTTCCAAACCCATTCTGGAAATGCATTAAGCATTTCAAGACGTAAAACTAAATATTAACTTTCTCACTGATGCAAGCAGAGCAAGTTTATGTGCCAAATGCATACACAGAACATATGTTTATACACACCATATATGTGTGTATGTGCAACACTAAGCACTAACTGTGAGTTTCTACAACTTACTTGTTTCTCATGATGCATGACAGCATCATCTA
The DNA here is from genome assembly GCA_013398015.1 of Oreocharis arfaki. Taxonomy (NCBI): domain Eukaryota; kingdom Metazoa; phylum Chordata; class Aves; order Passeriformes; family Paramythiidae; genus Oreocharis; species Oreocharis arfaki. Next base: position 565,307 of record VZRR01004857.1, read on the forward strand.
TAAAAGGAGTGTTCCTCACATGCTGAACATCTCAATTCTCATTTCATTTACCTCAGAAGGGTTTTAAAAGCAAAAGATGGGATCTTGTGTTCATAGCTACTTCAGAATAGTTTTCTGTATAAATACACATTACTTGTGCAAGTTAGTAGCCTTATACTGTGCGTAATAACATACCTCACAGTTTAAAAACATGCCAGATACTTCCAGCCTTGCATGGAGAATTCCACTCCTGGCTAGTTCTTGGAAGAAAAGAAAGGATGCCTACGCATGGTTCTCATCCTACCGCCAAAACTGTGGATTTTGAATCTATCCAATAAAACTGCTGATCCCCCATCTGTAACAATGCATTTCCAGGACTTTTACTGTCACTATCCGAGACCAGAAAAATATTCTTTTGCAACCTCTTCATAATGCTGCATTTTTGGAACCCATACAGTGACCATACCAGTCCCCATGCCCTTTCCACAAGCTTTGGATGTCAGGGTAAACTCTCAGGAAATAGTGAATCAAGGTATGTCTGACGTAGAATACCTTTTCTGATGTGGGCATCATCTTTTCTATTGTCTCTTGAGAATAACATCAAATAGAAGCTGGGCTGTAAGAGGGATGATGAGGAGGTCTCAAAGGGAAAGGCTATTGAAGTTGTCTATTGAAAATTTTATTTTGTCACCCAGAATAATACAATTCAGTCAAGTACTGACATTGGAAACTCTGCAAGCAGGCACAAATATCACATCTTGATGTTACCTGTAGCTTTTGATGCTCAGGCATTTAACAAAAAGAGATCAGAATGAGGGCAGTTATAGTAGTGAAACCTAAATGATTCAAATGGAATAACAAAAGTTTTGTTAAATTCCAGACGATGCTACACCCGTCCCCACTCTTTGTCTCTCAATTCATTCCTCTTGATCTTCCCAGTGACTGTCTTTGGCAGCTCTTTGACAAATTCCACCTAGATAACATAGAGAGAGAAAGCAATGCAGCATGTTCCACAGGGCTGGTTTTCCAAGACTCGCTCTCAGCACGTGTGGAAAACCGAGAGGACTCCCATCAGTAAGAACTGCCTGCCCCAAATCCAGGCCAAACCAAAGCAGCACTTGTGCCACTCGTGAAACCTTCTCTTTGGCTGCCTCGATGGCCAGGCATCTGCACAGCTGCCTCTCAGCTCACCAAGCTGAGTGCAGTAACTTACAGCAGGAGCGCAAATGCCTGCGTGGTATCAGAGGGCTGGGATGAATGATGAAAAGAAGAACAGAAAGGATGTTACAGCCCCAAAGTCTTTAAAGGTTCTTAGTTCTGTGAGTTCTGCACAAGTGACCTAAGGCACTGCAGCAGCTCTTTTCCTGTGCTGCTGGGATGGCTGAGAAACACCAAGTGTGTCCTCTTGGGCTGGTGTCTGTTTATCAGCTGTGACGATCAGTAGACAAAAACTTACTCAGATTCAGTCGTGTGCTACCCTAAAGGCACTGCCAACTGCTTTTTGAAGGTTAAATGCAAAACAGAGGATTATGATTGTGAGTCTGACTTAGAACATGGAGATCTAACTGGGATATACAAAACCCAGAAAATTTTGAGAAATTTGAACAGGTACTTTAAGCAAATGCATGAAAAACAATGTAAACTAATGTTATTTAGGAAGTTACTGCTAATGTTATTCTGGAGCCAGTGCTCTAGATGAATCTTTACTGCAGTGTCTTTCAAGTGAATCATGAAAATCTAAATGGCAATTCTCCTGAGATTTATGGAAGGGCGCCCTGTTTCAAAGTTTCTCCTCAGAAGTATTTACCTTTCTAGGGTATTTATATGGAGCAGTAGTTTTCTTGACATGGTCCTGCAAGTCACGAGTTAGGCTCTTCAGGTCAGTGGATGAACAGGCTGGGGACAGAACCACAAATGCTTTCACGACCTGTAAGGTAAAATCAACAGAAGTGATGTGGCACCACCTGTTTTTAAGGGCTGACGTGCAGGCTGCCAGCGAGCAGTGCTGCTCAGAGCCACGACAGCCACGAGGAGCAGAGAAACCAGCACATGATAAGAAAGGGTTGTGCCCAGCTGCTGCATGTGTGCGTGCAGAAGGGAAAGTTTACAGCACGGTTTTCATGCCCTCAACACAAATAAGAGCCTTTGCCCTTTCTTCTCAGCGGCAGTCAAGAGGAAGGGACAATAAAAGGTGTGTCTGGAGCTGTCCCTGAAGCTAGGGGACGTTTTGTTTCTCTCTGAAGCTCACACTGAGGACAGGAAGCCCTCTTACCCCAGCACAGGACTGTGCTTCCACCACCTTCTGATGCTTGGGCAGTTCCAGCAGAACTTTGGCTACACCAAGAGTCATAAACGACAATTTCAGTGCATAGACAAATACTTAAGAATAAGGGCAAAGTAAACACCACAGTAATGTTCTCCACAGACAGGAGCTTGGGATGAAAAGAAACTCAGAAGAGCAAAGGCACGTAACTGGGAAGGGATTTTGCTTGTCAGCCCCACTGGGATTATCCGTGATGGAAGCAGATGTGGTGCTCAGGTTTATTTGTGGACCTGACAGTGCTGGGTTCATGGATGGACTCAATGATCCCAGGGGTCTTTTCCAACCTAAATGATTCCATGATTCTACGATGCCACCATTGCCTTAGAGCTGCACATTATTCAGTTCAGCAGGAATTTCTTTATATCATTATGTATTTGGACAAATGCATTGCTTTCCCAGCTCTGTTCAGCATCGTTACCTCTCCTCTGATGGGGTCTGGGCTGCTGACAACAGCTGTTTCTACCACAGCTGGGTGCTCTATCAGGGCACTCTCTACTTCAAATGGCCCGATGCGATACCTAGGCAAGGAAAAATTAAAGTGAGATTTGGCTCTTATTTTTTTATCTGCAATAACCGGTACCGAATGTTTTTTAATTATCACGTTGAAGGAAAAAGCCAAGCCAGAACAAATCAACAACCAGCTGTGGAAGCTTTAGGCAAGATGGGAAAGCTGGCTGGGTTAGAAGCAGGAGCATTTCACGGTGCTCATGTGGCAGAGGACTGCTGGGGCTGTGGGTACTTCATCTGTCCTCTCTCCTTGGGGCTCTTAAGCTGGAGCTCCATCCCACCCCCATAGCTGGGGTCTGCAGCAGCACCTGGTGCCACTTTGTGGTATCACATCATACAAATCTTCCATTTCAACGTGCTGAAAATAAATGGTTTCAAAAGCTCTTCGAATCCAATAGAGATTCCTTCAATTTTAGACAAAAAATAGACTAGATGAACGTCCCTCCTTTGCCAGATGAAGTCTGCATTCTTTTTTGAAACACGTGAGAGGTCGCAGGGGAAATGGGTGCAGCATCATCACCGAGACAATCATCATAGTGCAGGTCTGTGAAAAGCTGATAATAACAGCAAATATTCCAAAGTCAAGAGGTCAGAACATTCCTGTCACAGGATTTTGATGTCAGAAGCTCACCAGGACACTGAACTGAAGACCATACAAAGGCAGATTTAGAATGGGTGTGTGCAGACTGACCCTGAAGAAATGATGATGTCGTCGTCTCTGCCAATAAACTGGAAATATCCATCTTCATCCACAGTCCCTCTGTCTCCAGTGACATAAAAATCCCCACGTTCAGTTTTTGCAGTTTTCTTAGGGTTATCCTTAAAGTGGTTTACAAGCAGTAGTTTAGATTTTAAACATGCATTACCTGTACATTATGCTATAACACACACAACATTAAATGCACTGGAACTTAATTTTTCAATCAAAGATGTTGATATTGGTATAAAATACAATAAAATAGGTTTAAAATAATTGCTATTCTTTAAGAAAAAATTTAACTTGATCTCAAATTATTTTCTTTCCTTTTCTAACATCCACCAATCCAAATAAACAAATTACTCTGGTAATAAATAAGAAACTGGTGAAAAATGTTCAGCCTTTTGGACCACTACGCAATTGGAGAGATTTTGGAGAGATTGGTAGTGGTGGTGAGGAATAAAATAAAGTACTTACTAAATATTCAGAGAACAAACCAAGTGGCCTTATGGGTTTGCTTCTGACTGCAATTTCCCCCTGTTGTCCTGGAGGCAGGATATTGGCATTTTTGTCTATGATCTAGAATGAAGAACAACTCTTATTTCAGACCAATGGAAAAACAGACTCCAAACACAAATCCAACCCAACAACAAATCCCCCATGGCAGAATCTAAAGAGCAGTCAACAAACCTGAACATCATAAAGGGGAGCTGCCTTCCCCATTGATCCCAGTTTAATCTTCGTTCCTTTGGAAACACAGCAGATCACGCCCTGTAAAAATCAAAATCGAACCAAAGTTTTGCAACAGAAAATTGCTACAGTCACACTTAATTAATTAAATGTAGTTTCTAGACTAATTCCAAAGTAAGGAATTCCTAGGATCCTATATGTCAGTGCTGTATGGTACAGATAAGCAACATCATAAAACTCCCTGAAAGAATCCTCTTCCATTATCTGTTAAAAATTCATGTCCTCTGCTTACCAGCCTTCTTCCCTTAGATTCAAACTCTGCCCTCTTGACTGTCACTGTTACTTGGAATTAGTTTAAGGATGTTTGTGGGAATATTACAGCACATTCCCTCCCCAGTCCCCTCTGTTTCTGGCAGGTTCTGTGAGGGGAGCCATGAGAGGGAGTCCTTTCAGAGGTTCCCAGGGAAGGGGATTACTGAAACATTCACAGAAATGTGAAGGAGGAAACAGCCTGGGCTCCTACAAAACAAACCTCACAGCAAAAAGGAATTCCAAAGATGGGATGGGCTATTGGCCCTACAGAGGTACCGTTTCAGTCTGGCCATAAACTTCATGGATGTCCAGCCCAGTCTGGCTCTTCCACTGCTCTATGACTTCTGGGTTGAGTGGTTCCCCTCCACTCAGGCAGAGCTTCAGGTTCATGAACTTGTATCTTCACAGGGGGTTAAAAACAAGAAAGGCAATGGTTAAATCTATAGGGTGAGACCAGGAGCACGCAGAGCACTCTCTGTTTACTGGGAGAGTTACTGCCATGGAGGGGGAAATCAGGGGATCCCTGATCCTTCTGCTCCCACTGCAGCAGGAATATCAGCCTGGGCTCAACACTCTGCATGTGAGCAGCAGCAGTCAGGGTTAAACATGTGAAAAATACAATTTTTGCTGAAGTCAGCTGGGATTATACATAACAAAATACTGATCTGCTGAGGCAGGGCCCTGATTGCTGACCCTCTGCAACAGGCTGAGTGAGAAAGTTCAAGAGGGAAGGAAGGAACAATGACAGGCAGTGAGAGCTGGAGCAGGGGGTGAGGTACAACTGCCACAACAAATAATTCCCTCACAGTTATGCTGACATGCACTTTCTAGGATGAAGTCCTTCCCAAAGTGTGGACAATTAATGTGGTAAACAAAAATTACGACAAAGCGTTTAACAGACTCTCAGTTTCATGCTCACAGATTCAGTAGCAAAAGTCTCAGATTTCTGGGGGAAAACATCAAATTCCTCTGTTTGATCAAAAAACTCAGCACAACTCAAATTTTGCACGATGGTCTTCTCACGAAGGATATTTCAAACTAAATTATTTCCCTATTTTGGGTCAAGCAGTTAGATATGGGAGATGACTGAAGTTCAGTTAGGGTACATTAAACACGAGTAAATAATTTCCTGACGTACTTGGAGAGATCATTTTGCACCAGCATGCGGAACAATGTTGGAGCACCGACCAGGGCATCGATTGGGAATCTGCAGAGAGTCTAGAGGGTTAAACAACAGGATGGACATGTGAAGCTCAGACAAAAAACTGCCTTGGGAATGTTCAGTAACCAGGGGACACAGAAGGGAGCAGTACATTTTCCCCCTGGGTGAAAGCACCACACCCTCTGTTGGGCGAGGAGCCCCCCTGCAGCTGCTGCAATATTGTATTTTGTGTATTTGTGTGCAAGTTTGTACATTTGACTGGATAAATCCCGTGCTAACACTCCTACCTGACACCAGGACCCCCCAGCTTGGGGCCTGGCCAGAATAAGGACATCTCTGCCTGCATCATGGGGAGGTTTTCACTTTAATCTTGGCCAGGGTGGGCAGAGAAACGCCCTGTTTTCTGCCTTAATGCCAACTGATATTGCTTCCACAGTCACTAGAGTGAATGGCAGGCAATTAGTGCTGCTTTTGGATGATTTTCATTCACGGGCTCACCAGCTATGAGCAAAACCTATGAATGGATTGCACGTTTGTCCCCTGCTGTGTACATTAAAAATGAGAGTAGGGGCTTTACACAACACATACAGCATCTCAAACACTACTATAAACACAATGAAATCTCTGGGTGCTGTCAAGAATTGGTTTTGGCACCCTTTCTGCAGATGAATACATTTCCATGAGTTTTTCCTTACATTTAGGATGACTGCTGATTCAGTCTGTGGTAGATTATGTATAAAGATGCATGATCCAAAAACCCAGGGATCAAAAAAAGATGCTATTGAAGTTAGTATCCATCCTGTGTCTGCTGTGTTCCATATCATGTCAGAAGGAGTAAAATCCAACCAGTACCTGATAGAACAGAAAAAAAAAAAGAAAGAAAAGATAATGAAAAATACCCAGAAAGAGGGTAAGAGGTATTAATTGGAAGATTGAGACACTAGGCATGATCCTAGTCCTTAGAAATTTGATGGGGTTTTTACTCTGATTTCAAATGGAGAAGGACTGGGGATGTACACTGGTATTTCTTATTCAGTAGTTTTTTACACTATGTCTCCTCTGCAGCTTCAATTATCTTATGTTCAGCCAGGCTGAAGTCTTTCATACCTTTCACTTACAAGGGGTCTGAGACCAAGACTGCCCTGGGTGTGTTGAGCCATCTTTGGAGAACCTGTAGTTCCACTGGTAAAGAAGATAATCATTGGGTCTTGAACCCTTGTTTTGATGCAGGAGTGGTCAGCAGATTGGTTTCTGTGAAAAGGAGAATGCAATCGTGACTTCAGTGGTTGTAGTGGATGTAAACGGGCGCTTGTGGGAAGGGGTCTGCTTTGTCCTCCTGACTGCAGGGGCACCAAGTCTCACTCACTGGTACAGCTCAGTGAAGTTCAGCCATCCCTCCCTGCTGCCTTTGGACACCATCAGCTTGGTTTTCAGGAGCTGGCACTGGGATGCCACCGAGTCCACTGCAGGAGCCAGTTTGCCAGTGGTGATGATGCACTTGGCCTTTGATGCCTGCAGTCGGTACAGGATGTCTCTGGCTGATAATTGGGATGTTCCTGGAATTACGACGATTCCTGGAAGAGTGATTAAGTTAGTTCGTGTTGGTGTTTTTCCTACATCTGATTCTTTTCCAAGAACCTAAACAATTAACTATTCCCAAACTGACCTCCAATACAATTCCCCAGCCAAAGAGTTATATCAGATTAATGCAGATGCCTGTGCTCTCCTGTCAGGAACGAAACGTGGACCTGTCTGGTGACTTCCATGGCTCTTCCCTGCCTTCTGGAATCTCCTTGCCCGCTGCACAAGGTGCATCTCCTATGGGCCCTGGTGAAAATCCTTCGGGACTGCCTGGCAGCTGGGCCACTCGCTGGGTTATTACATTGTTTTTCCTGGATAAACCATTCCCATCTCGATCCTCTCCACCAATCTGCACTGAGCATTTTGCCTCACTGACCTGCTCGCATACAAGCCACCTTGACCAGCCACCACTCTGGAATTCGTGGCAGGATCAGGATAAGCCTGTCCCCCTTCTGCAGTCCACATTCTTTAGTCAGCATATTGGCCACTTTCCGAGACAGGAACCCCAGCTCCTCAAAGCTCCACTTCACTTCTTCTCCACTGCCATTTATCCACCAGAAAGCAGGGTTTGATGGTCTCTTTCCAGCCTAGGGGTTCAAACACAAAACATTTTCTTCTGAAAGACCGTGAAATAAATGCACAGACATCTGTAAATTATGGAAGATCTGAGTATTTGACAACTGGTATATAAGCTATTATTTTTCTCCTGTCCTTAAAGGATAGAGATTTGCTCTTCATCAAGCTCAGGTATTCCCCATAGATTCTCCTTTTCTGAACCTGAAATGTTTACCAGCCTAACTGTCTCCAGACCCAAGTCCCAGTCTGGATCCTATTTCAGTTTAAGCATTACACTGAGCATTAATGCTCCTACAAAATAACCATAAATAAAGCAAGCAAGAATGAGCTTTTGTATAATTTCCCAATGCAAATATGGCTTGGCAACTGATTGCTTTCATAAAGAAAAAAACCCAACTTCTTCCAAATGAAATTTAAAATTGAAATACTTCATTGGCACAACAAAAGACCACCTACCTTTTCAATCTCAGACCATTTGTCCAGCACATCACTAGCAAAGTTAAAGTACTTTGGTATTTCCTGTTTGCCCTGTCTGATGGACTCATACTGGGAATATACATCAGAGGAAAGTAGCCTGGGATGTCCGTGGAAAGCCCTATTAGGAGGCTTCAGAGTCCACAAGAGTTTTAAACTCTGTAATTTAAACAACAGCTTCATGGCAGAAGATTATGTATGTAGATGCTGTAGACTATATAAGAAAGCTGGCAGAATTGCTGCTATGAATCCTGCAAAAACAAACAAAACCCAAACAAAATAGAAAAATAGTACTGAGAGTATCCAAAGATAATCTAGTTATGAATTAATGAGTTATTAATTAAAGTCACTTAGGCTAGTCAGAGCCAGACTGATGATTTTAACATGCTAATTTAATGTAAAGTTCCCCATCCTGCTTTCTCATATTTTTAATTTTTTAATTAATTGCCCACAACTCTCCGTAGTAAAACACAACATCAGATATTATTCTTTACTTTAGAAGAACGTTCCTGCTTCGTACATTCAGTACCTGATTCTCTATTCCTTTTTCTTTTCTGGGTGTTTCCAAACGTCTTCCATCAAGAATCTCGCTGCTTTACCCTCAACAGCTGCTGACTGATACATCCGTTCACCACATCAATCCCAAGAACCTTCACTCCACTTTGTAGCCCCCGAATTTGATAAGAGACATTTCTCCTCACCTTCCTGACCTGTCTGCTGTGGGCAGGAGAGACTGAGAGCTGCTGGGGGAGATCCTCTTCATTCACTTCACTTCACTTCACTCACCCGCCGGGACGGTTCCCATAGGAGGCCCTGCAAGGATCAGCTGTCCCCTGCAGAGGTGGAACCCGGGCACTCCTTCATAGAACTTTTGGAGTGAAACCCTTCTGACTTTTTAATTCACTTCTCCTGGAGTGTCGAGAACAGAATGTGGCACAGAACAGAGCAAGCAGCAGAACTCTTTCCGTGGCGTAACCTTTTTCTTGTAATCATTTACACCACTGTTAATTGTGCGTCATTTGCACCTTAACCTAAAGCACTTTGGGTCTTCTTTTGCCTCGACTTTAACCATTTAAGTAGATCACAAATTCATCATGATGAAGAGAAACATTGAAAAGAAATGTCTTTTTCCTTCCACTCTGAAAGAACTTGAGAATGTTACTGGGTTAGTTTTTGAAAAGAGTTTATCAATGCACTGCTGATACCCACCACAGGACAAAGATTATTTTTATTAATTTCTCTTTTATTTGTGTCTAAGAATTGTAGTTACATGGGGGTTTTTGGTGTTTTTTTTGGTAAGGAAAGTGTTTATACAAATTGCAGTTCAAAAAATTAGACCTTTGTATGCACTTGGGACTGTCCTTTCTCCTGTTCCACACTTTGAATTACTTGCACTTCCCCCTGAAAATTTGTAGGTCAATGGCAAAAGCGGTTCCAATACCACATATCCTCAAGCCATATGAGTGTTTTCTCCTTTTTCTGCCATAGCTTGTTTTTACCCAATGTTTCTGAGAGTTCTGGGTAATGAACACGTGCCATGTTTGATGTGTTATGGCTGGTACAGGTGAGGGAATATTTCTCTCCTTGTTTTCCAGATCACTCCTGCTCTTGTCGTAGTCTTGCCCACTCTTTGCCCCTTAGAACCATTCTCTGGATTTTTCCAGTAGCTGTCTTTGGCAGATCCTGAACAAACTCCACCTGAAGGGCAAAAATGCATTCTGGTTAAACTCCCAGTTGGAGGAAAGACACCCTTTCATTGTGGCTGGGGGTGGAAGGATGGGAAGCTGCACAGCCAGGGCCAGGATGATGAAATGTTCACTGAATGCCTCACCCATCTGAGCTGCTGTGAAAACCCCAGGATTCCACAAGAGGAAGACTGGACCCTCAAGAAGTAAAATTATCATGAGCATTGCCTCCCTCTGGGTCCTTTCTAGCACACACAGACAACCCAAGGCTACAGCTGCAACAGACCCTGTCATCTCCTTCTATTTCATCCAACTCTGCTTGGAGTGTTGCTCAGAATGCTGCTGGAAAAGAGCTGAGGCAGGGCAAAAAATGCTCAGTTTGTGGTGCAATGAGAGAACCTGTCTTTTTGGGCTGTACTCACCTTCCTTGGATATTTGTAAGGGGCAGTCACCTTCTTGACATGTTGTTGGAGCTCACGAGTTAATTTTTCCTTATCATGGGATACAAAAGCAGGAGCTAAAACAATGAAGGCTTTGACCACCTGTGCCACAAAAATTTAAGAGATTCCTTTAAGTTGCAGAGGTGGGAATAAAGGGATACATTTGTTGTGTAAAGGGAGTGTCACAATTGGGTCTTTTTCTCTATTTTCCCTTTTCATTGGCTGTTTATAACCAGCTGCTGTGAAGGACCGGTTATAGAGCAGAGGATTTTTTCCATGTTTCCATCTTTATTTTCCCCTTAACTTTATGTCCTAATAAACATGAAAATCTCGTCCCTGTTGCTCGAAGAAATGTTGCAAAGTTGGAAAACATGAAACAAAAACTAAACATGCCGGATGTTGTTGGTACAGTGCACTAAGGGATGTAACAAGAAATACTCAAAATTTCATTGCTTAGACAAAAACATGTCATGATTAGTCTGCAAGACCAAGCTATTTTTCCACATCAAAACCTGCAAACAAAGAAATAGTTCTGATATTCTAAGATCTGTCAAGATATGGATTTTAAACAATTTTAGCCCCCTTAATTTCGAAACTCTGCAACATACTGAATTCTGAGGAAGCCGAGTACATATAGGGATAATGATGCTTAGAATAAAGGGCATTTCTTTCTACTTTTTTTTTTTCTATTTTCTTTTACCTCCCCTCGAGCTGGGTCGGGGCTGCTGACAGCAGCCACCTCTGAGACTGCCGGGTGCTGTATCAATGCACTCTCCACCTCAAACGGGCCGATGCGATACCTGGGAGAGCACGAGGAGAGGTCAGCCCCAGCAGGATGGACCAGCCCATTGGCCTTTCCAGGCTGCATTTTAGGAGGCAAATCCAAAAGCAAATGCCTTACCCAGCAGAGTTAATGATGTCATCAGCTCTTCCAACAAACCAGACATATCCCTCCTCATCCATAACGCCTCTGTCCCCCGTGACATAAAAATCTCCACGCACAGAGGCAGCAGTTTTCTCTGGATTATCCTGGCAACAATCAAACATTTCAAAAAAAGTGTCTGATTCTTAGTGAAACATAATGCATTTCCTTTGCAGAGGCACTGGAAATGAACACAATAATTATTTAAGTTGTTCTCGAAATTAGTGTGTTCAATACGGTTTTGTATCTTCAACTAAAAAGAAACAGAGCCATGTTAATTACATTGTAAAAGTTGTTGCTTGAAGATGCTACAAATATCCAAATATTATGGGGGTTCAAAAGAGGATTAAAAACATAGGTAGGCCCCCAAAGCTTGTTCAATATGATAGTTCAGTTGCAGGGGAGAATATCTTTAGGTTTGCCTGATTCTGCTGTTTTCTTAAGCACGTCCTGCACCTCAGCACCACCACACACTGAGCAGGCTCAAAGTCCTCCAGTAACGCAGGGAGACCTTCTGAGGATCCTGCATGAAATTCTGCTCCTGGCAGAACCCTGCCCTGGGTGTCTCCCGAGTCTCTCAGCAGGCACAGGCACAGCAGGTCAGGCTCACCAAGTACTGGGAGAACAGGCAGAAGGGTCGTGTGGGCTGCACCCGGACAGCAATGGTGCCCTCTTCTCCTGCAGGCACAACGGCCCCGTGGTCATCGACGACCTGCAGCAGGGAGGGACAGAGCCAGCAGCAGTGCTTTGGTCAGCTCAGAGGAACATCTGCTGCAGCTCAGTGCAGGGCACAGAAGGGACGCAGACAGCACTGCCTCACTTTCCTACCCACAGCTGCCCCACGCCCACGTACCTGCACGTCATAAGGGGGAACAGCTTTTCCCAAAGAGCCAGGTTTAATTTCCATCCCTTTCATATTGGCACAGATTGTCACCTGCAGAATAGATTTTTGGGTTTTTTAAAAATTGTTGCAACATCTTGTAAATGTTATTATTGTTTGCATCAGGCACCTTTCCATGACTTTGTTGTGACAAGGGCTGAATGAGGACCAAAGCACTGAGGTCCTTGAGAACATCAGAGCCTGGGATGTGAGCTGCTTTAATGTCTTTCATTAAAACCTCAGACAGGACAAATTGATACCCAGAGCAAATAATCTTTTTTAGTTTTGCTTTTGGAGTAAAGATGGTGAAGGCTTCTACTACCAGTAATTGCATTTATTGCAAACGTACTGTTTCGGTCTGGCCATAACCTTCATGGATATCCAGCCCCGTCTGGCTTTTCCACTTCGCCAACACTTCAGGGTTGAGTGCTTCCCCTCCAGTTACACAGTGCTTCAGACTCGGGAACTTGTAGCTTGAGAGGAACAGCAAATGAAATCATTTTCTTAACTCCTAAAATGAGCAGTGAATAGACTTAACCGAGCATCCTCCCTCGGCTTTCCAAGTAAGGACACCTAAAACTTCACAAGCTCCTTTGGAAATGAGTCACCATTCCGTTATGCACGCCTGGACTAGACTCCTAGATTGCTTGAGCTGCCACTGAAGATGATGTGGTTTATCTGTGTGTCACTAGAAGTAGGTTTTTCTGCTGGAAACTGTGTGAGCAAAAGCGTTTCCTTGGGAGAGCTGACATAAAAGGAGAAGTGTGAACCAGCACATCAGACATGTGTGGAAAGCTGAGTTATGTGCCAACATCCAAGATCTGATACAACACAGAGCATTTTCTAGAGCAAAAGGAAGGATGAATAGGCACACAGAGCCTGAGCTCTCTGCCAAACCTGGGCTGGCTTTTGCCAGGATGAAAGACCTATGTGACAAGAACAAGTACCTTACCCAGGATGGGAAAACTCCCTACAAACCACTTCTCACAAGCTCACAAGGGTATTTTACAGAGTAACAAACTGGGGAGAACAGCTGCCAAACAACTCTCAGGATGTGAAGCTCCTCTAACTGCTCCCTTCGTTCTCAATCATATGGGAACAGCTCCGTGGGGCACCAGCAAATCTCTGATCCAATGCTGCCCAGCTGATTTAAATCTAACTGTGAACCCAAAGTCCAGAAGAAGTGACAACTTAAAAATGCCTCCCTTGTTTCCCCTATGCTGCCTTTTCAAAGAGCCAGTCCTGAAGCCCAAGTGGCCTATGGTGTGACTAATTATTCCCATGTTTCAGAACACAGCCTTCTTTTCTGAGAGCAAGTTTTGCTGATGAGATTGCCTTTAACTGAAAAAGAGAATTAAGGAACCTAAGAATCAAACATCCAGAGCTGTCCCAGCATTGTGGCCCAGCCTCCCTCCCCTCCCTACAGTACCTGCTCACATCATGCTGGACCAGCATGCGGAAGGCAGTGGGAGCTGTGCAGAAGGTGGTGATGGGATATCTTGAGAGAGTCTGGAAAAATAGGAAGTTATGTGCTGAAAATGGAAGTGTAATGGTGGTTCTGACCTTGTGAATGTGCAGGTGATTAACAAAAGAGGCCGATGTTCAGGGGAATCAATGAGCTGATTGGTTTTGTGAAGTGCCTGAGGGGAGAAAGAGGTGCTCTGGCAACTCACTGAAAATTCAGGATAACAGACCCTTAATTCAGGTTTATATGCCATACTCTGATTACTGGCCCATGCTCAGCCTGACCCCAAAGCAGCTGGATGTCCATACCTGAAGTGAGCTTTAGGCTCAATATTGGACAACACAGCAGTGATCCCAAGATCTTTATATCCTACATCTCACAGTACAAAATGTTAAGCTCACCTCTGCAATAACTTCTGGTTTAAACTGTGGCAGATTGTGTACAAAGACACAGGATCCACAGATCCACGGTGCGAAAACACTGCTCCAAGCTGCTTTTACCCAGCCTGTATCAGAGGTATTCCACATTATATCTGAAGGAGTCAAGTTCAGCCAATACCTGATGAAAAAGCAGAGATGAAAAAAGATGCTACAGAGAATGAGAGAGACTCAGGGCCAGGTCACAGCAGCATTCAAGAATAGGGCAGGAGGCCTCCATTAGAAGATGTGGTGTCTCCAAGTGGGGCTCTGTAGAAAGTTTGAGAGAGCTGAAGAGTCTCAAACATTCTCTTATTTCCCTTCATTCCCTCCTGCTTAATATTTTGAGCATTTATTTTTCTCGTGAGCAGTGCAAAACATCTTTGTCTTGAGTTGCAGAATCTGGATCTAGAGCAGAACCCAAGCAGATCATTTGGAGCAGCCTTTCCCCACATGGTGCAGTTGAGACATCAGCTGTCACAGCTCATTTCTCTGGGAAACTAAACAAGTTACTTCTCTGAACCCTTGTTCACCAGCTTCCAGCTCAGAATGCTTTGGGAAAGGTATCCTTTGACTTTCAAGATGAGTAGGATGCAAGATCCTACAGTCATGAATTGCCTACATTTAGGGGAGTTTTATGGACACTTGTTCCATTCAATGGTGATTGTGTCACTTAATGAGGACCCTGGGAGGAACTGCAAGGTAATACCTGCCAGTGATTGCAAATCCAATCCCGTAACTGCTGTGGGACTGCACCACCATTTTTGGGAAGCCCGTAGTTCCACTGGTAAAATAGATCAGCATTGGGTCCTGACTCCTCGTCTTGACACATTTATGGTCAGCAGAAGCAACCCTTCAGAAGCAATGGTATATGCTGGTCACGACGTGCAGTTTTCCACCAGGGAATCAGTACTTTTATTGTTTAGGAGCTCAACAGGAAAGCTGCCCCAAACTGAATGACCTCACTGAGTGAGTGGTAACACGGGTAAGAACAGGTAGAGAACACATTTCCCTTGTAAGAACTATGCCCTGTGTGCCATAATATTTAAGATATGAGCACCTACAGAATATTCCAGTGACTTTGTCTGCAACTGTTTAGCAAGGGCACTCCAGGTGCTGATCATGGACCAGCAGGCAGAAATCAGTGTCTGCTTCAATACAAACCAACCCCCTGCCTGAAATCAGTAACTGAGGTTATTATGCCAATTACATTGGTCTTATTACTAATAGTATATCATTTATGTATAAATATATATGATTTATATAATGTATAGCATAGGATGAATAATTCAGATCCTCTGAGCTACCAGGATAGTAAAGGGAATAAAGAACTGAGCACCAGGAGCTGGACATGGGTATTTTTCCATTTAATCAAGAGCCATCAGAACGGGCTCTAGCAGACAAGCTCAGAACAACTGTTTAGAACTCTGTGTGCTTGTCTTGCAATCACAGTAGAAGCAGAGAGCTTCTAAAAGCTGGCAGGCTACGAAGTGAGGAGAAGGTGAAGGACCTGAACCCAAAACCTGGGTTGGACAAAGCTGTACCAGTGTATTCACAATGCAACAGGTTGACATGAACGCAAAAATGTAACTCCTTTGTATTCTGAAAATGACCCCCACAACTCAGCAATGCCACCTGACTGGCACAGCTCCCTTCACCTCCCAGGGATGGTGGTGAAGGAGCTGGGTACTCACGCAAGGAGTTCTTTGAGGTTCAGCCACCCATCCCTGCTCCCTCTGCCTACAAGGAGTTTACTTTTCAGGAACTGGCTGCCAGGCAGGACAGATTCCAGTGCGGGTGCCAGTGTGTCAGTGGTGATGATGCACTTGGCCTTTGAAGCCTCGAGTCGGTACGAGATGTCTTTGGCTGTTAATTGGGATGTTCCTGGAATAAAGACAATTCCTGGAAAAAAGCAAGAAGCAATTGAGAAAACTCAGCATTTCCCAAAACCACTTGATCGTGTCTCTCTGTTGATGCCGATTTGATCCGTCGTGGATGTTTGGCAGTTTAAAAGCAGAGCAAAATAGATATACTCAATTATTAATGACTCTGATCATATAAATGATTCCATTATAAATTCAGCTCCCTTCCAACGTGTGTGGTCAAGCCTGGCCTTAGGCTGCAGCCATTGAAGCCTCACTGGCTTCCCCTGAGGACGCCGTTTGTCTGGACCCTGCCTGACCCTGGGGTTCCCGTGTGGGTGCTGCCAATCCTCCCTTTAGGCAAAAGCTGAATTGTGCAGGTCACAGCAACATATCCCTGCCTGCATTTTCCTCACACTACTCTGACACACGGCCTGTGCCTCCTGTTTGCTTTCTCTCGGCACCCCCGAGGCCAGGGAGCCGCTCACCTGCTCGCACGCAGGCTGCGCTCAGGAGCCACCACTCGGGAACACGAGGCAGGACTGCTACAGCTCTGTCCCCTCTCTGCAAACCACAGGCCTCAGAAAGCACATTGGCTGCCTTCCTCGAGAGAGAGCCCAGCTCTTCAAAGCTCCACTTCACCTCCTCTCCCTCGTCATTGACCCACCAAAAAGCTGGATTTGCTGGTTTTCTTCCATCCTGCAACATGTCAGAAGATTAAAATATGAAGGCAAACCCTAAAAGGTTTCACTTCAATACAAATCATCCTTGGAAACTACTCCCCTGGAGTGAAACCCATCTTTCTGACAAACAAATTGAAACGGTGCTGATACTATCCAGCATCCATCAGTAAAACTGAATCATCTGAGATTTGTTCCACGCTGTCCAGCTTTTGACTGGCACAGAGTAAGCACTGCTTAGCAACAGCTGAGGCAAGGACTTTCCAGTTTCTCACACTCTGCCAACAAGGAGCTGCATGAGAAGCTGGGAGGGTTTAGGACAGCAGACCTGAATTGCCCAAAGGGATATTCCACACCACAGAAAGTCTTGCTCAGTTTATAACCTGGTGAGAAGTTGGTTGAGAGGTGCCAATGGCTGTTTGGGGACAGGCTGGGTGTCAAACATTGGGCAGTTGTGTTGTACATCATTTGTCTGTTCTGGGTTGTCTTTGTTGCTCTCTCTTTTTGTTGTCGCATCTCTACAGTTGCTACTAACACTTCTACAATGGTGATAATTATTATTAATATTCTTCTTATTATTGTATTTCATTTTATTTCAATTCTTATATTGTTCTTTCCTCAGCCCATGGGTTTTACCTTTATTTTCTCCTGATTCTCCTCCCCATCCCTCGGGGGAGTGTGTGTGTGTGAGATCCAGGGGTTCTTTGTTGCCAGCTGGGGTTAACAGCACAATGTCTATAAAGTAAAAGACAAATACTACCTTCTCCAGTTGTGCCCACTCATCTAAGACATCACTTGCAAAGTTGAAATATTCCGGCAGTTCCTTTTTACACTGGTTTATAGATTCATAATAGGAAATAATCTGAGATGTAAGAAGCCTGTTGTTTCCATGGAATGTTCTGGAAGGCGACCTGAGAATCCGCAAGCCCTGAGGAATCCAGGATTTAATAAATGTTTTCATGATAAATGATGTTTTATCAGAGAGAAGAGCAAGAATCAAGTGCACACGTAAGGAATCAGTCACCTGGAATGAAAGAAAATACATTTAAAACCCATCCAGTTATTGGATGCTGTCTAGTTTGTGGCGCTGGATGAATTAATGCTGGATGAAACCAGCTTGAATAAATAGGTTTTTTGAACACATCCTTGTTTTCCCTATTATTTTACATTCCTCCTTTTCCTGTAAAGAGATTGAGCACTGCTTGATCATTACAATATTTGTCCTCTACTTTGTCAGCTGATGAATGACTCTCATATCTCATCTCTAAAATTTCACTTGCCAGTCCTTTTCTCAATATATATGCCTTGATTCCTGTAAATTTTATGCCACTTTGCCTGCTTACAGAAATAAAATGCCACTAGTTTTGAAGCGTTTTAGGAGACTACCACCTTGACTTAAAAGTCTCTGTAATTCTGTTATGCCTTAAACCAGCACTAGATGGCGAGTCACACTGAATTGACGCACCAATAAAGCTGATGAATCTCTGATTTATTTTCTTATGAGTTCTGCTTTCTCTGGGGGCATGGAATAAGCACGAAATAAGCAGTAGGTGAGCCAAGGTGAAATGCCAAAGACTTCCGCTTGCCTTGCGCTTCAGCTGAAGCGTGCGACTTGGGAAAAGACACGTGTTGTAAAATAAACCTGCAAGGAAAGTGCCAGCACTTCCAGTCTTTCCCACACAACACACAGGTAACATGTGGAAGAGACAGAATGGATGATGCCACAGGTATTTAAAGCCCAACACTGAAAGTCAAGAAAACTGGATGCTGAATCTTCTGATAAACTTGTTTTGAGAGTAATGAAGTCCTTGAGGATGTACCCGCATATCTAAGGGAATTTTTTCCCCCAGTTCAATGGAATCAGCTTCGCTTTTAAACTTTTTTTGTGCCATGATGTTGTCCTTATTTAATAGCCAGCACCACATTCCTGTCTCACAGGGACACTTTCCCCTTTGCGTTATATACTGCAAGTGTAGGTGTAGTGAGAGCTTCCAGGGCTCAATGCCAATAAACAGCAGTAACTGGCATCACTGTGAAATCACTGTGTTTGTGAGGCAAACCAGAGAAACTGAGGCAGAAGGTGCACGTGTGGGGCACGTCTCGATGCCTCTGGACCACATCTTTTACAGGGTGTGAGGGGTAACTAAAGCAGAAGGCCCTAGAATATTATTTATCCCGAATCCAGCATTTCCTGCTGACTGGACTGTGACTTCTGCAGAGGGCAGAGTTTCCACAGCTCTCAAAGTATAAAGCACAAAAGGAAAGCCAGAACTAGTCAGCACTGATGAAGTAATGCACAGAACGTGACCTTCTCTGCTCTATGTCTGAAAGGAAACGTTGTTCTCTGCCAGTTCAGTTCCACTGAATCCCACTCCTTTCCTCGTTGCAAATCTGTCCCGGCAGGATGGACTGTTGTATGATCCTCCTTTTTCTGCAGTTTCCTTTCAGGACATAGAGGTTAGAAGCCCTTTCCACAATGGAGCCTATTTCCTGCTAGGAGGTTTCCAGGAGGGATTTAAGTTGACTGTGGTTTGTTTCAGTGGCAGACAGGGGAAAACCAGCTCTCTCAGCAAATGGTTTTGTCATCCTACCTTTGTTCTGGGAGCCTTAGGCTGTGTTCTGATCTTAAACACTGCCTGCTCAGCTCAAGCAGGCCTTGTTTGTTTCAACCTGCAGTTCTGAGAGATGCTTTTTAACCTCACTGGTCTGTTGCTTGAAAGGCATCTTTGGAAAGCAGCCTGTTCTGAAGAGAAAGAGACCACAAAGTCAAGCAGGAGGCTCTTATCTTTCTGCTTCTTTTTCTCCTTTAGCACCTGATTGCTGAATCTGTATTTGTGTTCGATCTTATCTCGCAAGCAGCCGGAATACACAGCTCTTGATTTCCTCAGGCACCCTGTACCAGTGCTAATAGAACACATCTCAAGGTGCATTACAACTCAGAGCTTTTGAGACCGAGAGAAAAGAGTTTGCTGGAAACCCAGCCCCGCTCACACCAGGCATGAGCACAGATTAAATTGCAGCAATGTGCCCCCCAAGATCCTCCACCCACAGAAAATGTGAGGCTACCACAACAACCCCCATTGCAAACACTCCTTTTTAGTGGTGCCCTCCTGGATAAAAAGTCTGCTAAAGGCATGGGGAGCGAAGCAGCACTTGCTACTCCTCAAGGAGAAGTAAGAGTCGTTTTTGGAGGAATTTCTTCTTGGTCTACCAATCCAGACCCACTTGTTGTCACGTCAGCTGTGTCCTCTGTGCCATTGAAACGACCACTAGAATACCTGATCTCTACCTGCTGCAGCTTCAGGGGTAAAGTTCACAAGTTGCAGCACAGTTTAAGGGTCAAAGATGTTTCTGCTACAGCTACAGACCACCAGATATTTACAGAAATAGTAATTCCTTAGGTAAATTGAAGGAATTCCAGAATCTCAGTATTTCTGTAAGATATTTTTTCAAATGTTCTGAAAAGACCATCGAGGGAGGCCTCATAGCTCACATGCATGGTTGATAGCTATCCTAAGGATGACATGCTACATTTAGTCCCCAGAAAATGGTGCTGCCACTGAAAACCCATGGCAAAATCTTCTGGTTTAACCACTAAGTAATATCTTACTTGAGCTACAGCTTGGCACTTAGGTAGAGAGGGGAGCCTCACAGACAAGACCTCAAGGAGTCACAGACATTAAAACCACCCGTGCAAAGAAATGAGAGCTTCCCCCCCGATTTCAGCACGCTCCCAGTCAGACCCACAATCAATAGCTCCGTAAGTGCAAGAGACAAGCAAACATCAGGCACAGGAGCAGCCCTCAAATACTGTCCCAGGTACCTCCCCTACTGCTCTGGCTGCAGCCCTGACAGGAGAAGGGTGTCTAATTACACATGGGCACTCTGAATCCACTGGTGCTCCTGTAGGCAAGTGTTTCCCCCTGTGCTCTTCCACCTCCTCCCTGGGGTGTTCATTTGCAGAAACAATAAACCCAACTTCCCCATAAATACTTCTTTCCCTGCCAAACACTACTAAAGGTGGGGAAGTACTTAACTAATTTAATCTTCCTACGAGAAAGTGCAGTTGGCTCCACTGCTGGTAGACTGTTATCGACCTTATCAGCCTCTTGGTTTGGCTGATACAGCTGCAGACATTTGAGCAGCAAGCCCTACTGCTCACTGCTCCTTTGCTTCTTTCTCAGTGTCAGGATAAAGGACAAGATGAAGACACACCCATTTTTCCCTCTTCTGCTGTTGTTTCTCACAGGCTTCCTGGCAGCAGACAGCATAAGCCCAAATGAAGCAAAGCTAAAGAAAGCCAAGCTCCCCAAAATAAAAAAGGAGAACCATGTCCTCTTGCTGAAACCGAGCAACTTTGACAGAGCACTGAAGGAAACCAAGTACCTCCTGGTGGAGTTCTGTGAGTACCAATTTCCACTCTCTTACCCTGGTGGCTCTGCAGAGAATGACTGATGTTGGGGCACTCAAGAACGCTCGTTTTGCCATGGCTTTGTCCCCCAGGAGTCCTTGTTTGTTTTGGTTTCCTCCACGTTTCTATTTCTGATCCTAACTACGGTAATTTATTCTTCTTTGGGGTGGTTGAGCACCAGTCTGCTACATAAGACACAGTTGCTGAGCGGGCATGCTGTGCTTCCACTGCCTGATTTTGCAAGTGTTTGTTTCACAAACATATGTGTAAAACATATTCAAACACCCCAACCAAACAAAAATTAACCAGAGAGTGCTTTCCTCCCTCTTACATTTTCATCAGCACTTTGTAGGAGGTTTTTTGGAGGGCGTCTCTCCTCTGTCTTGCAACCGAACATGAGTGGAAAACAGATGCGAAAAAATTCATAAAGAGGCAGGAGATGGAGCTAGAATTGCTCAGAATACAGCAGCCTGGGGACTTGGGCACTCAAAGGATGTGGGGATCTCAATCAGGCTTCCTTCCCCTCCTTCTTCAGAGCAGAGTCCTGGACCTCTCTGAGACCCCAACCCCCCTCACCTCTGGCTTCTTCAGAAGGGAAGGACAGACACACTCTTCCATTCCCCACTGCATCTTCCAGAACACAGAGATGAAGCTCTGCTCCCCAAACACCCCTTGCTCCAGTGATCCTCATCACTTTCTGGTTTGGATCAAAGGCCAACGTGTCTGTCTGAAGGGCCTACCTGAAATTCATGGATTGCCATTCCCCCACAAACCATAGAGGCATCTGCAGTCTCTGGGAAGGGTTATGGAGTCACTCCCAAGAGTGATGAGCCCCGCAGCACAGATAAATGATCTGGAAATCACTGGCCTCGGTCTCCTCAGCTGCCTTTGGAGACATGCCGCTAAACAGCCCCTGGGGCAGCGAAAAACTATCCTGCAGTGAGGCACTGCCCTGGGGTGTAGGAAAACGGACTCCACAATGCTGAATGAGCTGATTCATTTGCTGTAATAATTTCACTGCCACAGCACAAGGAGACGAAAGATGGGGCCCGCACAGAAAAGCCATAAAGCCCTAATCTTTTATATCCTACTCTTTAAAACTCTATTTAAACAAACAACCCGTTTTAACAAGGAACTATTAAGGAAACTTAGATAATGTGAGAGGAAACAATATTGCCCAGATCACCCAGGAAATCTGTGGGGCTGCCAGGAATGAGCTTCAGACATCGAGAATGAATGCAGGACCTGAGATCTTTCTCCTCCTTACTCATTAGCAACCACAGAGACATAGAGAGTGGGAAGGAATCCCAGGCTTCCCAGAAGGTGGGATTTCTTCTCGTGCTGTACCAACACCAGAAACGTTTGAGCTGCAAACTTTGATTCGAGACTGTGCCTTAGACCACCCATCAATTGTGAGAAAGCCCCAATGCATAATATTATTTACTTACCAGTCCCACAATATTTGTCAGGTGAGGTCTGCTTTGATGTCTTCTGCCCAGTGACCCCCAAGTCCTTTTAATACCTGTCAGTTCCACCCTCACAGCGTCCCAGGTCTGCCTTCCTTTGGGAAGGGTTACTGTGAATAGGTGCTGACTTTCGGCCAGGCAGTGAATGGATCCCTCTGGAGCTGGGCGAAGTTCACAGGGCAAGTACCCAGCTGGAAAACAAAGCCTTGACCCAGAAATCCAGCACTCTTCCTCCCTCATCCCAGCTGTTTCGTGCCACAAGACACGTCTGAAAGCGGTGCAAGCATCACCCAGCAACGTGTGAGCCCTGCACATGCCTGCAGCACCCCATCTCAGCACTGCCTTGAATGTGCTCTTCTGCCACAGGCTGTGGCATCTCCCAATCCATGTTTGAACTGATCTAAATTCCACACAGATGCTCATGAGCACAGGGAATTCAGAGCACTTGTCACCAGCAGAAGGTAGACCTGAGGCCAGTGCTGCCTGCACGGGAGAGTTTCGCTGCTGACCCTGCACAGTGCCTGAATATGAGTCCCTGTGTTGACTTTCACTGCAGAGAAAAGCAAACAAACAAGCAAACACCATAAAAAGTCTCAAGCAGGCTAACAAATACACCTGTCACAGAGAGAATCAACTTTGTACACTCATGGACACAGACACTAAAAGCACTGCTTTCAGAGCACAGGCCAATGCCATTTCCTCCAACTTATCAGAAGAATTCAGGGAAAGACACAGGCCCTAGTGAATGCTTGATTCCACAGGTTTCTGAGAATGCCTGCTGCTCTTCTTTCCACTGAAAAGTTTTCAGTACCCAGATAAGCACGGGGATAACCTAAGGACAGGGACACAAGTGGTGCAGACCTTGTGCTGCTGCTTTGTGTGCTGAGCACGCTCTCATTTATGAAAAGGTGATGTTTACCTTTTCTAGCAGAACATTTGTACCTCCAGTGAGGCACTGGGTCAGCCACAGTGTTCCTGCAAGCTGTGACTGACAGCCTACGCTGAGATAATGACATTTAATAGGCAAGATGAGTGTTACTCTTGAAGACAAACATCTCCTTTTTAAGGCACAAAAGCTGAAGTTGATATTATTGGGAAAAAATTGCAGTTACCTGCTGCAGAATTACTGACAAGCCATGGGTCCCTCGTGCAGGTGTCTCTTACACATGCCTATTTCAGTGAATGCCTTGAATAATCCAAACTTCGAATAAACCCTGATGTTTGCATAGCAGAAGACCTCAAATGAACTGCAAACCTCAGTTAAGGAGGAGAGAGGTCAGCACAGGAGGTTATGGCCGTATCTCACTCTAGAAAAGAATGAGAGAATTCAAGGTCACACAAGCAAGCTTGCAACTGCAGCAAGATTAACATCCTTCCACTCTGATGTGTTAAACACGAATCTGTCCTTCAGCTCAGGACTCTCACACAGAGAAAATTATACATCTGTAGTGCAACTGTAAAAGCAGCCTGCACAGAGGATGAGAAATGGGACTGCTGAAATGGTTTTGTGACCACGTCAGAAGCTAACAGCCAGGAAATCAGCATCTGGCAGGAGAACAGACACATTTCACAATGACTGCAGCAATCCCTAAACCATCGATGTAGACAGCAGAAGGAGATTGGAGACCACCAGCAATTAGCTAAAGGAAAAGTAACTCACTGTACTTCCATGTATACCCACTTCAAGAATACTTTAGGGTCATTAAATACATTCCTGTGCCAGCAAACAAACAAACAACCAAACAAACCTATCTGTCCACATTTCCAAATATTTTAGCTCAGTAAACTGCACCATGAAAAAGAAGTAGCAGCTGACTCAGGCTGTTGATGTACTGAAGAGGTAAGAGTCAAAACACAGGATCTCTGGTTCTCTTCCCACTTTTAATTTTCCAACCCTTAATTCCTCCTTGTTTTTACTTACAACACAGCTAAAACTACAGACAATGGAAACATTCTCCCATGTTAATTTCGACGCTGCTCTTGAGCTGAGAGCCTCTGAAGGGCCTCTTGCTTCTGGCAGCTGTGGCACAGCACACTGGTTTGCACAGGTGTCCCACCACCCACACACGCCTCCCCTGGTGACCTTGTCACCAGCTCTGCTGCCTCTTACCCACGTCTGCTCTTGTACCCTGCTGATGCTCCTCGAGCCTGGAGCCTGTGACGCCACATTAGCCCCAGCAGCTGCCTCCTCATCCCACTGCCTGAAGCGATCGGTGTCAGTAAAAATCTAAACCACAGGAAGCGAAACAAACCTCAAGAAAAGGCTCCAAATAAAAGGCGTGATGATTTCCTGCAACACTCAAACGACTTGAAAAATAAAGCACCTGGGAGGCAAACAGAGAATGAGTGGAATGAAAAGGAATTGATGGAGAGCTGAAGAGGAGTCTAATCACTCAGGAAAGCAGGGGAAAGGTGCGTGATGGATGCTTCCACATGATTTCTGGGTAGTCAAGGAAACAGTTTTTATCTGTCTGATGAGGAAGCCTGTTCACTCACTGAACTGGTGTCTCACAGCTAGCAGGTTAATGGCACTTAAAGTTCTCCTGGTCTCTGACTGCAGGTTACTTTTTACAGAATGGAGTCCTGCACTTCTCCCAGCTCCAGCACGGAGCCACTAACCCTACCAACTCTCCTTATCTAAGCATGCTGCTTACATTCCTAGTCACCTGCAACTCTGACTGCCCAGGTCATTCAGTGGTAAGGGATGATTCCTAAAATATCTGTTAGGAATTGAAATATTTCAGAGAAAAATGGATTCTACGCCCTCTTCCCCCCAGACAATCTACCTAAGTGTAGAGTGTCTAAGCTTAATATTTCTTTTATATTTGTGAAACTTCAGCTTCTTTGTCTGGACTTCACCAACAACTTCTTCAACCCTTCTCATTTCACTGTGCAAAAAGCATTTAAGCTTCCACTTTCCCAGCCGTGGTAAAGCAGCCGGGCAACCTTAGGGTGTTAGGAAAAAAAATCATTATACTGAAACTGCCTCTGGTGTAAAACACTGACTTGGAATTAGCTGAAAGCTGCTGGATCCTGATTTGCTGTGGGGTTTCCTGCTCCTTATTCCAACTGCACTCTGTCCAGAGCCATACACCCTTCCTCTTGGGAAGCCCAACCACTGTTCTGGGCTAGCCCTGCCCCCTGCAGTCGCTGTGTTTCAGGACTCTCAAATTCTTATTGAATAGTCCACCTTTGCCATCATTTTAAGCAAAAATAGTTCCAAAAGGCTCAACACACGGTGTCCCTAGGAGCAGCAGTATTTTTATAGGGTACACATGAAATTTCTCACATTGACAGGTCAGAATTGCAGCTTTGCTGCAGTTCCCTCTAGAGCATCTTGAGGTACAACTGGAGATGCTTGGTTTTTTCTAATGTGAGCAATATTTAACTCTATCCCTCACCTCTCTTTAACTCATGCCCAGCATAGTCAGCCAAGCTGCTTTTTAATTGCTCATCAGAAGACTGTTGAATTGTTGCTGGTTGTTCATCGTGACTGGTTCAAGGACGTTTGGAGTGGTGAAAAACCAGCCTCAATATAAAGAAGTAAATGTAATCTCTCATTTATTTCTGAATCATAGAAGACCTTATTCAAACCCTCCAGCTACCACTTGACACAACAACCTTCACTAGAAAGCTCAGGCTGTGGCTTATGTAACCCATTCGCTTCTGACTGGCCTTTTCCAGATGTTGCTTTATCTCAGTCATCTCAGAATTTGTCTGAAGAATTTGCTGAGGCTGCACGACAGCTTAAAAAAGAAGCTCCAAGAATCCAGTTGGGCAAAATTGATGTGACACACCAACACGACTTGAGAAGAGAATTTAATATTCAAGCCTTTCCTACTGTGAAATTTTTTGTGAATGGCAGCAGGGAAGATCCCATAGACTGCAAAGGTAAACTGTCTCATGCACTGATAAGATAATGATACCTAATGGCAGGATGTACCTGCCTATTACACTGCTGAGAAGAAAAATATAGATGCTCAGATAAAAAATACACAAGGCTTAAAGCTGGTTTTGCCCATGGTTTTAAATATGCAATTACCTCTGTACCAACACAGGAGCTTGAATCTGAATTCATCTTCCAAGGGTGTAAGTGAATATCTCTCTGTATTAAGTTCACACAGCCAAATTAATTACTGGTGTTATTCTACCGAGTACAGAATCGCCCCAACAAGACAACTTACTCCCAATTATTACAACAACCATTAATGAGTTATGCCAAACAAGAACTGGGTCCCAAAACTGCTCCATTACTCTCCTGGTCCACTGCAATTCCCACGGGCAGCGTGCCTGCAGAAGGAGGCTGGACCAACAGTGCATCTAACAATGAACTGGGAATTCACAGGGCCCTTGGATACAGATGTGCTTCCTAAGCTAAGGGAAATAATTTTGCAATTTAGCCATCAGAGGGAGCTCATATGTGGCTTAGAATAAAACATGGAATAATTTGAAGTACTTTACAGAAAGTTACTAAGCAAAGACCACGGCAGACTCGAGCAATCCCAGAAATCCAGGTCTCATCAGAGATTTTCGTTCACTTACAGTATATACAAGAAAGGGGTTTTATTTTTCATAAAATGATGAACTTTTACAGAAGTGATAAAAATTGCATGACTTGGCCAAGCACCTGTCAGTGTACTCTGAGCACACACAGGTGAGTCACAAGTTTAATACAACGAACAAAACCAGGAACCCGAAGTTTGCCTCCTGAGCCTGTACACAACCAAGTGCTAAAGTATCTTTAACTGCTGAGCCCCCTGTGGCTCCTGCTGAAACCTGATCTTCAGTATTTTTAGCAACGTGCTCCTCCTCACTATTGAATTTCTCACCAAGTTCCCACCATCCAGACTTGTGCAAACAGCAGCCTCTGCACAAATGCCACCGGAGGCGTGATGTGCCGCACTGAACTTTTATTAGAGGTGCTGATACCCGAAAGCATAAGCCCCTACCTTCAGTCTCTGATTAAACCTACAGCACTGACAAGAAAACCTCTCTCACACCAGTAAACCTGACAGATTTTCTGGTGTGAACCAGTGGGTACAGAGTATTGTAACAACACACACATAACAGAGAGCTGCTGTTCCAGGCACGCTTTCTAGCAAGATGCAAGAATTAGGAAACTGGGTGCTGCTCCGTGCTTTGCACAAGGCAGATAGCACCAGTTTTTGGGAATGCATGTACCACCAAGAATGGCAGAAATTACATTTTGTTCACTGGTAAATGCTTGTGTGCAACACTGAGTAAAGCCTCATGTAGCACATTTGACTTCTAAGCCACTGAGCACTGGAAATGTTCACTGGCCACCCCGTGGCTTCTCATACGGGACTTGGGACATCCTTCATACCACAAAAGAAACTGCAGACCTTGCTCAAATCAATAAATTAATTCAGCTCTTTGGGGAAGATGGAATGTTTGAATGGCTGCCCTGGCAATGGACGTAGCGTGAAAGCCAAATTCCAGGCTCTGTAAATCATCATTTACGACTGCATGGTCAGAACTTGGCCAGTACCCAGGCTGACTGAAGGAACTCAATAGAAAGATTAATCACATGGAAAATACACTTGGGGGCTCCAGCACTGACGGGAGTGACAAGACCTCCATTCTGCATTTAGACAGCAGAAGTCAAGCACTGTGTGGCCACTAGATACTGCTCTGTGCTTTGTTCTGCAGCCTGTACACTCCAGAGCAGACGTCTGCCTGCTTCACTTTAAAAAAAAATGGTATTTTAAACCAGTTGCAGAGCTGTCTGCTGCAAAATTCAAGGCAGGAAAATGGTCTGACTCAATTTTGATCTTGTCATACTGCTAAAATGCACAGTACCAGGACTTGGATCTCTGATAATCCACTTGTACTGTACATTTTGACTCTATCACTTGACTTTTTCATGTATGATTTTAATTAACCTTTACTCTGGTCCAACAAAGCAGTCTGTCATACAGAGATGAAAGGGCTGAGATTTTAATTACCTAAGCCTCAATTTGTTGCCTCAAATTCCTCTGAAAAATACGATAGTTTAAAACAACACTCTTAAAAGAGACCCAATATTCTAAAATTCCTGAAAGGTTTGGAGAATTTACCAAATAAACACACTGAGTATAATCTCAGCAAAACTGGCAGTTGTAATTTGGGAACCAAAAGATGGAACAATCCAGAACTAAATGACAGCTTTTACACTTCAGCTTTGTTCCTTATGTCTAAACTGAAGTGATGCTATAGCCCCACGGAGGGATTTTAACATGTCTCTGTACCTATCAGATCCCTCCTGCAGCACCAAAGGAGCAATTTTGACACCTAATGTAATTGAACAAACAGTTCAATAAAATCTGCAATTGGTTTGAAGTCATTCTGGATTAAACCTCAGGTCGATAGCACTTTATGGCTTACTGTGATTTTGGGACACATGAAATCTTGCAGGACAGGTTTTCTACCTGTCTGAATTTCCTCATCTCTATTCTTCAGATGTGATTAATCATTTCACTGGACTTAAAACCATTTGCAGAGGTCTCAGAAAACACTGTACTGATCTGGAGTCACAGCAGTTTAAATGGTGACTACAACCTGAGGCTGAATTTGGATACCTCAAGCCCCCTCTGAACCAGCTTTGACCTCAGTCCCAAGGAGTCCCAGCCCATTTGTATTCAGCATCCCTCTGCACCTTCACTGCCTGTGTCCTGATTGCACAGGAATTTCTGTCATTCCTTTTGACTTCCATTTCAACTCTCTGTTCCTTCCACAGGAGTCAGAAAAGCCTCGACCTTTATTACATGGGTGAAAAGAAGAACAGGGCCTAGCACAGTTTTAATCAACTCTACTGATCAGGCTGAAGCCATCATAAGAGCTGATGATTTGGCAGTGATTGGCTTCTTTAGGGTAATTATCTGGAAAGCTCAAAAGGCTGGTTTCTGTTCCAAATTTGGGATACACAGCTTGCTATCACCACCAAATCCCCCACACCCAAACTAGAACTCACCAGAAAAATGCAGACCCTCTCAGTTTTCTCTGCATTTAAAAAAATATAATCTGTCTCTATCTATTATTTTCACACTTCCAGACAAGTGGCCCAGGCAGAAATAAGAAAATCTTACACCACAGAACATTTCCCTAATTGGTACCTGGGCAGAGACCCTGAGAGCAGCTTCTGAGAGCACGGTGCTTCAGCAGGGTTTGCACAGCCCTGGCTGGTCACAGCAGTGTCTCCTGCAACCTCAGAGAAAGGGCTTCTGCTAAACCATCCCAAACCTGCTTGGTGTGAAGGTGGCCAAAGCTGCACGGATAGGAAGTCATAAAATATTACCACTGTCAATGATCCAACACATGTAGTCCTTTCTCAAGGAAATTCTATCAGTTTCCAGAGCAAAATAAGGTTCTTACGATTTGGGCCGAATGCTAGTGAACAGTGAATAGCTTTTTCCTGCTTTTTCAATGTGTCCTTGAAATACTTAATATCTGGAAATTCAATCAAGGATTTTCTCTAATGAAACAGACTTTTATTCTGGTGCCTCTCTGCCCAGTTAAAAGCACAGTGTCTGGACTCACACCCGAACTGATAACATCCCAAATGTTCTGGCTGCAGTACATAGCCCAAGTTTTGTGGATATGGAAAACAGGATTCCTTACCAAAATGCCCCATGGTAACGAAGCTGGTGAGCACATACAACATTAGCAGGACAAGCTGTGAAAATGCTCAGTGCCCAGGATTTTGCTTCGCAGCAATCTGCTTGCAGCCGTTTAGGAAGGAAGGAAGGAAGGAAGGCGTTCCAGTGCTGGGAGAAATTGAGAAGCTCTTTCTAGCACAGTGATGCCAGAGAGTTCCCTGAGCCACACTGATAGCAGATATTGCCTGCAGATGTGTTTGACTGGACACTGATTTCGCTCGGGGGCTGAAATGACAATAGATGAGCATGAGCTAGGGCATGTTGGAAATTTAATGGGTGGAAGCCAACAAAACAGTGTCCAAGCAAATAAAGGGCCGTATTTGGCCTTCTATTACTCACAGATTGCTCACAAATACGGGTGCCAGGATGTGTTGGAAGGTCTCAGCATACAAATTACTATTCATCTAGCATGAAATAATTGTCTGATTAAACCAAATCTGGGAGTGCTGTTGCCTTTCATGCTGCTTATTTACTATCAGTTCGAGGGCAGACAGCACCGTGACTGCTAGACAGACGCAGGAGCCAAGGTCCCTGCCTTGAAGAGCCCTCAGACCGAAGCCCCAGAGGTGCCAGCCAGCTCCTCTGGTGAGCAGAGCCCTCCTGTGCAACCCCTCCCCTCCTGCCGGCTGTGCAGGGGGAGCAGCTGGTGGCACAGCCCCTCCTGCCTGCAGGAGGCTGGGCAGAGGGTGGGAGTGCCAGGGGAGGGCAGGGAGGGTGACATCAGTGCAGGGAGGACACAGGGGACCCCACGCCATCCCTGCTGACCCAGGCCAGCCAACAGGAGCTGGAAAGGGGAGCACACCAGGGGTGTCACAGCACTGCCAGGATCTCCCCTTAGAGGTAACCCTGCAAGCAACACCTGCTTTACAACTGTGCTCTGCGCTGCTCCATAAGCCTTTAGAGGCCTGCTTCGCCTGGGGGTCTAGCTCCTACACATCTCAGCAGGATGTAGGGCACAGTCTTAATAAATACTCTTTCTGGGACTAGGAACTTCACAATGACAGTGTGGAAGTTTTCTGTGAGGCAGCGAGAGACGTGCCAGAGATGCCTTTTGGGATGACAGCCAGCGAGGACGTCTGTGCTGACTACGGCGTCCAAAGGAACTCTCTCGTTGTGTTTGAGAAGGTAGGAGTACAAAAGTCCAGCAGATAAGGTGCTGTGACAGCTGTGGGCTGTGGAAAGGCAGTTTGGGAATTTTTCAAATGAAGTAATTTCCTAGTAGTAATTCAAACAGCTTGACACGCAAAAAATAATGCATTTGCAGACAAGAGAGACAAGTAGGAGGCAAAACCAGAAACCTTTAGACAAGTGATATTTTCAATCTGCCTGCCTACATCCAGGCTCCTAATTTATGCTTACGGATCTGGATGAAATACCTTTCCTTTCCAACCTGCATTCTAATCAACGTTTGCTGCCAAGTTCAGTGAGATTTGCAGACATTCACCTCTTGTGTGTTGCTTTTGACCAGGAATCTTCTTCCAATCCATGACAGAAGAAGTGGCCAACAACAAACCCAAAGCCACACAGAGCAGCACCAATATTTAGACTAGGAAGTAGTCAGACCAATGGTTTCCTGAGCGAGCCCATCTCACAGATAGTGTGTACAGATGCGGGAAAGATCTTTCAGTATGTTAAGATTACTGAACAAATTAAAACTGTCAGCTGTACCTTGAATTTTAGCTATAATCTTGTTCTGCAATCTAGCTGTGACACTCATTTTACAAGCTATGGAATTTCAGTTGCTGAGGATCATAAAACTCTCGCTTTTAAAGCCTGTCAGTCTGCTCCTGTAGTTGATAAGGCCACCAACCTCACAAACTTCACCATTTGTCCAGGGAAAACCTGTGCATAGAGAAGTGCTTGAAGATGGTGGACAGAACAAACTGGGTCTCACGAGGCTAATCAAAACCTTTACCTTGGATTTGGTCACTGAATATAATATTGAGGTATGTGCATTTCGCTGTATTAACATAAACTACAGGAGAAAGAAAGAAATCCGTGCAGAAAGAGCCTGAGGGAGCTGTTCTGCACCTTAGGGACTGAGAATTTTCTTTGCTTGTGTGACAAGGCCACCCTTAAATGAATCTAGAAGCACCAGCAGAACCCAAGATGCAGCTCTTGGTCTAACCCAGGCCAAATGATGCTTCCCTCTGGCAAGATGATGTTCTCTGGAGGAGATGAGGAGTGGCTGGTGGAACAGTGAGCTCTGAGCATGCAAACACCTCCCTCCTGTGAGCCAACACCAAGGCCTAGGCTGCTTCTGCAGCAGCTGAGTGGGGTGGGAGGTTGGAAGGTCAGTCCCTAACCCCTTCTCCAAACATCCCACTGCAACACAGCAACCGGGAGCTCTGGGCCAGGGCAGGAAGGAGAGGAACCAGCAGTAATTGTTGCTAGTGCAGGTAGGAAAGGAAAGACATGGAAATACCTGCTTGGTGGGTGACATCCCACTGCCTCTGATCATAGGGTGGCATGAGAAAAAGGGTAGTCCTGAGCAGAGAAGGAGATCCAAGCTGCTGATGCCACCTAGAAGGGAAGGATGTGCCCAGCCAGGTCTTGCTCTTGCAGCTGGGCCTCCCTGGGTAACACCACCTTTTATTTTCAGCACTAGTTCTTCTCTGTGTGTTACATAGGACATCAGACTAGAAAGTCACAGTCCCTTCTGACTGCAAAAATCTATGAATAATTATGAGGTTTTTCCTGGAACCGAAAAAAACCACTCAGCAGCTGCTGATCCTTCTTACTTTATCTTCTTTGAAACAGTGAAACAAAATCCAGTGGTTATGGAAATGATTGGGAACTGAGTCTTGGAAAGTAAAATTTGCAATAGCAGAACCTAGGGGTACTGAGCCTCTGATTCACTGCTCTGCCCACAAAGAGTGGAACAGACGTTGAGTCTTTTGTTTCCCAGACATCTGTGAAGATTTTTGATGTCCCTGTTGAAAATCACATCCTGCTGTTCACCCCAACGGACTCGGACACGTTCAATGGGATTTATGAAAACTACAAGTCTGCTGCTGCAGAATTCAGAGGAAAGGTTTGTAAGGCTGAGTCCAGATCTGCAAACAGGAATGCCAGAAGGTCAGTGGAAAACCACTCAGCAGCATTACTGGTAAAAGTACACTGCTGACAGTCCCTCTTCTAAGTCTACCAAACAATTTAAAAACAGTTTCAGTAACTATTATTTAAGTTTGTCAAGGACAAGGTGAAAGATAAACTTCACTTGGAAATGATTCTTTAAAACTCAAAGACCACAAAGAGGAGCACCAATTCCAGCTGCTCCAAATTAACCTGTTTATGATTGTACAAATGCGACTTTCTGGGAGCAACTTCCAACCAGAGGGAGTTTTAGCAATTTCTGGTGCTACCATGAGGATCTCAGAATATTGCCTGAACCAAGGGCTGGAGCCAGACACAAAACCTGAGGAATATTGCAAGGTATGTGCATGGCCTTGCCTGCAGCCCTGTGTTTGCATGTGTAGAGACAGTTATAGGCAGTCACACACAGAGGTACTTCGGTTTTCTGTGGTGCTGCTCCTGCTCCAGGCACATGAAACACTGAAGAATAGTAGGTCATATTGTAATAAAATATCACATATTGGTAAATACATATAGATTGCAGGTGTTTCAGCTCTTCTGTCCTGTTAAGATCTATGAAGAAGAGCAATAAGCACTTTGAGGGGTAATTTAGAAGCGTTACTAAAAGACACGATAGCAAATCACTGTGAAAGGACAGAGGGGAAAAGCTTCAGTACTTTTGGCTGCTTTAGCATTTGTTATTAACTAGGATCAAGGTGTAATAACATCCACAGAGCTGCTGGGTTTTGGTCTGAGACCCAAAATGTTTCTACACAGTTCCTTGAATTTAAGGTTAGATCCTACCCCCACTGCCAAGCCCCACAGTCATTTCTCCAAAATGGCTAAACCAAAGCTGGGAGGCCCAACCAGATGCACGATCCTCTCTTCATCTCAAAGAGTATCAAAGATACTCTTTATTTTGGTGGATACCCACGAAGCAAGGAACGGACGGATTTTTGAGTATTTCCGCATCAGGGACACGGATGTTCCTGCGGTGAGAATCCTGAATCTCACCAGCGATGCCAAGTACAAAATGCCTGCAGACGAGGTGACTGTGGAGAACCTAAAAGAATTCTGCCAGAGCTACCTGAATGGAAAAGCAAAGGTATGTCCATTGCTAATGAGACACCTCTCTACTACACCAGCTGAAACATAAAAAAAAATTGGCAAAGCACCCCCTTTTTAAATTAGAGCAATGTCCTGCTGTGACCATTGGTTTATCAATCTGCTGTCACCCTCGTGCATCCACCCACGGCTGTTGACAGAGCATTCCTCTGTATTTAACAACTCAGGTGGACTACAAAGTTTTCCAGTCCTCCAGTGTAAACACTGGACTGATCATTTATGGCCCAATATTTTGACTGATGCCAGCTGTTGTACTCTAGTGGTTTAAAAACTCCCTAAGTCTCAATCTTTCCAATATGGTAATGGAGATATTTCTCTCCCTTCACTGGGAGAGATGCAAACAATGACTGCAACAGATTTTAAGGTTACAGAAAAATCCAGTAAATAGAAAATCGACAGTTTCAGACAGTTTCAGAGGGGATTAGGATTTGGTATTTGTTTTAAGCGAGTTTAGCAAAGTGAATTTTCCCAGGGGGATCATTCCCAGTGGTAAATACAGCATTTGTTGCCATGATGATGCCATCATCACATTCATGTGAAAAACACATTAAAACATTCTGCTCATTCAGTGCTCCTTGGGGTGATTTACAGGGAGAAAAGACAAAGCAGTCAGTCTGAGAGCGGGTAGAATTTAAGAAACTTGAGTAGGTAGATCCTGTATTCAGGGCTGGAGGGGAGCAGAAGGTTGGAAGCAGTGGGGATGTGGCCTCTTTCTCACCAAGAGGTGCTTGGGTGGCACAGTCCCACCAAGGACAGCTGCCACAGTGTGCCTTTCTGCTGCTGTGCCAAGCTGTCAGAGAAGGGAAATTCCCAGCTACTGCACTGTAAATGGTAGGAGTCATGTGGGGGCCGTGAGTGGTGGTGAAGGCAGAGGTTTAAGCAGCAGTGCACACTTTCTGGTGTGTTTTACATCACTTCTGAGAGCCCACAATACATAAACTTTCCAGTAGGCCAACTTCTGAACACTGGGCAACAAGAATTCAGGAAAGGAATACAAACGTGTCCCAAAGGATCATTTTCAGACAGTCTGCTACAGAGTCTGTATTCAAGAGAGGGACAAGTAATTCTGAGTACCAGCTACCCAGGGGTGTGAGATCCCAGCTCCTGCTGAAGGGAGAGAGGGTGGAACCATGTGATGGCCGAGCAGGATGTAATGATATAAAAGAGTTATCAGACAGTAACAGAGCACATTAGGTAATGTCCCATCAGTCTCACATTAAGCTGAGCTGGAGCTCAGTTTCTTAATGCTCCCTGCACTTTCACAGCAATGTTTCTGTTTCTGCTCAGCAACACCTCTCTAGTGAAGAAGTTCCAGAAGACTGGGACACGATGCCTGTCAAAGTGCTTGTTGGGAAGAATTTCAACAGCGTCATCTTCAATAAGACCATGACTGTGTTTGTTATGTTTTGTAAGTGTTGTCACTGAATTCAGATTTTAAGCTGCTTCAACGTGATCAATTGGAAGGGAAAAAAAGAAAGCTCATGCTTATATACCAAACCAATCCTTGCACTTTACAGAATCTGAGCTCAATGAATTCTTATTGTTTGTGGAAAGAATTGAAGAAAATTTTGTGTCATATCTATGGAAACGCTGTGATACCTTTGCTGACTTAGTGTTGCACTGAGTAGCACTGGATCCCTTCAGTAAATATTTGCCAAGGCTGTATCCAACCTCCGTGTTTAAAGACAACATGACACTGGAACCTCACGGTGCAGGATGGAAGAGGGTTGCACAGCACGAGCCAGGCTGTCTTCCAAGGGCAGAGGTAGAGTTCAGTGGGATTGTCTGGTTATGATGCTCCAGGTTTAAATCCCAGATAGGAAGTGTGGTTTAGGAAAGTGTAGCTCTTCTTTTCCTCC
Organism: Oreocharis arfaki; assembly: GCA_013398015.1. Classification (NCBI taxonomy): domain Eukaryota; kingdom Metazoa; phylum Chordata; class Aves; order Passeriformes; family Paramythiidae; genus Oreocharis; species Oreocharis arfaki. The sequence goes on from VZRR01004857.1 coordinate 601,549, forward strand.
TCTGTCTGCAAGGGAAGTGGCTTCCTTACATGACTCTTTTTCCCAGAAGAAACCTCTGCCCTATCCTCGTGCCAGCCAGCAGGGATTAGCTTGAGCCTTAATTACTTCAGTAAAACAAACATGCAGCATTAAGAGAAATACACACAACTAGCTGTACTGCCCTGAATTCCAGAAATTCCCAAAGGTGGGGCACTCCTGCCACTCTCCTTGCTGGCTGCAGCTGTGTCACTCACACGAGGAATTTTTACATTTCAGTGTCATGAACAAACTGAATGAATTTCCTCTGGAAATGAAAGGCTGGTAAAGGGAATGTACTGTATTCAGCCAAGTGCTGCTGAAATTTTAATTCTGTATAAAGCAAGTGTTGGGATTGTTCTCCTGACTGAAGGACAGCAACTGTGTTGTGAGCTACTTAAGGGCTCAGCCTTTCTGGTAGCCTGCATCAGTGCAGTGCTCAGAGTCAAAACAGCACCGTAACTCAAACTCCTCCTTCTGGAGTCAGCACAGAGTGGTTTATGGACACAGCTAACTTTGGTATGCAGGAGGTATTTTGTACTTCTGACGAGTGTTTCAGCACGGGAACGATGCAAGACCCACGTGGGTTGCACAGGTTATCTGCAGACCTCTCCAGCAAGGCTGTCCGAGGGTTGTGTGTTTGTTACAGGCATAAGAGGCTAAGGAGAGCTAAAGCAGCACTGCTGTGGGAAATGTGTTGGTGAATAACTAGTTATCACCACATGGAAATGTGAAATTCATGAAGGTCAAATGGTTTCTAGCCACTGACCACAAGTGAAGTGCCAAACCCTGTCAACCTGAAGGGCAAAATAGGCCCCTGTGGTTGCACCACCACAGGCTCTTCTGCTCTTCTGCATCCTCCTAATTTCATTTTTTAAATTTGCAGATGCCCCTTGGTCCCACGAGTGCAGGAAACTCCTGCTGATCTGGGATGAGCTGGGAGAGCAATTTGAAAGTCGCAAGGATGTAATGATTGCGAAGATTGATGTCACAGCAAACGACATCCTGTCCGTGGGGCTGGATCGCTACCCCTTCTTCACACTCTTCCCTGCTGGCTCAGACTTCCAGGTGAGAAGCTGCTGGGGAGGATTGTGGAGGCAGAGCTGCACACCAAGGCAGGGGGCTGTGCTTGCACGTGCACAGGGGTCACAGGGAGAAAGGACTCCTTTAGCTAAGGAAGATTTGGTGCTTTTCTGCTCAGCACTGGCTTCCGAGTCGGCATCGCTGCCAAGAACCTGAATTAGAGGAGAAATCCTTCTGTTGTCTCATCCTGTGCAGGAGGCTGTGGCAGGAGCTCAGGTAGCATTTACCGACTTGGACAAGTCCTCAGGGCCTCACATTCTGCTGGTTAACAATCTCCAATCTACCTGTTGGGTGCTAGCAACAGCCTCAGCTCAGAGCGGATTTACAGATACCTCCTAAGGCCTGCAGTGCTTTTTCACTTCAAAGAGATGTTCTGTCAAGGAACTACTCGTGCTAGTTGCTTCCAGAGCGTGGTTGACAATTGTCTCTAAAATGTTAATGCTGCTCTTGTTATTTTCCTCTACGTTTTCACAAAACCCAAATCAAAAACTTTCTTCTGTACATTTAAGCCAATAATTTTACTCCATTATGGTATCCCAGCCTCCACTGGGAATAAATATTTGTTGTCAAGACCAATGATTTTTTGCAATATGCTGCCTAATGAATCAGCTATGTTACACAATAATTAGAAAGTGCTGCTGAAAGTGGAGGCAAAGAAAAATACTAAATAGCTACATTCTCCATCTATGTACATTATCTAATTAAAAAGAAAATATCTCCGAAGTAAAAAAAAAAATAAAATTAAGACACCGCTATAATTAAGGCATTAGTAAGCTTTTCATTTTTCTTCTTAGTACCAAACTTAAATTAAATTCTAAGGCATTTACCCATGTCCTCATTTAATCTTGGAGAGATTTTCCTCTCGGATGTGCATGCACAACTTCTGATGAATTGAGCTGCAGCCCTGCACACTCACACCACGTTCAGGCTTCATGAAGAGAAGCAGAAACCAATTAAACACTTGTAATAAAATTCAGTTTGCAAAAACACCAAATATACAAACAAACAAAAAGCCCAAGCTAGCAAACTTTCATTAACTGTTAAGGGATTGATTCATACTTAAAAAGACTCTGGAATTAAAGGGAATTTGAAATCTCAAGTTCCTCTTTGTGAACCATGTTTTTGCACTATTTCCCTCAAATGTAGAGATTTTGTCTTGTACTTGACTAGCAGTGCAGGTTCCTGTAGGTGTCTGCTTCTATGGGTTAAGTGAGAAAAATAACATTTACACACTCTTATGCACTGATCACTCTAGTGAAAAGTGTTGACACTCATCCCCAGTAACCAGTGCAGGAATCAGCTGCTTCTCTGGCTTTACAAGTCTTCAGGCTCTGAGAAATTGCTGACCCAGCCATCACCAGAGATGATAAAAATCAAGACTCATCTGAGAACGTTAATTGCCTCTGGAGAAATAAAATTATCTTTCTCAAGAAGCTTAAACTTATGAACATAAAAGCCATAAAAAAGTGGTTTCAAAGCTGCCACGCTTTTTATTAAAATAGAATGGAAATACCAAACTTCTAGTGTATTAAAAATGTGAAATTTTAGTGAACTCACCAGCCTGGAGTTGTTTTGTTTCCAGTCCTTTGAAGTCCAATCAGGTGTGAGAGTAACCAGTGTGAAGTAACACAGCATTATTGGTCTCAGTGGGAGTGAGCTTGACCCAAATGAGAACAGACATCTGCCTATTTCTAAACACACTCAGATAGCAGCAGACAGTTCCCAATGCCATGCACATGAGCTTCTACAACTTTTTTGCTAAAAAAACCTGTGCAAAACCCTTTTATCCTTCCAGAGAGCAAAGGTCTTTTGGAGAGGAATCTTTAAAATACAATACGGCGCCTAGACCCACTGAGAAAATTTTAAAGCTCTAAACTGAAACTACTTCTTTCATTAAATTTCCTCAGAAGAAAATCCTCAGTAAATCCCCAACTTAAGGTGAAGTATAAGAAAATTAATGTCACTGCTCGCCTTCATCCTGTTCTTTCAAGCTGTGCAATAGCTGGACAGAGCATTTCAAAACTATTCCAGAATTTGAATTTCCATCAAAATCTTTAGACAGCTTTGAATAGCATGGCTGGACACTTAAAAGACTCTGCTCTTAAGAATATCTTGCCAGTGTATATTGTTAAGCACAAAACCCCCCAAGCATGTCAGTAGTTGGCAGGATCCCAAACTGGCACCATAAAATAATGGTTATGTTTTTTATACAAATCCTTTTCTTCTTAGGCATCTATTTCTTCTTTACACTCAAGTTTCAGGTGCTGTTGGAACCTGCTGTGCCTCTGCCCTTGCTTTGTAAACTGAGCACAAAAGCCTTGAGTTTGGTCAGTCTAGAGAATCCTCCACCTGATTTTGCCATTATTTCCAAAATGTTGTGTACAGAGCTATGTACTAAAATTTAAATCTTTTTCAGGAAGTGGCCTATACTGGGGAGTATACACTGGAGGCATTTTCTGAATTCTTAGAAGAAAAAGGCAGGATGACAGCAGAACCAGGAGAGAATGTAGGTATTTTATCCAGGCACTGCCAGGTCTGCTGTGCAACCCAGGCATGTTCCCAGCTTGTGGAGATGTTCCTGAACCAGCTGTAGCACAGCCACAGCCCTGGGGCCCTGCTCGTGCCAGTGCTGGGGGGGTTCCACCAGCTCCATCCCCGCAGCAGCTGCAGTCGTGTCCCACAGCCTGGCAGGCACACACCCACTCACGTCCTGGTTTTTGGTCACACAAAACCCTCTCCTCCCCCTGCTCGTGCTCTGGCTGAGTCACCACACCAGCCCTGCAGGGCAGCCAAGGAGCCTGCACCCTGACAGGCGTGAGCAGCACTTGCTCACCGTTTTAGCTGGAAAAAACAAAGCTCCAGCTGAGTGTCAGCTGCAGATGGAGTGGTTCAAACCCCCATTGCCCACCTCATTCTGCTGCATTCAGTGCAGCTTCTCAGGACACAGCTGAGGGCAGCTCATGTCCCTTCTCTGAGCAATCTGGTTGTGATTGTTGTCCAGTTCCTCAACCCTTTCTTCTCCACTGTAAATCAGACCAGAGAAGTGTTTTCTGCCTGTTTTTTAATCACACCTCACTTCAAAAAGACACACGGTAAGTGAACAAAGTGATCTCCACACAGAGAACTACAAGCAACAGAAGAAATCTTGGCACGTAAATGGAGACACTGTCCATCCAGTACAAGAATCCTGGGCCCTTTCTGCCCAGAAATGAAGTGGAACCACCGGGTAGCAATAGTTACTAACACCCTTCTCAGCTAGTAGGAAAACTGTCCGTGGGTGGAGAAACAGTTTTGAGTTTTCAGACTTATTTCCACCAGAGGCTTTGATTTTCTCCTGCAGTCAGTGGTTAGATATGTAGTTACTGATGGAGAGAGATGACTAAACTTGTACTGGGGCACACACAGAAGGCTGCAGAGCAGGATCAGACATCCACCTTTTCCCAGTCACTGCACGATTCTGCTTTCCAACACCCAAAGCCTACGCTTGATGTCTGCCCCTTGCATGCTCCTTAGTGCTGTGTTTCAAGCAGATCTCTTGGGTTCTACACACAGTCTTTCATGTGCACAGTTTGAGCTGTGTGCATTCTGTTGGCTCTTCTCCATGGTTTATGTCCCATTAAAGGATAAGTAAAAAAGTCAGCTTAGAAAATACCTCTCAAAAACATGCTCTGTGTAGCAAAAGGGGTAAGTAATTGACATTTTCCCATCTGCTCACTTTTCCCACCCTTACCTGACACCCACCAAATTTTCCCAGAAGATTGCACTGTTAGAACATTTGCAGCACAGGGCTTGATATGGATTCCCCTGTTGAAGTAATTCTTCATCCTCACCTCAGGGCGTTCACAAACACACAAACAAGATAAATGGGGTAGTTTCTTTTGAGATGGCCAAAGAAAGCCTTGTGCCCACCAGCACACGTGGGAGTCTAAGCTCTTATGAAACCTTCACACAAAGCTTCATGTGAGCTTTGCCATAAACCAGGGGAAAGGTTTGAAAACAAAGCAGATTTTAGCAACAGCTGCACTGTTTCTGACCTCATTAACAAGACCTCAAGTTCCTTGGTTGAAAAGATGAAAAGCTGCATTTCAGCTAATCTTAAAATGCTGGGGTTTTTTTTAAGAATTACTAGAGCAATTCTCTTTGTGAACATCTTTAATCAGCAATTTTCCTTTTCCACTTCCTTTTTTGAAAGGATCCTTCGGGAGGAATCAAAGAGGATTTCAGCCAAAGGGAAACTGTAATACCAGAGAAAGAACTTTAATAGTACAGAGACAGAGGAACATTCTGAGGGGTGCGGGGAATCCTTCCTGGAAGGAGCTCACTGGAAGAATGAAACATCTCAAGTGAACACAGAGCTGAGTCAAAAAAAAAAAGTAAAGAATTCAGTATCCATGGCTTGTTATGTGTGACTTCTCTTCTGAACCCAACTTAACTCCTCGTTTTACTGGGATCAGTTCTCATGGGTTCTTAAAATATTGTTAATTTTGCTTAAATAATGGCCTTATTATTAATAAAACTGCTCTTCTTAACCATGTGGCTAGGCCATGGCAAACAGATCAAGATATAAAACTTTTCTTTCTGAACAAGATCTGCAACAGGATTGCAACTGATTGCTCTCCAATTTACCCCAAAACAGCCCTCTGGTTTTCAAAGGAGTTTAACTGCTCCCAGAAAGGTTTAACACTGCAAAGAGCATTCCTAGAGTGATCTTCAGAAGAAGTAATTGAAGCTAAGGGCTGTGCCCAAAGGGGTGGCAAGGCACAGTTCATTATTTTTTTATTATCAAGCAGTAAAAAAATGCAGAAATGGAGATACAATTTAATTCCAGGCAGAAAAATACTGTAGCTAACACACAAAGTCATAGATATGACTCACATTTTAATTACATGAGGTCCCTTAACCACATGTTAAGGAAGTGAAACAGGTGAAACTGCTGGACAACAGTAATTTTGAACAACTATTAAACACAGAAGCTATAATCTTTTGGTTTCCTCCCAGAAGAATAGAGCAAGCAATGTTCAGCACCACCCTGTATCTGGCAGATAGGTTTACTATTCAAGATAACAAAAAAAAATTAATTTTCACTGCATCTACCCTTGTACACAAGGCTCAACCCTGAAACTGCTATCTATCCTATCACAAGGTGCAAGATCACATTGTAATGAAAACATGAGCCATCTCAGCAAATGATGCTCTCATTCCTGTTCCAGCCACCCTCAGATGTGGTGCCAGGACAAGGGGCCAGGTGCAGACTCACACGCCATGCCCTGAGACACGACAGGAGCTGCAGATCTACTTCATAAAGTGTCTGGCAAAAGCCTGCCTGAGAGAAAGGCTTGGTCAAAGGTCTGCCTTGCTGCTGGCTGGGTTCCTCCAAGTCTTGACCAAAGCTGAAGGTGCCCTTGGTGCCATGCAGGTGGCCTGGCACATCGTCTCATTCTCCCTCATGTGTGGCATCATTGGAATAAATAGAAAAGTCTGGCTTGGAGGTCAGAACCTCGGTGTTGGTAGAAATAGATGTGTGCTATGTGCTTGAAGACTGATGGGATAATCAGAGAAAGGGGTCTATAGCCAGTATTTCAGGTATTTCATTCAGAGAATGGCATTGCCAAGCTCGTAGGAAGTTTGACGCTCCTGTCTTTGCCTTCTCTCACACTCCTGATAGCGAAGAGAGTTTGCTCCAAGGCCACAATGATTTAATGCAGATATATTAACAAAAAAGAGCAACTCACACGTTTACAAAAACATGCTCTTGAGTTAACTCAGCTGGAGTTTGACCAGTGGAAATTACTCGGCTCAGACGTTTAAAAACCACGCTCAGTATAACCAGCCGTGACGGGGGAAGGAGCCTGTGTTCATTTAAAACTTTGTTGTGGGAAAAGCTTTAAACCCATTTGTCCCCCGGGCTTGTGCCCACGCTGTTGTGGCACCAGGAGCCTCGCACAAGCTGTCAGTCATTCACTCCAGCTCGTGTCCACCTTGGAGTGCTTCCAGGAGCATTCCACTGCTCACGTTTCGCTCTCGAGTCACCGCACCGGAGAAGTGACGTGGCTGAAGGGCCAAGCCGAAGGCAGCTCTGCCACTGCTTGTGGAGGAGGCAGCTGTTCCTCCCTGCAGTCCTGCCCCAGCAGGATCACACATTGCCCAGCGTGCCCTCGGTTCGCAGCTCCTGAGAATCACCTTGGAAATATTTGCTCTCTGTGAAACATTGACAGAGCCAAAGCTGTGCCAGCGCTGCTGCCCACCCCTCTGGCTGCTGAGCAAACAGGCAGTGGCTGCCTCTCCCCCAGAGCCTGCCAGCTGCTCCACACCACGTCCTGCGTGGGGAATTTCCTGCACAGGGACCCTCACTGTTCACACACTGGACCTGCAGCACTGCTTAAACACCACACAGCGAACACAAACAGCTCAAGAATCACTTTCCCCCCTCCTCCCTAGGAAGAAACACCACGCTGTATTTCACTTGAGCCCTCCTGGGCAAATGCATGTCACCAATAACTGCAACCAGTGAATAATAAATGTTAATAAAGCCTTTAATTGGAATCCTGTTGAAAAGCACTTTCTCCAGCACAGCTGGCAAGAGCCCCCTTGAACAGATGCTGCCTTCTTGCCAAGTACAACATAGCTAGAGTCACAATCAGCCAGCAGAGGCTAAGGTCATATGTGAACATCACTGCTGAAGCATGAGCTTTTCAAAACATGTGTTTTACAGACTGAAGTAATTCAGGAATTCTGCCTAAATTTTCCTCCTCTAGCCTTGTCGTTTTTGAGAAGGTGCTGGTTATTTCTGAGCATGCACACCATGTGCTAACAGAGTCCTGAGCTAAACCAGCACCCTGGGAAAGTGCTTCCTCCAGCCTCTACCTGCCAGGACATATCACCAATGGTTGCCAGAAAAACAGCTCTTTTAGACCAGTAACAGATGAAAATGTTCATAAAAACACCTTAACTCTCATTTCTCTTCACTTAGTTGGACACTGGTGGGTCTCTGCCTGCCCTGCCTCAGTCTCCTTGCCTCCAAAGCACTGCTACTTGCTGAGTCTGGAAGAAAACCCTTGCACATGCCCTGGTCCTTCTCTGAAGCAGCTCTTTGCCAAAGTCTAGCACCTTCCACAGACCGAGGTATTTGCCCAGAAATCACATTTGCTTGGAAGAGTCAGAGCACACTGCAAAGATCTGTCCCACAGTTTTATCCTGGCTGCACAGCATCAGGGGCTTGTGGGAATACCTGGTTTGGGGGTGGCAATTACAGTCTTTGTAAGAGCCAAGTGTGGGCTGTAACAGCCTTGTAACTGGCATTAAATACATGGTCTAGTCTAAACTATTTTTGTTCTAGTCCTTAGTAATTTCCCAGGTGATCCTTTATTAAGACTCATCGAAAGAAGAGACTGGACGCCTTTTAATGTTCCCTTAATTGACAATCTTTGCCGTAATTTTTTCTGTGTATTTTTCTACTTGAAACCCTTTGATAAGATGCTGGTTGGCATAAGAATTCTTAGGACAATTTCCTCAGAGAGCACACTGGTGTGGAAATTTGAAGGATGTGCTCCCTCAGTATCCAGAGTACTTCATACAAGACAAGGAAGATGGTCTTCTATGGAACAGCCATTGGTGTAAGTGAACCCTAATTTGCAACACATGAACAGAATATTCCCTTGGATAAATTAATAACTTCATTTTGAAACTTTGCAACATGAAACCTTCTCTTCCAACTGACAGCCGCTGGGTTTTTTTTTGTTTTGAACCGAAGAAATTCTCATTTACATTGGGAGCACGCAAAACACTTCCCCAAATACGTTTATTCTTCCATAGCCTCCTTCCTACTAATTTACCCAAGCCTAGTACTAGAATACGTTTCAATCATACGGCCAAAGATGCGAAAAAAGGCCACGATGCTTAGGGAACAAAAATCGCTCTGCTAAACAACGAGAGCTTAAGGAAATAATTCTGTACAAGACTCAGGCGTGTCAGAAAAGGCGCAGCCTTTGGGGTGGGCTGGCATGGGAGGGGGGAACGAGAGCGAGCGCGGCTTCCCAGGAGCCGGATCCCGGCTCCAGTAGAATTCCCACGGCTCCGCCGCCACCTGCCGGGCAGCCCGGACACCCCGCACCCGGGCACCCCAACCCCGGCACCCGCACCCGGGCATCCTCACCACCCCAACCCGGGCATCCGCACCCGGGCATCCGCACCCGGGCACCTCGCACTCCGCACCCGGGCACCCCCAACCCGGGCACCCCGCACCCGAGCACCCCAACCCGGGCTCCCCCAACCCGGGCACCCCAACCCGAGCACCCCGCACCGGGAGACGGCGNACCCAAGCCCGGGCTCCCCCAACCCGGGCTCCCCGCACCCGAGCACCCCAACCCGGGCTCCCCCAACCCGGGCACCCCAACCCGAGCACCCCGCACCGGGAGACGGCGTGTCCAGGACAGAACGCACGGCCCGGGCCACGCCACGGGAGCACAGGCACATCCCTGTGCCCTCGCGGGGGAAGTGGATGGAGATCTGCCGGACCCTTGGCACCTCTTTGTACCGCACACCCCGAGCTCTGCGGACCAGCAGAGCGCCCGGGCATCGGGAGTGCCGGGGCAGTTCCAAACAACGCAATTAACCAGCGACCTCCACCTAATTAGCGCTGACATCAAGCTGTTTAGAACGGCCGTAGCTTTGGCCAGTTGGAACTGGTCTGACAGACGTGAAACCAAGAAAAAAAGTTCAATCTGGGAAGTAAAACTGGAAGTATCTTGATCTTGGTCCAAAGCCATTCTGTGCCCAAGTTATTACTGTATGGCAATGCATAAAATCACAGCGACATCTTTTTCAAGAGTATCAAAATATTTTGCCCCTTTCTACAGGTTTGAAACAACTGACTGGAACAACACCAAAATGTGTTTTGTGGGACATGCCAGCCAATTGGAACATTGGTCAAATTGAGCTCCTCACGTGGAAACACATCACTACAACAGAGCTACCATGACAATAATGCACGGAGAAGCTGCAAACAAATAAATTGATTACAAATAAAACCTTTACTAGTTTACATAAACACTATTAAGCCTGTTGTTCACTGTATCTTCCTTAAGATCGTGGAATATGTTGCGTTGGAAGGAACCCACAAGGATCATCACAGGACAGCCCCAAGAATCCCACCCTGTGTCTGAGGGCATTTTCCAAACACTCCCTGAACTCTGCCAGCCTTGGAGCCCTGACCACCTCCCTGGGGAGCCTGGTCCAGTGCCCAACCACCCTGACTTGCCCTGTGGCAATTCCTCATGTACTTCACATCGGGGTCACCATGGCCGCTGCACTGAGGCCGTGGAACTGCAGAGAATTCTCCTGAACTGACTCTAAAAAGAAACCTAAAATACGGAAAAGTGTCTTCATGGTCTTGAATTTTGTGGGATCTGCATCTTGTAACTGTAAGTCTTTAGGCATTAACTTAAAAATACCCTAAAATACAGTCAAATGAAAAGTGACACGACCTCCTTACTGTAATAGAATCAGAATTCTCATCTGGCCCCACTGAGCTTCGGGAGGTGCTGGGACAGGTTTAGCTTAAAAGATAAATAGGTGCAAAAAGCTGAGGTCCAGTTTGTGCCAGAGTTTCAGTTTTCTCTGTGTATGAGAAACTTCTCCGGACTTTTGAAGTTCTCAGGAGTAGCAGGGGCTCCTGCTGTCGCTTCTTTTTCTTGTTACTGATTTGTTGATTTTAACTTCCTGTTGTAGAATTTGATGGCAACAGGATCAGACACATGCACTTCAACTCATAGAGCTAAGCTGATGGACACACACTGAGGATCAAATAATTATTTAAACTTAATTTGATTGATATTTTCCTAATTCTAACTTTTATTTGCTTATGAACATGACTGACCACTAAACACACTTAATTAAAAGTTGCTCAAGTTGCTGTGTTGGATCAACCCTTCCAGTATCTCTGACTACAGATTTGGTTACAGAAGCCAGTTTTCTTCTGCTTTCCCCTCTCTCTGAGGAGGCAAGAGGGAAAAAGGGCATGTTACAGCTTTACACTTGCTCCCTGTCATGGAAATGAGGGAGGCAGAGTTTGTGTTCCCCTGCACAAATCAGCTTTTTTTTGTACACAAACACCACTAATTACCTTCTCTTCATGTCTGAATATCAGAAAAATTATCTATATTTAGCAGACTCAATATAACATTAGGAGTAGGATGAGGCTTTGCAGCAAAACACAATGAACATCTCATTCAAGAACTCAGCGTTTCTCAAAGCCTAATGCCATCAATCCATTTGCTTATAGAGAGAAGAGAATGATTTTGATTAAAATTTCTGCCATCCTTTCAGTCAGCAGGGTTCTCAGCAGGAATCTTTTAGAGGACAACACGAAAGACTTCTGCTCTGGGCATGTTATTCCTTCTGTGGATCACACTTCTCTACATACACTACACCACACTCACGCAGATAACAAATGACACAATCTCTTATCTTCATCGTGTTGTATCCCTTCTTCCCTCCCATGTTCTGCTAGTGTCACAATAAATACAGAGGGAAGGGCAGAGAGTGAGAAAGGTGAGGGATATTTGTGAAATGAAGAGATGCCATGGGTCTGGTGAGAGACCAAGGCCCTGACTAAATACGGGACTACCACAGGAAGGAAACTTGAAAGTGGTGGGTAGGACAGGACAAGTAAAGGTCATGAGAGGAGACACATGTGAGTATGAAGAACTGAAGGAGAAAAGAAAGAACTGGTTTTATAAGAGGGGAGAAGCTCTGCTGCTGACTCCTTCTGCATCCAGTCCCAAATACAGCCCTGTTGTACCTCAGACACCTCACACATACAAGACCAACTATCAGGGCAAGTCTCCCTTCACCACTGCTGAGAAGAGCCTCTGGATTCCACTACGGATTTATTTTGGCTTGAATTAGAAAGCCTCTACTTTGGGGAAACAGTTTGAGTGCAGTTTTATTGAACCCCAGAAAAGTGCCAGACAGTGGAGAACATTTCAGCTAAACTTGAAGTGCGAATTGCCAATAGGATATAAAACCAGTTCCCTGAAATTCTTCTGATCGTGAAGTTTCCATTAAAACTGTGCAGTGCACTGTGGATATGTTACACCAGGCTGTGCTGGGTTATTTCCCAAGTACAGCTCTGTCAGGATAAGCACTGAGTACAGCTGAGAGATTATGACATCCCATGACAGCACTAGCCTTGACTCAAGCCGTGAGAGGTAAAATGTTCATCTCAGGAATGGGAGAACAGCCCTCATTCTCATTCCAGAAGACACCGACAAGTGGGTTTTAGTTAGAAGTACTGTAATTATCCACTTTGCAATAGGCAGTGTTCAGTGTTTCTAATTAAAGGTAGGGAACCGTACGGAACTTTGTAATTACGTGGGATAATCTTTGCAGCAAAACAAGACCTAGCCCACACTCGATTTGCATGGGCCGTGTAGGTTTAGAGCACGGCAAAAACATTTCACTTCCAGCCAGCTACACCAAAAGCAGAGGTACAGACCTGTATGGAGAGGATCATATCCCCTGTAAGATTCATTGCACTCGGAGCTAACACACACACAAATTTGGGTGGCGTAGATAGTACCTACAGAGAGGCGTCACCAGATACAGACTGAAGCTTCAGCCATAGGGATCGAGCCTATTTCAACGGAATTGCTGGGCATCACTTGGAGGAACAGAGCCTCTGGGAAGTGGCATTTGGTCTTAACCCCCTCCACAATAGTTTCTACAGTCTTGAGCCAAGCTGCTTTCTGTCACAAACTCTTTAGCTTGGCCACGTGGTCAACCATAACCCAGGCAGAGCAATCCCAGACAACCACTTTCCTAAACAACCCCAAATTTCAGGGACACGACTAGAAGCAGCTGTACCCCAGAACGATCTGTGGACCATCGACATACAAAGTTATGCAATGTATTACTTAATGAGAATCAGAGCTGCACCTTCAAATCAACAATCTGCTCTTCATTTCCTGACTATCCTGTCCTCAGGGCTAATCACTTTGGTGGTTTTATATCCAGAGAGAACCTGCCCCTGTGTACTTATGGCTGCTCCTTCAGCTTCTACAGATTTTTTCTCCTTGCTTCAGCACAGGGATAGGAAAAGACAATGATTGCTTTGAGACAGTGGTAGAGCAAGGTAATAGGGAGCAGTGATGAAGGAATGTGGATGGAGGTGTTGCCATGGCAACAGGGGGACAGAGTTTTCCAGCTTTGGGAAAGCAAACACATTTATCATCACTGTTTCTACTCTGAGTTCTGAGCAGCCCTTGAGACTTTTAGGGTGAGGGACAAGAGTGCAAACAGCATTTGGCCCCAGGGAGCTGTTCCATCATAGCAGAAGTTAAAGAGCAGCTGAGAAAGCCACACAGAAATTCAAACTGGTGTTGGGGTCAACACCTCCAGCATCAACTTCCGTTACTGAACTGCGTAGCAGATCCACAAATCCGTTATTTTTCAGAATAACTTGTAAAAATATCATTCCCGTGCTGTGAAACAGAATGTTTATTATCACATTCCCAAGCACTGCCTGTATCTGCCATATGTGTCACACAGGCCCTGTACAGTCAGCACTTCCCTGCCAAAACTGAGCCCGAGAAGAAAGAGCAATACATAACAACAGCAGTGAAATAATCCCATTACAAGTAAGGAACACAACAGAAATGAGAGCATCTATTGACAGTCCTTTATCAGTAGTAACTTTGGCTGCAATGCTTTTCTGAGTTAAGATGAAAAACTCCCTAGAAAGATGTGTCTTTACGTGTTCTTAAATATAAAGAAGCTGTTAAAGGATGAACTACAACATTAAAAAGCCTAAAGGAAGAACCACATGAACTCTGCAAGTTGGCAGAAGATTTACAGAGATGCAGAGGTGCCAGTTTTCAGAGAGCACCTCCCGGAGCAAGCAGTCTACAGCTTATAATTTCTGAGAGAGACGGTGGGAATGCTATTAAAGGGAAGTGCCACTTGGAGTAAAGCAACAAAATGAAAGAAATTGTATTTGAATATGTGGGTCTGCAAATGGTAGGTGTCTCTGCTGGTCAATACAAATACATTTTTGAGGAAATAATGGTAGTTCTAACGTTAAGGTAAAGGCTGATAATATCAGCAAGAAGATGCAAACCTTTCACCTTCTTGGGGGCACGATGCAGCTGACAGTGATACATGATATAATCTCTCCACCTGCTTCTTAGGGAAGCTGAGCATGACAGATAATCTCACGCTGTTTATTTTGGAGGAGTAGATAAATTCACCTGGAAAGCCATGAAGACCCTTGTTGAGGTCACAGCAGTTTCTGCAGGATGTCACATCATTTACACTTTCCAATTTGTTTCTGCCTCTGTCTGCCACCAGACCTCAGCAGCACCTCAGAATGCAGTCCAGATAACTTTTAAAATACACAACAACAGCCTAGGAGCAGGAGGCTCACGGTATTAACACACCATCAGTAGTGCCCCATGAGGCATTCAGGCTGCTGGCCACAGCAAACAGAAAACCCACAGGTGCAGCTCTGCTGCTCCCACCCAAACTGTGCCTGACCAAGTCGTGGCCCAGGGTGGCTTGGAGAGCTGAACAACCCAGATCTGAACAAACACATGGTCCCCAGTGCTTCAACACATCTTCATCAGGGATGAAAAAGGAAGAACTGCTTCTCACTTTGCCAAGCCTAGCACCAAGCCGTGCTTCCAAGGAAGACGGGGGATGTTGGATAAATTTCTGTACTGCTGTACCAGGTGTTCCTGCAATACCACAACAGCAAATCAAAGTAATTTTCAACCTATGGTTGCCCAGCTCTTTCACACAACTGTAAACTTCTGTCTTGCTACAGAAAAAAAAAAAAGAAACAAATGCTAGCATTTCTCTTGGGGAAAAAAGAGAAAAGCAAAAGGAACCGAACAGAACAGACACAGGCAAACTCTGCCACGCACTCTTCAGGACTTTTGAAGCTTAACATGGAAGAAATGCTGAAAGCAGAACCACAAGCTGCGAATTTTTACATTTGCTTCCTATTTCTCTTAAAAATCCTGTCAATCACATCTCAGCAGATAAACTCACTGCTAGCAGTTTCACCTTACCACAGGCATCATCTCTGTCTTCAGCCAGCAGACGTGAACACGTTTCCTTTTGCACTGCCTTGGAAAACCCTGTAGATCTACTTGGAAAGGAAAATTCCTGGCTCAGGAGTTCCTTAAGCCATAAGCCAGCAGAAGAGCCTCAGCAGAAGGGGATTACTCTGAGCTCTTTGCACCAAGCGCTGCAGCAACGCTTTCAGGGCTGCAGGACAGAGCTGTGGGCCAAGCAACTGGAAGGCCCTGAGACTCCAGCTTATTCCCTCAACACAGCACTTGCTTTGGGAAGCAGTGATTTAAAAAGCACCATAGCCTGGGAGGAAAAAACCCTCCAGAAGCATGACACTATTCTCCAGTTGCTCCTGCCTTTCCTGCTTCATTCCCAAGGCACCCACCAGCCGGGCTGGCTGTCCTTCCCCCTTCCACCACGAAATAAACCCCCAGGTAAGAAGACACACGGTTCAGCACAGAGCACGTGGTCAGAATTGATTCCTCCCAGCCTCCAAGCTGACTTCTTGACTTTGCTTTATTCAGAAAGTGCCTCTGACCATCACAGCACAGCTACTATGTCCGTCCTCTTTCATCTAAACTTCTTTACGTAATGGTGAATTTAGGCACGCGGGGGGGAGAAAAAAAGAACAACAGCAAATAATTTTTATTCTCACAGAACAATCTATTTGCAGGAGAAAAGAGATGGTAAATTGCTGCCATTTTACTGTCTTGTTTGAATAATTTTCTGTGGGAGAATTTTAAATGCCTTGTGCATCGGGAGGGGGCAGCTGCTCCGTTTTCCATATGGGTATTATGGTGCGAGGCACTGATGCAATTTGGAAGATGGACTATTGACTGTTGTGAAACGATGCTGAAAATGATGCAATCAATTTAATTCTCTAATGGCCTAAGTAAAGGAGGGGAAACTTTCTGGGCATTGTTTGACCTGCCTTACGAGAGACTGAAAATCCACTTCTGAGCAATCAGAAGATGGATCTCATTTTATACAACTTTCTTTGAGTCAGTAGCTGAAGGAGGAAGAACTGAATCTCAATTTATAATTCTAGTTCCTTCCACTATTACTCAAAATGAATAAAGATGACAGTTTCCATTCCAAAACCCAGAGTGCTTCAAGCCTTTAGATGACCTTCCAGAGAACAGCAAGACAGTCTGACTACAGTCATCAAAAGATTTCTGGTTTAATTGGATCTTGTAGAAGTGTGCTCTTTATTAAATATTTTGTGGCAATGAATTGGTCTGAGGTTTTCTTTTTTAAAAAATAGATACAGAGTGAGATGGCTGTGTCATAGGATGAAGGGAGGCATCATTTCAGTTCCCTGCTCTGACCAAGTCAGGGATGTCTGGCATGAAAAATGACCTAAGTACCTGAACCTCTGTGTGTGAGTTAGAGGGCAAGTGAGAGAGCACGTGAATCTGGGTGTCCAACAGAAAAACGGACTTTTGTTCTGAAAGTATAAATGATGGCAATTCTACACTCACATTTAAAAAAAAAAAGGGTTCATATTGCTCCACATCAGGATTAACATGTGTTTTAAAACATGAAAACTTGAAATTAGAATTGCTGCATTTTCATCAATAAAATAATGACATTAAAAAAAAGAGGGAAATTGTCATATCCTCTAGATCAATACAGGTTGCTTCAGGGAGTGTGTGCACTGCAGAAATCATCATTTCTGTTACATCATTAGGTACAGTGGGAGACAAAGACCATGTTACCATGTTTCTCTTTTTTTTTTAATGAAGAATTTGTTTAAACAAACAGGAAAACTACAAAAGCTAGTTTTACCTCACACCTGGTGAACTGACATTCCATGGACACGTTTAAAATAGGTGTCATTTAAACAAACCAGCCCTAAGTTCAGAGCATTGTCTGCTGCTCCTGTGCATCTGCAAGTTCTCTCCTGACCCGTTCCCTGGGCCACACCACGGGGACAGCCCTGGTATTTCTCTGTTTATTGCATCATGCAATATCACTTTGTAATGTTCTTCTGGCCCTAAACACATCAACCTGAGCTGCTCTCAATCACACCAATGTCCAGGGAGAAAGGCTAATCCAAAATTTGTTTGTCAGCATCAGCTTGGTGCTGCCTCTAAAGGACACTCGGATCCACAAGTTCTGTTTTTAATTCTCAGTCCCACTGCAAGTTTCCTGAGCAGGGCATTTAATTCCATCACAGCCGTCACCCACTCCAAGCACATACTTACTGCTGAAGCTGTAATTACCCAGGACAGGGCCACCTAACCCTGAGCACCTGTAACAGCTGGCAGAGAGCAGGGAAAGGGTCACAGCTGGACTCCAGTGCAATATTGCATTACACACATCACAACACCGAGCAAGGCCCTCCCAGCCAGGGCACCCCAGCTGAGCATTTCTCCCACTGTTTCCCTGGCCTTCACAGGCTGAACATGCAGAGAGATGCTCTGAACAGAAAGGCTCCCAGCTTTCTGCATGAGGATGTGCAAGGAAAGCGTCCAGGACCTGATGCAAACCTTGCTGGTTCAGCCTGCCTGCCCTGTGTCCACCACATACCCCCTTTAAAGTGAGTCTTCAGGATAAACAATGCCTGAACATTTTTGATTAAATGCTTTTCAAGCTCTTAAAGTCCCTAGCAAGTGAGTTAGTTTGGTCTGTGATATTGCATTATACCAGAATGATTGATTGAAACAAACCTTTTCCCCTCTCACTCTGTCGCTATTTCCACAAGTCTTTTGACTCTGGCAAGAAGTATGACATTATTGATTTGCTCTGCACTGCTTGTTCTGGAGCCTCATCTGCAAACACATTATTCTTTATTGCTTCAATAATTTCCCCGAGTGCACAGAACTCCATTGTATTTTTTTTTTTTTTTTAACTTAGCATGTAGTGATTCTTTAAATTTTTTATGTGCTCTGAAGCTGAGTATCAGCCATTTGCCGAAACGCACTGGAAGGCAACCAGGAATTCAGATGTTTCCATAGACATGCCACTACTCCTTTTGCTGATCCAAAGATGCCCACAGAGGTTTTGTGTGGTCTGGGACACCGACAGCACACTGCATTCAGGCAGGGCTTCCAGGGATGAGGAGGGCTGGGCAGAGAAGAGAAACTGATTCTGAACTCAGGGCAGAGCCCATTTCTGTGCTCAAACGGCTCCTGGTCAGTAGAAGTAAAAGCAGCGTTTGATGCCTCAGCCAGGCCCTCAGCACACCCCAGCAAAGGGTCTCAAAGCACCTTCATTTTAACCCTTTTCCTTCCCAAACCCTCTGCTCATGGTGCTGAATGCACACCCGTCTTAAAATGCATAAAGTGCACAGTCGTAAAAACCCTGCATGATTTGAACACCTGTTCCTTGAGAGGTGAACTATAAACCCAATGGGACTGGAAAATCCCTGCTGGGAGAAGGAGCACCCACAAAGCCAGGCTAGGAGGCATTTGTCCCAGAAGCCACGTCTGTATGGAGGAGGTAACGAGCTGACACAGGGGTCAGAAATATGCTGGGGGCTCCAAGTGGAGCCCACTCAAACTAAGGGAAGCCCAAACCACACAAGTACAGCGTGGTGTGACTTGAAGGAGCTTTGGTCCAGTGGTTCTGTGATGGGCCAAACCCACCAGAAGCACTGAGTGCTGCTTATTTTCTCAGGCTGCTTCCTTGTGTCTCAGCCACCTGCTGTAACCCAGCTTGCAGGCAGAGGACCAAAACAATTACAGTAAACCAGAAAACCTCCCACTCTCATTAGAGATGTGAATGAGCTGTGATCTTCACATTTAGAAGCATTTTAAAGTTTCCAGGATACTGCAACATACAGAGTTACTTAGCAGCCTGGAAAGGTCACATCTACTCTGCTTCCCACCACTGTTTACAGAGCACGGTAGGCATCAAAAACAATGGATCGTGGATTTTCATGCTATAGGTTCAGGGGGAACAGAAATCAGAAGACAAGAACGTGTTTGCAAAATAACAAAACTGTGAACGGGGCAAGCAGACAGTAACACATCCTCTGTCATGTGAAAGTCACCTTTCACTGGCCTTCAGAGGAGCGCCGAGCATGCTCCACGTCTGAGGAATCAGACTGAAGCCTTGAATAACAAACCAGGAATAAATCCATAAACTAAGATTTCATTGTACACAACATCTGCCCAGAAGCCATTTTCCACCTCAGTCTTTGCTTTATGACCAAAGAAATTAACAGCTTCGTGTGAGGTGTTGGGCAGAGAGTTCATAAAACCAAAACCCCAAAGCTTCTCTTTGTCAAGCTGCCAACTTGTCTGTTTTGAGTAGCAAAGGGTGGTCCAAAATAGAGAACACTTTTACACCCCGAGGTATTGCAGATGTGACACTTCAAAGATACATGGCCTTATAACAGATTGTGTGGTGATCTTCCCATGCAGAAGATATCTCTTTAGAGGGTATGTTTAGAGGAAGGAGAATGCTATAAATTGAGCAGTGCTGCAAGCATATACTGAAATTCAATATATAAAACCCCCTCACACGTTCTCCCTCTCTCGGACAAGCTGGGTGATGTGATGCAATTCTGCTGACTCACTCCCATCGCCACGAACCCCAGACAGCTTTTCCCTGCAGGGTGGAGGCAGAGCATCATCCCAACAACCAACCTTACTCGCTTCTGGAAGTGCTTCGCTAACCATCTCCTTCCCTACTTAGAAAATAAAAGATCTCTTTTCAGGGTGGTGGAAGTCATACCCAAACCCTCACATAAAGCAGCTCTCCCATGAAAGCACACAACCTGATGCTGAGCACGCAGAGCCTGGACTGCCACTTGCTGCATCTCTTGCTGCATCACTTGCTGCAGACACGCTCTCAGAGGTGCTACCCAGAGGGTCAGAGCAAGGCTGCATTAAAGCACCAAGTTCTGGTTTTGTATCAGTGAAAACTGGGCCAGCTCCATTGCAATCAGCAGAGTGCTGCCTCTACACCAGCGAAGAATCAGGCTCAAAACTGATTTTATCACGTTTTCAAAGACTGTCTCAGTGGTTTTAAACCTGTTTCTTTGGTTGTGCGGTTTTTTGACCTTATTTAAGGGACTTTTCAGCAGTTCTAATCTGCACATCTGTTCAATGCAACAACAGGGCAATTACAAAGGCAATTTCGAAAGATACTTCTCGTACTTAGGACTGTCAGATTCTCGCAGGTGACAGCTGTTTTGCCACACTGCCAAGCTCACAGCAAGCTTTGTATCACACCCAGAGCAGCTCCAGGAAAACTATACACAGGCCACGAATCTCTGTGGTGACGTGAAGACTTTGTCAATGGATAAAACATCACAGGGTCCTGCCAGGGCACGGGGGAGGCTGGGCTCACCTCAGCTCACCTCCAGCCCTGCGAGCCCTGTGGCACCGCTTCCTCCTGTGCCAGCACCTCTGTGCTTTCTGCACAGGAGCATCCTCCTGCTTCCAGGCACCCTCGGGAAGCAACTGAAACAGGGGGCTAAGGGCAGAGGACATTATTTTTGTCTTGTTGGTACCTTTACAGATTCAGGCTAAGCCTTTTAAGGTGAGGGGTACCCATCTGCTGATTTCGGGGAAATTCGGGGCAGTTTAAAAACTGTGGAGCACTTCCCCCCCCCCTTTAAATTAACACCTACATTTCTTTTCCCGCATTTAATGCAAACCTTGCTAATTACAGCCTGATACTAATTACCATCCTGCAGGTCACCAGCCAGCATCAGACTCAGGGGAGGAGAAAGGCACCGACTGTACAGCTGCAGCATCTGCTACTGGTCAGACCACGCCGACAAACTGGGATGTGCTCCTGATCACAGCTGCTCTTCAGTCCCCCACTAATGTCTGCACTGCTTTAAACCCTCTCTTCTGGTTTTAATTCTTAGGGCAGTCACTGTCATTACAGTAAGTGGCTTCCTTGCCCCCATCCCTGCTTATATTGTACTGAATTATGTACTTTGAGAACATCTTTCCAACTGACTGATGAAACCTCTCTCTGCTGGGTGAGCTCAGGCATTAATGTTGTATCAGAAACACGTCGAGTCCTTAGCCTGTTGGGGATAAACTAAGTCTACTGAAATATTGTAAGAGGCTCTTCTCCAAGAAGTCACTAGAGCAAATCACTTTCTCTGTAAAGTAAACAGGTTTACTTCCTATGAAATACTAAACATCTCCTGCTTTCATTACTTCAGTATGAAAATTGTGCTTTTCTTTTCCTAAGCCAACAGGTCAGTTTGAAGGTCTAAATGAAGCTCAGACGTTGTAATGCCCCTGCATCTAATTTAATACTTACCTCTGCTGCAAATGCTGTTCACAGTTATTTTGATTTTGGATTTGTGAGTCAAAGGAACTTATCTGCTCATTGTTTGCAAACTCCTCCACAGGAATGGTACCTGATATATTTAATGAAGGCTGGAATACAGGAGTTAGGCGGGAATTTTGCTCCCTCTTTGTTGCCACTTTCCCAATGGCATTCCCTGCTTCCCATCCTAAACAGCACCAGCTGCAGATAGCTACACGTCAGGCACGTTTCTAGGGGCCTCACAACTGCCAGCCACAGAAATCTGACTTCATCTGTTGACTGTGAAGTGCTGTAACAAAGAACAACTCCATGGCTAACAGCAGCATCTCTTCAAAACACAAATCTTAGTATGGTAGATTGAAAAGCTGTTGCCTGACTTATTTTAAAAATCACATATGGTTCAGAATATACACATTTTTTGCTATTTCACACTGCTTTTAAAATGAAGAAAGAAGATAAAATAATTTCTAGTAGGGAATTACGTAGGGACCTATATAATAGAGACAATCACTGCACAGCCCTGGAGAATAACACAGCCACTCTCTCACCCCAGCCAGTCAGTTGACTGAAATCACCATTTATTATTCCATTTGCATCATCTGAAATGAAGCAGTGTGTTAATGTGCTTTGTCAAATAAGGAATGGTGGAGATCTGTTAAGCACTTCAACAAAAAGATGGTGCATGCTTTGATTCCTGAATTCAGTGCATAGGTAGCACTCAGTACTCGCCCCTGCCCTGCACCAGGAGGGCACACGGGGGTCTCTCCTCTCCATCCCGTGCCAAAAATCTTCTCTGGTGGTTGTTCATTTCTCATAGAAGCTCATTGCCTTTAATAAGGCAGGAAAACATTATCAGACTGCAGTGAGAGGACTCCCCACCCTCTTTGCCTGTTCTCCTTTGGCTGTTTGTTCCCCAGTAAAGGACAGCAAATCAAGTACGCAACAAAACCTGCAGCCCTTGGTGGTTTGGTTTGGTTTTTTCTTGACACCTGGATGACTTTTTAAGAGGCTCTGCTTTCACAAGCTGAGTTCATTCCCACTGTGCTCATGCTTTTATTCACAAGTACAGCAAAAGCTCCTACTCACCCTGCGTTTTATCTGTCTTCATGTGTCAGTCAGAACGAGGTGCCAAGCGTTGTATTTTCCTCGGCTAAACATTTTACAAAGCCTGTATTTCACGTACCCAGGACACCCTGATCAATCCAAAATAAAACCTCCCGCTTTTGAACGGTCTCTGTTAAGAAAACAGGATCAGGAGACCCCAAGACTGAGCTTAATGCAGCACTGAGCACTCTGGCTGCAGGGTGCTCTGGGGCCTTGGAGAGCCTTCTGCTCGGACTTCCCACTGAGTAAGGGCAGCTGGAGCCTTGGTGGAAGCCCTTTACAGACATCTACACTGATCTGATCCCAGGAGACCAACAGCTGGGACACAGCCATGCTGGATGGCAGGACTTGGCCCCACAAATACAGGGAGATACTCCAGGATGTTCCCTGCATTGATTTTCTCCAGTAAATTTGCCCAATGATTTGAAGGAATTGAGATTTATAATTTTTTTAAAATCTGAGGTCAAAATTGAAGAATAGCAAGTTTTCTGTCAGCAGTTTACGTGTGCTCACTGCCTATCTAACTATTTACTAGGTAGTGTTATACCCAGTCTGCCAATATCTGACTTTCTGTCTGGATTTGTGAAGGAACATAAATCTGGCAAATGACTGCAGATCCTTTTTTTTTCCTTGAAAAATCTAATTTTATTTTCAGCTTAGTGCTGATTCATGTAATAACTGATTTTGAAGAAGCACATTTTCAGATATTTTGATCTTACAAGTGTTTTTAAATTCAAGAGCTTCATCCACATTGGAAAACCACTCAGAGAATACATACAGAAAATTAATTAGAGTTCAGTTCCTGACAGAAGCTGAGCATCTGCTGAGTACACAGACCCAGTTTCCAGTGGGAAATAAATAAATAAAAATCAAACCCCAAATTAAATCAATTTGTATTACAGGCACTCAGAAGCATTCAGAAGTGGGCATTTGTGATCTAACTTTAACATAAAGATGTTCAGAGCTAGCTGGTGTAAGCAGCTTTTTCACACCAGTCCTAACACCAGTCTAGCATCAGAACTAAGGAGTTTTGGGACTATTTCAGAGCAAGCAGGAGCTGCCTGTCAGCACTGACCTGGGTCATGCCCAGTTTTGATGGACTCAGGGTATTTTATCACATACTGTGCTAGATAAAAGTATGATAATTATTATTAAATGCAGCTGTTTTCATAACAGGATTTTGTTCCTTGTCAAGATGCAATCAAACCCTTGGGATAAGTTTTTTATATAATTCTCAGTGATGGAGCTCTGATTCTGGATTCTTCAGAAGTCACTTACATTAAAGCCTTCTATGTTGACAGCGAAATTTTGGCTGTTGCTTCAGATTTCCCTGTCATGTCTCCTCTCTGCAGTTCATACCAACAGGGCCCTTGCAAGATCATCTCTGTGCTTCATTCTGTGTATTAAGGGCACCCTCCCACCCGGGCCACTCACATCATTAACCCTCAATTGCACATATTCTTACCTCCCCCTCTCTAACCTCCACAGACAAAGCACCTCATGCCTTGCGAAAGACGGTAGCACAAATCCATGTACGAATGTGAATCAGAAGATCATTTAAGGAAACAGGTTTTTAGTACACATGATTCATTCCTAACTAGACCTTTGTGGTAATACATGTTTTATATCCATGGCACCTACAATAAGTCCATGCAAGAACCATTCTTTGTGAAGCCCAGGTTCCCAAAGGGAACACGGTTACCCAAAAGGTGTAAACATAAAAGTTTTAATTTCAGAGGGTCATTAGCTCACGAGAGCAGGAAGGAACAGATACAATCTTTTAGGGTAATTAATTTGCAGTGCACAGAGGAGCCTGCAGACAGGCCAGTGCTGCAGATCAAAGCCCCACTGTGCTGTTTCGTGCTGCCAATACCAGAGCTATTGATAACCGAAAGTGTCACTATTCCACCTAGGTTATTGCTGGCCTAAAAACGCCAATACATATTTAAGACTCACTCAATATCGTAGCTGAGTCTACTTGTGATAGACTGGCAGGGCAGATAAGGGTTTGTGCACAGAGCTTGGAAAATACCCCCAAAGCCCTGGTCTTCAAAATTCTGTCCTGGACAGACAGGCTTTGTTTGTGACATGGAGCCAATGTCTCAGGAGAGAGAAATAGTAATAAATTATGCAGCTCTTACTGCTTCAGGATGCCACTGTTTCCCATTCATCCTTTCATTCTCTCTGTTGTCTTTAAAAGGCAAAATCTCTCACTAAGCCTCCTGTTGATGGCCTTTGGGCATATTTGAATACAGGATCAGAAAACAAAACCAGCAGGGAAATACACACCATCCCTAGTGGATAATTGAAAAGGATGACCAGTTCCAGTCTGCACCAAAATCTGTCACACCCCTGGAACAGTGCAGGATGCTCAGTAACAGCAAATGGCAGCATCATTACAGCACTAATGCAGTGCAGTCGTGTGGGAATACTGAAATCCCTGGAATGTGAGAAGAATTTAGAATCCAGCTGATAAGGCTGTAAATCATCACTCAGTCAGGGCTGCAGGTATGAATTGTGGCGAAAAAACAGAGTGGCAAAACTCCATCGTTCACTTCATTGTATTCTTTCCCCTTCTATGTCTCCCTCCCTCTTTCCCAGTTTGAATTTCCAACAAAATTATGACAAAATTCACATCCTTTCCCATCATTTTGACTATGCTCTTCTAGCTGGAACTGTCATTAGAATGGAAATTGCTTTCTTGCTTTTTCACCGCCTTTAATAATACACAAGACTAATTATTTATTTTGCCACAGATTAATTTGCAGCTGGAATACAATGGAGATACAGTGCACATCAGCTTGCCAGAAGGAGAAGAAGAGTTAACACTAAAGAGGGTGATTAGTTCACACAGCCAGGGACAGACCCACAATTGAGAGAAATTTTTATCACCCTTCCTTTTTTAATCAACCACGACTGCCAACTGATATGTAAAATGGACCCAAGGCATTTTTTTTACATCATTTTAGCCTGGATTTGGTCAGAAGAATGAAGCTGAATCAAGCCACTGTTTTGTGAAGTTTAGAAAAATCTCACCTGAGCCACAAAATGAAGATAAATTACTGAAATGTCAGCTGAACTAGGAGATTCTGTTCTTTGCAAATTGGATAACTGTAGGTTTCAATGAATTTTTAAGTGGCTGAGTTGGGCCTGCCTCAGTACAGCTCTGCCTTTCTAGCCAGCCCTCCTGTACTCGCTGTTCCTCTGACTTTGGAGGTGGTTTAGGGTGTTCTGTAAATGATTATCTGGAAGGTCAGTCCTGGCAAAAAGCACCTAGAATTCTGAAAATCTTCTCTTTAAAAGCTGATATGCACAAAACCACATTAAAGAAAAGTAATCTATGCACAAAGTTACTTGCTCAGTAGGGCCAACCTGGTCTCTTCTCCTCTCTCATGAGTTACTCGAGGGCCAGCTGGTCTCGAGCAGAAACAGCTGGTCCAGCACAGCTGTAACTCTTCACAACCCATCGAGGTGGAGGCTGCCTGCAGCCCACCCCTGCTCTCCCACAGCAATGTGTCTCACAACGCTGAGGGCATTTTAAGATGCTCTTATTTTCCACCAGCACTCTATGAAAATACATCCACTGTTTGTAATACAAGAGCACGGCAGAACCATGGGTTTATTCTGAAGATCAGTGGCACTGCAGTATGCTACCAAATCCGTGTCCCCACCACATCAAACACACCACACTTTGGACTGGCATTTAATACAGATATTTGTAGCCTGCAGGAATAATAAATGAAACTAATTAAGTTTAATAATTCAAGAGAACTTGGCATGTCTGATTGCTACATAAAGGCTAATTATCTTTCTCCTTTTCTTCCAAATCTCCCCCTCCTCTCACCAAATTAATCTGGAAACTTCATAAAATATGAAAATATTAAGGAAAAAAATCGTAATGGGAAATCCTTTGAACACACAGAAAATGCCCTGCAACAGATTTACAGCTGATGCAAACTTAAATAAAATCCTAAAGATTTTTTAAAGAGTAATGCCTGTTTTCACAAGTAGCCAGCTTAGTCATAAAGGAGATTTATTTTCTTATACATCCTCTCATCACAGAAACAGGACCCAAAAAATTGTCTTGGGCAGACCTTACTAAATCCAAGTCATCAGCAACACTTGAGCAGAGATCTCAGATACTGCAATCCCTGCACCAATTAGTTCCCATGTGTTGGCACGCAGTAACTTTTATTGAAGATCTACTTCTTTCAGCAGTGGAATGTTTAAAAGCACTAATATTTCTAGGAAATTACCGCTCTCTTCTTTTTCCTCATTTCCCAGACAGCGACAATCAAAACACAAGTTTGAGTTAACTATTCGAAACCTTAATAGTGTCTTAGACTGAGAGAAAAAACAATTTGTCAGTCAAAGAGAAGATAAAATTGAGAGAAGGTTTTATCAGAAGCACTGGACTCGAGGGGGGAAGGTTCTGTGGGAAGAGCTTGCCCTGGATGCAGAATGCTGAGTGTGAAGCACTCCAGGTCAGCAGGTGCAATGAGGGGAGTGTTTCATTCTAACACAGAATGCACCACCAAATTACAGTAAAACCCAAACCCCAGTCCCAGCTGAATCTATTGATTTTCTTCCAAAATCCACTTCTGGCCAGTAGCCTTTTTCCAAGGTGAAGATTTAAAGAAAATACTCTTTAACAGATGATTAATTTCGTTCACAGTACAGCGAAAATCTTTAGAGCCAGAGGTTGACTTAGATTACCTTGCTAACTAATAAAGAGACCAGGTTTTTAATTAGGTTGCCTAAAGCTCATTCTGCCTTCATTATTTATGATTCTTCCTTCGCACAGTGTAATTACTCCCAGCAACATACATATATACATATATATGTTACAAAAACCCCCTACACACACATATATATGTATACAGAGAGAACACCATGCCAGTAAGAAGCTTCCTCCTCCTGCACAGGCATTTCTACCTAACAGTAACCATGAAAAGAGAGAGCTGGCACCTGCTAACATTGCTTTTCCTCTTCTTCAGGTCCCTCTTCTCCGGGGACATCTGCAAGATACATCTAATAGGAGGGCTGCTGGGCAGGGTAACTATTACCATGGTGTTTCTTCTCACTGTGTACATCCATTTCACATTCATGGTTTGACTGGAAACGCTCCCAGGCAAGGCTATTTCCTCTTTCAGTGCCTGAGCAGCAGTGATGGATTCTCAGCAGCATCATGAAACCCACCACTTTTTGTGTGTAAAATATGTTCAGCATTTGCCTGGTGGAGTAACACTGAACAAGGCTGGCTCCCACACTGCTGTTTGAAATCACTGGAATGGGGTGTTTCATGTGCACGCAGTGTGGGGTGTGCAGAGAGCTGCCTAAAGGCCGTGAATTATTTACAACTTCACCGTTACTCATTTCGGAGGAGCTGCCTTTGCTCACCAAGTCCCACGCCTCCTCATTTGCCATGACCAGCAGGGAGGCTGTGTTAAGGCAGCAAACTTCAGCCCAGAGCCTGTGCTAGACTTGCATCTCACCGGGGGCTGGAAGTGCAGCAGCTCTGGGGGAAGCTCTGCTGGGACACGCGGGAGAGGAACCAAAGGCAAAGCAGCTCCTCCCGAACGCCGAGCTGTCCCTGCTGCCTCTGTTCTCAGGCAGAGACGGCAACCGAACACAGGCAAGAGCAATGCAAGCTACACACCACCAAAATGTGCCTCCCAGCCCTAAAGGATGGTTTGCTAAGTCCTCAGTTGTTGCAATCACTGCTTACCCCAACACCTGCAAAGGCTCCACACTTGCACAATGTTCAGTTTGTGAGTCTCTGGGACAGGCTTTGTTGGCTTCTGTATCTCACCTGAGCAGGCTTCTTTCTTTTCCTCAGCTGTGCCCAGAGAGATCATTTGAGGCCAGTAATTACATACCCACAGCACATCCTCCTGCTATGGTATACTACGCTTTTTCAAAGTTTAATAAGCCTCTGAAAAAAATGAGCATTGCTGCTCCGTTGCATTGGGGTGTAATAAAGTTGTTTATTTTTGTCCCCAAGGGTTGAATTAATTCACTCCAGCACCCTGCCTATGCAGATATACTGCCACCATTATTTGGGCACAGGGAAAAGAAAGTTTGTGGCATTGTTCATTTGCATTGTAGCAATCCTAAAAACCCTGTCATTGACCAAGCAATGCCTTTGGATCCTAACAGACCAGGAAGAGCAACTCCAGTCAATGAGCTCATAATCCGATTTAACAGGGAAATTTTTATTGCCTTTTTATCTCTGGCTTGTAAAAAAAAAAAAAAAAAAAAGTATTTAA
>VZRR01004857.1:630372-684034 GCA_013398015.1 Oreocharis arfaki
TTAGCAGGCTCAGGGGATGACTTCTCTCCATGTTCTTTGCATGCACAAATCAGAAAACCTGATACCAGCCCAGTGAAACAGAAAGACCACCAGCACCACAATTAAAAAAAAAAAAAAAAAAAAAAGAAAAAAAAAAAAAAAAAAAGGAAAAAAAAAAAAAAAGAAAAAAAACAAAACAANAAAGGAAAGGAAAGGAAAGGAAAGGAAAGGAAAGGAAAGGAAAGGAAAGGAAAGGAAAGGAAAGGAAAGGGAAAAGAAAATAAAAGAAAAAAGACAAAACCATAATTTCTTTTTCCTTTAAAGCACGTGAAAGGGCTGGTAGAAGGCACCCAGAGTAGCTTATAAACATATGGTACAGCAGCTTCCCAGCAGGAAGGCAGGGCTCAGTTTCTGCTCAGACACGCTGGCATGCGAGGTCCTGCTGCAGGAGGAAGGACCTGCCCGGGGCCATTTCTCTGCACCAGGAATGAGAGAGCAGCTCAGGACAGTGAACCCCACAACACAGGTGTGGCTACGGTGAAAAATACACTTAGTGGCTTTCCTTTTTCCCCACAGTCCATGCCCAAGGACCCCCACAACATTCTCCTGGCTCTGGCTATCTCCAGCTGTACTAGAGACCTCTGGGGCCACAGGTGCAGGAATAAATTAGTACAGATCTGTTTTGTTCAGATCAGCATATTTCAGGTAACTGGAATAAAACTGGACAACAGAGAGGTCAGACTGAGATGGTCAGTGACAGGACAGATACACTCTCTGCAGGAAATGCAGGGAATTGCTGAAGGTCTCCCGGGTTCACTCAAGAGAGCTTTTCCCCCGTTGGGTTTGCAGGATTTAGATAACCTAACTCCCAAATGATTCTTGTGAACTTGTTACTTGTCTCTGATATAAAATTTCCCTGTTTGAAGTGGGTCAGATCTTCATGGAGAAGATTTTCTGTTCCTACAGGGAATTACTCAGCTGAAGTTCAGATTATCAACAGGATTCTGGTACGCTCAGACTTTCCCCCGCTGATCCTACAACAAGAAGAGCCCCTGCCCTTCTTTTGGCAGCTTTGTCCATTTGGCTAGTGGATCCTCAAACATTTGAGTTCTGCATTCCTCGAAGTCTGGCATTCAAGCGCTCAAAATACATCATCTCCCCAGAAAAAGTGGGATGCATTAGTGAGACAGCAGCTCTACTCAAGGCTGATATGCCAAAGCAGAAATCCTCGTTACACCTGCTCACAACCAGCACTGCAGGCACACTTCAGAAGAGCACGCATGGAAACAGTCAGCACATCAGTTGTGATAATTCCTGTCCTATTTTTTGCTCGTGAGCTGGTGATGACCAGCGAGCCTTTCCTTCCCCCCCGAGCAGAGGTAAGGAACGCAGAAATTTGCACGTGCACACACGGCCTTAAAGCAGGACAGACTCCTGGCACTACTGAACCCCGTGGGCACTCAGTGCTCAGGATGCTGTTGCCCACCACACGTTCACTCATGCGCCTGCAGTGCTCCTGGCAGTGCTTGTAACTGCCCACAGTTGATTTACATGTTGCATTTTAAGCGTTAGAAATGAGCATGAAGCTGCCTGAGGGTCTGAATCCTTCTGAAAACATCGTACATCGTGTCAGGGGACGCAGAGGAAACAGCTCTCCCACAATATAACAGCAGGAACAAAGTTCCCTCCAGTACTTCTGCAGCATCTATCCCATACATCAGTGACTAATTTGGGCTGCTGTAACTTCACTTAGGCCCATACAGTCGCACTGGGAAGCAGAATTATGCCACTGTGTCTATAGGAGGGCCTATTCCATGCTTATTGCAAAAATAAGTGCCTTTTAAATATATACATATTGGTGAATTCAGCTTGGGATGAATGGGGATGAGGAATACTGATGTACTCAGCCAGCCAACAACAGGACAGATTCCAATAGTGTTATTGATAAGGGTTTGATAGCCTGTTCCTTCAGTGGGGCTGCTGCATGAAGTGTGCACTGCTTGGTACAAGTAAGGCTACCCAGGACCTAACCCTGCATTAGTGATTCACCCAGGAAACTTCATGAAGCAGCATTATTTAAAATCTCAGAGGTACATTTGAAAGTAAATACATATGCAGGGTTATAGGTATGATCCTGCCAGACACTGCCATAAAGGTTTCACCCCCTGTTCTGGGGATATCCTTTGTAATATCTGGTTAACTTTAAACACCTTGGTAAAGAAACCAGTGAGAAATAAATGCCACCCTTTGAACTGATGCTTCTGTCGAGCAAGTCTGTTGGACCAGAGGTCTAATATTTACCAAAATGCATGTTATTACTTATCAACTCATCAGGAAAAAAAAAAAAATTAATTCAATATCTCCCCATGCAAATTTTAATCACTTTTTCAGTGTCAAACCTTTAATTAGGCCGTTCCTAGGAAGCAGTGTAACCAGGCCATTAGCAATGCAGCCACAGAACAAAACTCCATTAGGAAAACGGCACTTTCACTCCAGCAGACTCAGACACACACCAATGCAGTCAATCTAAATCAGATTCCAAGTAAAACCAAGAAAACACTGCGACAGAGTTCTGCATGCCCTCGACTGCCCATCAGAACTGTAATTTGCACATACATGATACAGTAAAACTCTACAGAAATGCCAAAGAGGAAGTCAAAGTTTACTAAAAAGAAAATGTGACACTAAGTCATTTTTGCTGCTGTTACGAAATTTCTGTCAGAAGCAGCACTTCCTTCATTTGCACCCACCACAGGGAAGCAGACATTTCTTCACTCTGGTTAGGAGAGCACTGGGACAGCCTGTGGAACAACGAACTTGCAGTACTGAAACACTGAACGAGCACATGAACCACCATAACAATTGCTGACATTAATTACAGGGCTGACAGACAAGGACCTGGACCCCTCCAAAACACACCAGTTTGTAGTACCTAACAACAGGTCTAACCACTGTTAGAAATAATGCTGTCCTCTTGGGTACTGGGAACTACAAGCCTCTCACTTCTTTCTTCAGCCACACCTGTGCATTCACCAGGGTTTGAGCTGTATTAGAGAGGATCAAAGCAGAATACACCCTCACAAGGGCATGGCAAAGCAAGAAAGACAAGCAAGGAGAACAGGGAGGAATAGAAAAAAAATACCATTATATTCAAGTTATAAAAGGGTGAGCAGAAAATAGATTTTAAACAGTAAGTGCAAGGAAAAAAAGCATGAAAGCTGGAGATTAAAAGAGTACAGTGGCTAGACCTTGATGACTTGGAGAGAGTTTCATTGAAGGGCTTGAACTGAAACAAAAGCTCCTCCATTTGTAGTAGTAATGGAACAATAATCAAGCCTCTGGGCAAAGTATGAGAGCAAGGCACATCAGAGCTCAAGTGCAAGACGTGAAGATTTTATGCTCAGTCTTAGAAGTGAAATGTTTTTATCTGAGGAGGTTATTGTAAACAGTTTTATTTTAGGAGCTGCCCTTTGAGAAGCTACTACACAAAAAATACACACAGAAGAAAGCAAGATGCTTTTCTCTATTTGAGCTTTGCCTTAACAGAAAAAATGCTGTTTGCTATTTATAAAAATACCTGAGAGCTGGCAGCTTTTAAGGCATGTCCCCACAGTTAAATGCTTTTATAGTTTCAAAAATCTCATATAATCAGTGAAATCCGGATATATGAATCTCATATAATCATATGAAACTTATGAAGAGCTGCTGAGTCTCCTGCTGGAAAGCTGCAAGTACAGACCATGAGAGCTCATCTTTATACATTCAGAAATACGGATGAGTTCAATTCCAACTTTAACATCCATGGTTAAAGCAGTCTATGAACCTCTCGTGCACCAGAAGAAATAGTCTCCATGAATCTTCCACCTCTTCAACAAGCAATAAAATGCGTCTTAGTTGTTAATACTTACCATTTAAAATGGCAATGTGGAAATTGCCAAGTGACAGAAGTGCAGAGACATTAGACAACAGAGTGCAGTGAACTTTATGGGAGACGGCGACTGTCATTTTTAGGAGCATTAAATTTCACAAGCATCAGAGCTCTGCTGTGACTTTGAGCCTGGTACAATGAACCAGCTCTTGCTAAGGATGGCAACACAGAACATCCACCCAAGTTCATCTTAGCTCTTCATGTGACTCCAGTGTAGAAGCTGCTCGTACACAGCTCTGACACTCAAAAATCAACCCAAAGGTAAAACACTGGTAGAAGATAAACTCTCCTCATGTAATGGCTGTTTTAAACTCAGAAAAGAGATTTCTGGAGTCCCACTCCACTCTATTTCCCACGTCTGATAGCAAGTCCCCCAACGTGACACTGGGCTCTGTAACATGGGTTAAGGCACAGGCCTGGGGACACACTTTCTCTAAAGCATCACCTGGAATGTTTTCCCTCTTCAGCAGGTTGTTTGGCCAAGCTGAGTTGTAGCACAGCAGAAATACTGTTCATGGATTTTTTTCCCCCCGCAGTATTTAATAATTGATTCATTTTTTTCTACCATATGGACCTACAAAAAATGCTTCAGCAGCAATTCCCTGCTTCCCCGCAAGCAACTCTAACTGCAGCACCTTAATTCAGTCCAGCTAAGTCCAGGAAATAAAACAGGAGCTAAACAACACTCCCCTCAGCCATTAACATCCTGAAAATGCACATTAGAACATGGAAAAGTTTCAGACTCCACAGTGGAAGGGGACACGTACCACCAGATCCAGGCAGGCTCTGCACAAGAGCTGAGTGTGGCTCAGCCCTGCCAGCCCAGGCAGGGCTGTCCCCAGCACACATCCCGTGGATGCCACTGATGGAAATTCTCCTGGGAGCACGTGCCAACGGAGAGCTGCTGACTTGCTGTGGAAGGTGCACTCGGCTTGTCTTCTCGTGTGAGAAAAACAGCCAAAGGGGAGAACAACCGGCACAGAGCGGCACTTTTGGGGTGGCTGGTGTTCACATACAGCTCTTGCCTTTGGGAAGATACATAGGGATACGCAGGGATTTTCCCCCAGCTCCCAGAGTTCTGGCTGCTTTCCTCCCCTCTGCGTCCCTGACTTCAGGCCGTGTGCTAAGCACTGACACGTGCTACCCAGGCACAGCAGCCAGCCCTGGCTCTTACCTGTCCCTGAATGAACAGTCCTTGACCCCAAACCAGACCCCAAAGGGAATAGAAACAGGCATGAGTTGATCTGAGCTCCAGGCCCCAGTGCAGGTGTCCTTTTCTCAACAGGATGAGAAGATCCAGCAGCAGCAGCTCTGCTCGGAGAGGTCTCCTCCACCTGCCCCGCAGGGACCAGCACTCTGCAGAGGGTTTGGTGACCCTGAATATTAACAAAGACTTCTCTGCACCACCCAGGTAACCTTGCTGATGTAGCTGGGGCGATGATGGTGTTCTGCCCTTGGAAGTTCTCCTCCCCGAGACGTCTCAGTTGCTCTGTAGGAGACAGCAATAAATTCAGTGACGTACTCGGCACGTACAGATCCTGGCTGAGGTGCACTTCTACTGACATGCATGAAGGTACACCAGAACTGACTCACCCCAGCAAGCTGGATTTTAGCTCACTGTATCCTTGCTGCCTTTCAGAAGTGTGTGTGCATTCAGCCCACGAGGACGGACTTACTGCTTGCCTGAACTCCAGCCCCAGAATGTGCTCCCACGCTCAGGCAGAGCAGGCTCACAGGCCCAAGTTCACCTCGTGCCTTGGGAGGTTGGAAATATCTTTTTGAGGGGGTCGATACAGCACCATGGCATGCCCAGACAGGCAGGCAAAGCCTCCAGCCTGCCACGGAAAGGCACAGAGCACATTTCAGCCATTCCTGAATACAAGCAGTAAAAACCAGCCTCTGGGTTAGATCTGTAGCTCTCATACCCTGTATGTCAGGAATTAATGATGCAAAGGACCTAAATGAATTTTGTGGGAATGCTCCTGAGAATCACTGATTTTAAAAATTTTTTTTTCTTTAGGAAGTACAAAGATTGTCTTTCCAGAAGCTCTTTTCTTGTTGATGGCGAGGTTTTGTGTGCCCTTGGCTTCTTGTGATCAGTGGGACTGTCAGCAGCAAGCACTCTTCGAGTTTCATCGATATTTTCAAGGGTAGCAGAGAACTTCACTCGAGTACCACTCAGAGATGAAAAGCTCGTGAGGGTGCCAATTACATAACCTGGCTGAGCCGTCTTGCCAGTGAAGAGCTTTGCAGGATGCATTCTGGCTTCACAAGATGGAAATTCAGCTTCTATCCAAGTAGTTTGATTTGGTGGCTTCACTGTTTAATCCATGCAGCCACCGTGATCAGCCAGAAGCAGTAAGTGGAAGGGAGGCAGCTCAAATTAATTCTACCAGGATTTCACAGTGTTTACTACTACGGGTCTCTCTGGCAGCTCGCCAGTGGGACAAGAGTTCAAGACAACAGTTGATGTGTTCTGCACTGGGGACAACACATTCTTACACTGCATGACAGCCTTAAGCTGGGATGCTGGATGAGCCCCAAGTAGGTTCCCACAGTGCAGTGGGCAGATCTGGCCTGGAAGTTGCACAGCCACATTTGTGCTGAATTAAATCCAGATCAGTAAAACCTGTCTCCCGGCTTATTACTGTGGGCAAGGTACCAAGTCACACACAGCCAATGCTGTTTCCCAGTCTGAACTGGCCTGTGTGCCGCTGGCTGTGTCACTCAGAGACAGCATTTCTCCTCTCCCCAGTCTGTGCATATGTGGACTTTAATTATTGAAGTGCCTTGCACTGCCAGGCCTTTGGGACAGGGACAGTCCTTTCCTTCAGGTCTGGGTGATACCTTCCATCCTGTGTCTCACCCCTGGGCACAAATGCACAAGTGCTCCTGCAGTCGAGTAACAGCAGCTCTTCCTCGTGTAGCAGGGGGCCTGAGCAACAGAACTGCTGCTCTGATAGACACTGAGAGAAAAAACATCATCAGAATGGATGATGGAAAGGAAGGAAAAACCAATGCAGAGCTTGTTAGCCAAGCTGCATACAAAGCTTAAAAAATGTGTCAGCCTAGACCTGGAAATTTATGTTCAAAGCCACGAATTCAGAGTTAATTTATTACGCAGTAGATTTCCAGCTCCACTGAGCTAATGGGATTTGTTATTCTGTTAAATGGGCTTTCCCCTCAGAGCACCTTGTTTCATTAGACCATTTAACAAAGGTTGGGGAGAACGAGGTGTGTAAACACAGCACAGCCATGCCAGCTGCCTCTTTGTTTTGCACACTAAAGTGCTAATTCCTCTTACAGACTATGGGTGCACATGTACTGCACTCTATGCAGGAGGCAGGGGGATTTCTCTTCACTGAAAGCTAAAGAGAAAGTGCAGAAAATTTCCCAGATTTCTTGAGAGAAGACTTTTGCTTGTTAATGGTCTCTGGTGTGTTTAGAGTTAAAAATTGGAGCTACCTTCCCTGCACTCACAGTGTTGATGACGGGCTCTCCAGGAGCCAACTGGCACCTTGTGAAAGGGCAGATGAAAACAGAACTGTCTATAATTAATAACACTTTAATTAACAGCAGGACTAAGTAGACCAGACAAAATCAAGCCCCCGAGAGTCTCTGTTTCCTGTAAAGTATCAACGCAGAAAAAAAATTACAAGGAAGGGAAAAGATCAATCTCTGTTTCATGGAAGTGAAACCAAGTCATGGAAGAAGCACACGAGCCTGGCAACAACCCCAGGAGTGAGCCTGAGCCCTGCTTGTTCATTCAACACCCAAATGAAACTCCTTTTCTGATGCTCCTCACAGCATCCTACCCCAGCGTGCCCAAACTACATGCTGTTCTTGTCAATATCCTTATCTCTGGTGAGAAAAGAAATGCTTTCACCCCAGGGATAACCGGAACATTAATTTTCTATCAACTTCAAGTTTTTAAAATGAGAGCTCTTTGCCATTCTGATCAGCACGTTGAGGGCAAATGCTGCAACCCTTTGTAAAGCAATGCATCCTTCCAGGAGACGTTGTGCACCTTTTCAGGATGCAGTCTTACACTGTACAACTGACTGACCTCCATATTCCCACTGTTTACAGTCATCCAGTTTCCAGTTACAACATTTTGATTTTTCCCAAGGAAAACTTAAGAGCAATTTCAGCAGCTATTAGGCATTGTCAGTGAAACTCCATTTATGATGGAAAGAATAAACCTGAAAAAAATGTCAAGGAAACCAGGAAAGCCAATGTCTGCATTCCTGACAGCATCAGGAATAACAAATCTATTGTTAAATGGCATGAGCCTTCCCCAGATATCCATTTTGTAACTGTTATCGAATAGAAATATTGTTGAAAATAAAATTAATGTACAGAACACGGACTGAAAAAATTAATAAAAGCTTTGGGACTTGAAAAGAAATGGTTTCTCTCTCTGTTGCTTTCATTTGTGTGTATTCATGGCTGTGTGTAAATCTAAATACATTCCCAAGCCCGGGGGCAATGTTGATTCAGAAACACAGAATAAAAATTAAAGAACCAATGGCCTGTTGAAATAAATGGCAAAACTCCCTTGACTTCAGCAGAGACAGAATTTCGCTGCAGATATTTGGGCCAAAGTTATCAACAGCCAGGAGGTAGTAAACTTGACCTCTGAAAACCAGTGAGCAGGAGAAGGAAAACGGCCTTTGGATTGTCCACCTGTTCCGTAAAATCTTCCTGAAAACGTAACAGAAAGGGCTCAAAACTTGCTTCCCTACCCCCACCTCGTTTAAATCTGGTGATGCTTTTCTCCACCACCTTAGGGGGGTGTAAGCTCCTCAAGTAGATGTGTTGGTCTGGAGTTAGGCGGGGTAATTGCACCTTCAACCTCATGTGAGACAGGGCAGATCAGAATTGACTTCCAAGACCTCTCAGATGACCTCACAGTCGCTTTGTGCTCGGAGTGTGCAGCCGAGGGGACGAGTGCAGACTAACTCAGAGTGCACCCACCCTCGGCACCGTGCACTCCCTCCCACACAGGGACAAGCCTAAGCTGCTCACCCTGGGGCTTCTCACCTTCCCACCCCTGCAGCTGCTGTGCTCAGAGATGGAGAAGAACCACGGTCCCTCATTTCTAGATGGAGGCACTGAAAGCAAGAGAGACCGTAACACAACATCCTTCGTGTGCTCACACTCATTTCAGAGGCTGGGTTACAGAAAACACAGACTGGAAGGCGGCCTCAGAGGTGCTGGGCACACTCTGGGCGAGGGAGGCAGGCAGGCTGCCGGGGCACAGCCGTTCCCTTGAACCTGGGAATAGGTTCCTCCAGGGGACAGTGAGGATGGTGACGGGATGTGACCAGCTCCCCACAGCCCCTGCATGGGGCCCCTGCACACCCAGAGGTTTGGCACCTACTGCTGGTGGTCCTGTGGTCCCAGCCCAGCCTGCCTGTGGCACCCAGCCCCTGTGGCTGGTGAGGATGGCACAGCCAAAGGCTGACCCCTCTCCGTGGCATCAGGGAAGATGAGGTGAAGTAGGCCAGACACTGGCTCGTTACAGGAGGCTGCCTGGTCTCACAAATGATCCTTCTCTCTGTTGGCACGAGCCCAGCTCTTCCTTCTCGGTGTTTCTGTAAAGCAGCAGCCACCAGGCAGGTAGGATTTAACAATGCCATTATAATAACAACAGTCTTCAGGCAGAGTGGAAGCCCTGGCAGAACAAAGCCCAGCTAAAGGTGGAATAATGCATGCCTGGGACAACCCCTGCTGCTCTAATTTTTCTTATGTATTTATGTTTAATTAGCTAGTGATTCAGAATGGCTCTGGGAGTAAATCCCTCCTGGATGAATCCCAAGGTCACTTCCTTAGCTGAAGGATGGAGAAATGCACTGAAGCCTGGCCAGCTGATAATCTTTTGCTTGCTTATACCAACTGAATCCTTTTTTCTCTTGGATGAACTTATCTGGGAGCTAGCTAGGCTGTAGGCCCCTGTTAAATAATGATGATTATGTTCTTTTTGCTCACTGTCGACAAAGAATTATAGCCCCTCATTTAGAGCTCATTTCAAAACCATAAGATTCTGTAATTGAAAGTGGCTGAAGCTAATTTGATAACCCAGTTCTGAACACAGCCGAGTAACTACTTTCCCTTTGTCCTTTCAACAGTAATGGCCTTGTCAGGAAAGTCTTCTGTGCTGCTTTAAAGAGAGCAATTATGACAAAGGTTAAAAACTATTGTCCTGTGACAGTGTGCAATTTCAACATCGCCTTCAGGTTCCCAGCAAGGCCAGGGCATGGCAGGAGGGTCAAACTCCCTCCAGCCACAGCTGCCCTCTCACACACCCACCCAGGGCTCACTCTCCTGGGTGACTGACTCTGCTGCACTCCCCAGGACGCAGAGCTCCGTCCAGGAGAGCACCTGACTCCCCCTCTGATGACACGGATGTTTGCTGGGCTCTCCCAGGATGCGAGGGGCAGGAGTGTCTCAGTGTCTGTGTCTTGCCTGGCAGCTCCCTCAGGCACACTGGACCATCCATCCTTGTGACTAAAATCCCACACCACTCCAGGACCAGGAGGTCCTGAAGGCTCCTTCTCCCTTACAGCAGTCACTGCTGGCCGCACTGGTGCTGCAGGAGAAAGTGAATCCTCCTCTGGTGCCCACGAGATGGGTGAATTCCTCCAGCACAGGCAGGAAAGGAGCTCCCCCAGGGAACAGCCCCACGAGGATGAGCAGGGTACCCTGGCCCTCAGCAAGGGCAAAGCAGCCTGATACAACACGAGGTAGAAAACAGCCTGAAAGGGATGCCCACCTCGTGCTCTGCCTGCTGTCCCTCGGGCTGCCTGCCTCCCGGGATTAACCCTGACCCCTGAAAGCATTTACTGGAGAGCAGCAGTGCAGGAAGCCCCTTTTGCCTCCAGTTCCTGGCTGTGTCCTGCTCACACCTGCTCCTGGGCATTCCGTGAGTTCAGGAGATGGGAGCAGCTTTCCTTAAGCCTCCTTCCCAGGGATCTTGGAGGGAAACTCACCAGTTGCAAGACGAATATTTCCAATACCTTAGTAGCTTTTCCTCGTGTGTTTTGGGTTCTGGGCCTTTCCCAAGGTGAATGGAGGAAATGTAAATGACATGGCAAACATTTCTCTGGCCATAGCCTGGAGCTGTGCTCAGAACTGCTCTGGCTGTTGTAGTAATTAGCATAAGCAAATTGCTAAATTGTGTGCCGTGGTAAAATGATGGATTACAGCATGGAAGAAATCATTAACTCATTGATTAGCAGCACATGCCTTCAAAACCACTATCTAAGCAAATTCTGAGGATTGTGGCAGCTTCGTAAATGTTACAGCTGCTGCGTCCCCTAAGCAAGAATCGGTTAATATTAATATATAAACCACCAAAATCAAATTTTAACTATTAAAATTGGTTCTCAAATGGTTCCTAACATTTATTGTAGCTGTTCATGTGGGGCTCCTGTTCTGTGTCTCCCTATACTCACAGGGAGAAGGCTGTGGTGGTGTCTGCACGAGGCAGGGTCTGGCACTCTGGGAGCTGCCTCCACATGTCCTGGTGCCTGTTCCCCTCCTCTGGTGTCTTTGCTGCACAAGTTTTAGGCATTCCAGAGCGAAGGATGGTGCAGTGGTGTGCACACATCATGCAGTGTACACCTTCTGGCACAGGAAAAGGATCATTTAGATAGTTGCAACATGCACAGTACCTTTTTTTTTTTTTAAAATAGTTCTGCTTTGAATCTGGGGTTTTTTGTTGTTGTTGATGTTTTGGTTTTTTTATGAAAGGAAATGCTTCCCTGCACTTACGTGTTGAGAGGCTCTCCTGCTCAGAGTCTGTGTGGTTCACTGGCAGCATCTGCTTCTAGGTATTCCTTCCTGGTGGCTTTAATAATCAAAGCATCCTGTTATTGCCACATCTAAAGGCAGAAGGCTTCAATTCTCATTCAGCACGAGTGCTCAGTAGTTTATAAAATTACTCATTTCAATGGGCTTCCTTCTATTAGGATTAGCAGGCCACTCCCATCCCTCCTCCCCACATCTCTCCTCCTCTTGTTTTAAGTAAGATGAGACACCCATATTGAACATTAGGACATGATTGTAACAGAGATGCCAATAGCTGCTGTGAGGGTGGGGTACAGGAGCCCTCCCCACAGCTCTGTGTCAGCACAGACGCCATGCCCGATCCCAGAGGATCCCCACGTTCATTGCCAGTAGAACAGGCTGTGATTTCAGAGAGGAGGGTACCCACAGGCCTTGCTGTGGTGCCCACTGCCAGTTTGAACACCCGCGGATGGTGGGAGGATAAACCCGGGGGCAGGGACAACAGAGGGTCAGTCTGAGCTGGAGAAACGCTCAGCTGGGTCCCTGCCCACCTCTAACCACACTCAACACCCCTGACCAGTGTGATTCAGGGAACAACCCCACCTGAAAAAGGCCAGGTTACCACGGCTTGGAGCTGGGGAGGTTCCCTTTTGTTCCCACACTTCTCTCTGCCTTTGTCTGCTGGCATTTCCAGCACTTCTCTCCAGCCAGCTCATGCACCTGCCTCTGCTTTATTTCTCACAGCCAGGTCCCACAGCCAGGCCATTACATCTGTTTCTGGGTCCTCCAGTGGACTGGAAAAGAAGAAGAGAAAGATCTGAAAAACATTTGCATCTGTTTTGCCAGAGGTGAATATCAGGGTTTCCCTTTGTTTCACTGTCAGATTAAATCATGGACATGGAAACTAGTGGCCAGTGATTTCAGGGTCTGCATCTCTAAAGGAAACAGAGTTCCAATAAGAGAGTAATTTATTTCACTTAATTAAACCTACTGATTTGTGGTATGAATCCATTCAGTGAAATGCCCTTTTAATAAGTGAAAGAATACCTTTCAGAATTGAAAGATTTGCAGATCTTCAGTTCCCACTTCAATTCTGCTGCAAGGCAGTTCTTGGAAATGAGAGACAAAGCATTCCTCTCCAAGGAGAGTCCATTTTCTGAGTGTCTGGTGGCATACTTATCTGCTCACTGTCTCTCTCCCAAAATCTAGCATCTCATTGGAATTCTCTTTTCTTAAACTAATTAGGCAATTTTATACATAGTTCCAGGAGTACCTCTTAGGACAGCATTAATTTTAACAGCATCTTAAAATGACAAATTCAAGATGTTCCACTAACGGTGAATATATGTAGTTAATAGATTTTCTTCATGCTGCTCTTGCCTGACACTACATTTGTCATAGCAGAGGTCCTGCTTTGGCACCATTCTCATCCATTCCTCATCCACTGATTTTTCTACCATAGCATATCTTTCACTAGCAGTGGAATTTCTGCATTACCATACAGGCAATGTCACATTCTTAACAAACAAACCCTTCATAAACATTTACATCAGCAGCTGCCTGTTAGACAGCAAATGTTCTTTTCTGGAGGAGTCTGCAGTTTCAACTATTATCACGGTAAATCATCTCCCAGAAACAGTCTCAGAAACATCCCTCACAAATTTAAGCGTTTTACCTTCCCCATACCAGCTGTAGGAGACTGTCCCCGCTCTTGGTCAGCCGTAGGGAACGTGCAGGCTGCAGGCAGTGCTGAGGGATGACACAGCAGCCAGCCCCTCCACCAGCCAGCCCCCATCGCACCAGCCTGGCTGCCCATCTCACGGCACAAGTCCCTGTTTTCCTATTTTTTAGCAGAATCTTCCCTTTCTTGCATTTCTTCAGGGAGTCTGGACCACTTGGCGTTGTTAGTGGCTGGTTTGCAGCGACACAACGCAGCACAGCACCACTGAAATCCATCATCCACCCCGTTTTTGTAAGGAAAGGTGGTTTGTGAGAGTAGGCTCGTGAGTACTTATTCAAATGGGGCTTGCACCTAAAAGCTGTGCAAGAGCAGAAACAAAGTTTGGTGCCATTAGTCCCAGCATAACGTAGACATTAAAAATCTGAAACCCAGGAAGAACAGTTACACTTTCCAGATACGTTGGAGTGATTTCATCTGAACACTTACAACAGATTTTTGGTTCTTCACGCTGGAGGCAGCCAGGAACAGCCAGGAGAACCCAAAGTGCTTGCCATGCTCCCCAGCACACTGCAGCTGTTTGCTTATCCTCCAAACCACACCACTTATGTTCCTTCTAGAGCCATCTCAAATTTGGTCAACTGAAGAAAAGAACACAAACCCACTGATAAATCTTTACAGTACAAAGCT
Organism: Oreocharis arfaki; assembly: GCA_013398015.1. Taxonomy (NCBI): domain Eukaryota; kingdom Metazoa; phylum Chordata; class Aves; order Passeriformes; family Paramythiidae; genus Oreocharis; species Oreocharis arfaki. The sequence continues at coordinate 644,439 of VZRR01004857.1, forward strand.
ATTGCTTGAGTGTTTGACTTCGGGTTGCATCTCACTGGAGCCTGGCAATAAAGTCTGCAAGCAGAGACCTGATGCTGTCCAGCTGGGGCAAGGAGTAGGAATGCACAAGGATGGAGGCTGCAGAAGGGCTTGTGTTTTCTTCCTGCTGCTAAAGTGCGTGGGGACAGTGAAGAGGGGAACAAAAGCTGATTTCTCAGGTCTGGAAACTACTCCTCAGGAGTGTCAGCTGAGGGAAGCTGCCCTAGAGATCCTTGGAGGAAACGGAGTGGAGGAGTTTTATGTATGGCAGGAAAACACCTGTGTAGGCTGAGTGAGATGAGATGAGGAAGAAAAGAGCCGAGCTGGCTGCAGAAATGGAAGGAATGCCGAGCAGCAAGGCTTGCCCTGCTGTGAGGCTTCCCCCTCCTGCACTGTTTCCACCCTTCCCAGCCATCACCTGACAGCAGCCACCAGGAACCAGCTGATGCCTACAGCAAACAGGAGTTCAGGACACAGCATCCTCCTCAGGAAAAGCACCACAAAACTGTGGTGTGTTAAACATTGGAGTTGATGAAATCTTCATTCTGTTGAAGGCAATGCCAAAAGTACCCCTGATTTCTGATTTCCCATCCCACTGCCTCTCCGATCAGATCTCTGCTCCCTTTGTCACCCATTCTATTTTTCTGAAGCTCTTTCAAACATTTTCAGAGGAAATTAACTGATTTCATCTCTTCTAGTTTTAACATTTCTGTAATACAATTGTATTCTCTGTCCTGAAAGGGAACTCTGGCAGTATACTTTTCGAGTTCTCCATCTTGCACAGCTCATTTCTGTAGGAATCAATAAAGGTCAGGCTATTTAAAAATGCACGGCCTGAGCAGAGTGCAGAAGAGACCACAGACCCGCTCAGTGTTGCCACAGCAATGCATGTATTTCTCTTTCAGCAGCAGATGGTAGGGCTGACATCTGCAAAAGCAAAGGGCACAGCTGGGTTACGTCTCAGGTTGTGGAAAGCAACAACATCTACTGCGTGTCACCTGTTTTAACTGCATAATTCATTTTTCCCTGAGAACAAAGAGCTTCCCCTCTGCATAGAAAATGACTCTGTGTTTCCTATCTGAAGTGATGCCTCGTACCCCAGTGGGGATAAAAAAATCAGGGGCCTATAGTAGTAGTATGACATTCATAACAGAAAGCAAAGCTGCCAGCCCCCAAGGTGTTTTCTACAATCTGGAATTAAAACCGTTCTCAAGACAGATGTCAACCTAAGAGCAATAATCGGCATTTCAATGAAAAAGGAAGGCCATTTTCTGTGGGGTTGCATGTTTCACTACTGCACTGTTTTTTAATGCTTACATAGAGGATGCCAGCTGATGTGGTCTGGAGCACTGTAGGGTCAGTGAGAGCTGGGGAAAAGGGGTGCCCACGTACCACATGGTCCAGGTGGCACCAGCAAAGTCCCAGCCCTACTCCCCCTCCCCAGCTGGCTGCAGTCTTTCGACCTGAATGGAGAGCAAAACAGCTTTTGGTCCTGGGGAAGGAGTTAGCAAGCAAACCCAAAGAAAGCACACAGCAAGTTTCCAAGCACTGAGCAGAAACTGGTGGATTTTAGATCACACTAATTGTGTCTTTCTGGCTTTACTGTCCAGCACTGCTGAAAAGAGCTTTTTGTAACTCTGCTGTGATTCAGTCAGTGCCAAGTGCTTCCCAGTCTGGGTCCCACCCCAGGTACTTCTGTGCATTACTCGAATGTCCTGACCCCCACCACAACATCACAGACAAGGAACATCTGCAGGGAATGATATTCCTGACTGCAGAGCAAGCAGCTGATGCTGTCAGACGCTCTGATCTCGGTTGTGTGTATTCAGAGCAGCTGATAATGCAGTTTGGTGTTTCCCTGGAAGCAGGCAGAGTGCATGCACTCTCAGAGGAAGAGATGGCGTGGCTGCGAGAGCACCCCAAAGTTCAGCCCCACCCCCTCATTTGTCCTGTATTAAAGATACTCTGTGTGCTTTCTGTCGGGGCCTTTTCTGCATGCTGGTGATAATGTTGCCTTGTTCAGAGGGGTCTGCAAGAACAGTGCAGAGTATTTTCCAATCAAATGGTCAGAATTACCGAGCTGAGTCCTTTTATTTAAAAAATAAAAAAAAAAGTTGCTTAACATTTCAGCAAAACAAGATCTCTTTGGCTTGATTCAGGCTTGCATCTGAAAACAAAAAGGGCAAAAGTGCCAAAGGCATCCTGTCCTTGGAGTGGGAAATAAACCCAAAAGTGAGGCTATGCCTTCTGTAGCTACCTCCAGATTTTAACTCCTGATGTCAGAGCTCAGCACTGAAGTGCTCAGACCTCAGGCATTTTCGGTCTTTTCATCTGATGTGTACATAGCCTCAGTGGTGCAGCATTTCACAGCTTAATGGCAAACTGCAGGGCTGTGCACAGCTTTCGAGGGGGTCCACAGAATCCTACAAAAGAGCTGAGATCAGACACAAACAGTAAGATATAAATACCTCGCAGTCCAACCTCTATCTTGTTATTATTTATATATAGCTAATATCAATAACTATCAAGAGGGTAATACTATCCTATCAGACAATAGGCCTCTGTCCCCTAAACCTGAGAGGCAGCTGATACCCAGCTCACAGAGGCCACTGCTGATGAGGAGAAGTGACAATGACCAACAAAGCAGGATTTTCATCCATCACCCAGGCCTGGGGATGTCCTTGGCCTCTAGAAATTGGGAAAGATCTCCCCAGTCTTAGTTGTCCAAGCAAAACCTCTGCAGCTTTGAAACCCGGGCTGGGGTACCCTTGAAGCAGAAATCAAGTGATTAGCCTGTAATCTCAAACCAAATTTGGTTCTTTATTTAAAAAGCACTTTAACTACCATTGGGAGCATCTAAAAGCTGAAAGAGCAATACATGTCCTTTAGTGGCCCAGTGACTTGAGAGCCAGCACTGTCTCCAGCAGGACCAGGAAGAAAGGCTCCAGGGCTGCACCCTGTGCTGTTCCTGACTAAAATCCTAAATTCCTGGGGACAGATCCATGGAGTGACTGGCACTGCAGGCACCTGAGGAGTTGCAGAGTAGTCTCTTGGTGATCTTTTCTCTGTCGGATGGAGAAGCTTTTCCAAAGGAACTGGGGCTGGGCAGTAGATGGACGGTGTCTTGCAGGGTGGAGGAAGAGCTGGAAGCAAAAAACTGGATTAATACTACCAGTAAATAACAGCATTATGTAAGAGCCTCATTTTGCAGGGCTCCAGGCCTCTCATTTTGTGCTCCTTATAACAGGAACAATCAAAAGCACCTGAAGGGACAACAGAGAAGCTTCCCTCAGCCTCGTCCTCGCCCTGGTGGAATGCGGGAATGGGCTCCCATCTCCAAGGGATGCTGTGAGCTAAAGGCCATTTTCCAGCTGAAATCAGTGAGAGCTGCAACAGCTCCTGTTCTCTACTTCTCCCTAAAATGTCCAGTTAATTCTACCTGAGAAGAAAAATCTGCAACACTTTCAGATATTCGCCTTCTAAACAGATTTAACTGGACTTGAGGTGCCCATCATCCTTCCTCCCAATCGCCCTGTAAAAGGCAGCGAGGTGCTCCTGTCTCTGGAAGTGACATAATCATAATAAATTCATTTGCTGGAAGAAATTAAACAACAACAGGTGTCCTTCAGAGTCCCCAGTGACTGTTAAAGGAATTTACATTTGTGAATAAACAGCAGTAGAAATCATTTTTCTGACAGCCTCTCATTATTAAAATTAGGGCCCTGCTTAATCCTGCCAGCGTCAGTGGGACCCAAGATGACCTGCTAAGTGCTGGTCACAAAAGTTAATGTTGCCTAAGGGAAGTATTAATGGAAGCAGCCCTTTTCTATTGAAAAAAAAAAAGTGTAAAAATATTTTGGAGCTGTCTTTGTGGATATTGAAGTCAAAACCTCAGAGCTTGAGAGCTTTCAGTGAAGCAGAGCTTTGAGAGACTGCCTGCAGCCAGGCCCCTGTGCAACAGCACAGTTCCAGGGAGTCACACTGGGGGGAAGGCTGGTCCTGTACAGACAGATGTGCTCCAGCAGTCAGTGCCTGGAGCAGAAGCTGCACATCCACTTGGAGAAAATTCCTTACCTTCTCCACGGCCTTCCTATCACCTTGGCAGACCTTTTTTCCCCCCTCTGCCTGCAAAATGGGGGTGTTGTGGTCATCTGTACTTCTAACATGCTTTTAAAGTTTAACACACCTGGAAAGTTTCTCGCCAGTCCTGTTAAATTACCCAGTTTGAGAAATAAGATATCCCACAACGCCATAATTTCGAGTGAGACCTTAAATTCGAACCCTGATCACTCAGCAGAGAGCACAGACCACATATGCTTAATGAGGCTTGCTGGGAGCAATGGTAAGGAAGATTGGGAAGCTTTTATACTGACTGGCTTTCCTTTTCTTTTCCCCTGTATATTTTATTGCTACTCAAAAGTTAAGGATTGATAGGAAAACCATGCATTTGCAGCAGATTTGTCAAAATGTAAAAATATTGATTTTTGAAGAAGCTCGCCCACAGTGTAAAAGAAAGTCAAAGATAAAATCAATAGGGATAAATTAGGACTTCTCCAGCTATATAAATGTTACAACAACAGAGCCTTTAATGCATAAAAATCCTGAACCTCAGATGACAAAAATAGTTTAAACTTACTTTTTGCTTAAATTTTAAAAGGCAAAGTAAAACGTCCATTACCTGCCTACTACTGATTTCGAACAGCAGAGCAGGTTATTTTCTGAGAGACATTATTTTCCAGATATATCATTTTTCCAGAGCACCAAGAGCCCTATCAGGGCTTGTTATCCTCTCATGGTCACGCTCAGCCTCTGCTGTACCAACACGGGACTGCACAGCCGCTCCCAGGGGAAGATGCTCTTGTCCCAGGGGTGCAGAGAAACACCAGCAGGGCAAATTTCCCAGCCCTTTCTGTGGCCACCTCCCAAGGTTTCCACCTGACTGTTAAGCCCTTGGCCCAAACCCCAGAGCCATGTCCCACACCAGTGGGGCTTCTCACCCTGAGCTGTTCACCACTGTGATTTAGTGAGGGGATAACCCTGTTCTGAGCCTTTCTGCTAAATTAGATGCCACCATTAGGGTGATATGTCCTTAATTACTTTTTCCCTCCAGGGTGCACGAGACACTGTCCTTCAGTAACATCTCTGCTACTCCTGGACCCAGTTCCCATCTTGTTTCTCCTTTTTGTTTTTCAGCAATTCTATCAAGTTGCATAGCCCCATGCTTGATCAAGTTGTCTTCCTGCATCTCTCCAATTATTTTAACTTTGTGATGTCTGGCTGAGTTAGGCTAGAGACCACAGAAGAGTTGGATTGCCCGTGGAGCAGCAGATGCAGCCACTCCTCTGACCTTACCCCATCTTCCTGGAGATTTTGGTCTGGTAATTCTAAATGTCTCCTTGTCTCAGATCACCAAAAAAAGGTAGCACTGCCTCTCAGGCACCTTTTGGTACCAGTATGAATTATGTGAGTATTTTCCTGTGTGTGAAATTCTTCTAGTGACCTAAAGAAACTGGACTCTGGATTGTTGTGAATATCCTGTGACTGACCACAAAAAGGGTCAGCCCCACAGCTGGTCTGAGAGCTCAGGTGTGGTGGGTGTTTGCAGGAAGAGATGAGACAAAAATTCATCCTCCAAGTGCTGCCTGTCTTACCAGCAGCCCTACATTCAGCCAGAAGTGTCCTGTGAGAGAAGGTCAGCAGCTCTTCCCCTCGGGTCTGAGAATAGATCGTTTAAATACTTGTGATGGGCTTCCAGACCATCCATTTTTGCTGCAGTTATGCTATTCATGAGAAGTGGCTCAAAGGAGACTTTTCAATTGCTTATGTGGGAGGAAGCATTTGGCAACCAGACAGAGAAAACCAGATTTTTTCAGGAGATGCCTTATCCACAAAGTACAATTGTTTTGTCACACATTTCTTACAGTCTCTCAAGGTTGAGAAGTTTTTGGCAGCAGTAACTGTGGAGCTTGCAAAAGACATGGTTTCCAGCCCACTGTGTCAGAGGAACCTGATGAGACAGGTCCTGGCTGTCTGTAAGGGGGTCCAGCTCCATTTACAACAAGAAGACTGATTTACACTGCAGAAAACAAGACCCAAAATGTTTTCAACTTGGAGGCTGCAATTATATAGCTCTGAACACAGTTTAATGTGCTCATACCTTTACTCTGCCTCAGTTCTGTGTATGACACCACCTCCATGAGCTGTGGTAATGGGAATTACATCATTGCAATAGCTTTGGTTGGTTTCTTCTTCCTCTGCATCTTTTTTTTGGAAGTACTCATAGAATTGCTGTAAATAGATTTCTTTTACAGTTCTGGATATAAAATGGCTTTTCAATGATGCGTTCATTGCATCTGCTCTAGCAGAGGATCAGACCTGGGAGCAGGAAACCTTGTTTACTACACCTCCTTGACTAGAGGCTGGTAATGGTCCCAGTGCCAGAGTGTGCAGAGGCACGAACACACAGCGAGAGGTGCAGGGACGTGCTGCACAGGTCACTCCCTGTCATATATCCTAGGGAAAGTGGGCTCTAGGGCCTGCTCTGACCTGAGAGGGCGTCCCATTCTCATGGCTTTTCCTCGCTAGAAAGAGCATAACGAGGCCCTGAGTGTTGAGCAGAGACCAAAAAATGTATTTTTCATGTTTGTTAAAATCCAACAGTGTTTGGGCTCTGTAAAGAGTCATTAAATGCACTTTGCATAAAATTTAATTTAACTGATTTCCTTATAAAAGTCTCCATACAGAGCTTCCCCAAATGTTTACTGGTGCAATGAACCATTACATGGATTGTTTTAAGTCATTTGCCTCCAGACGAAACAGACATTTTAGAGGATTTTGATATCTGCTGTCTAATAAATGAAGTGCTACAATTCTGAACTTAGTATCTGCCATCACCATTATTTTTCCATACTTTACATCCTTCCTAGAGGTTCATAGTGACACAAAAAGATAAATTGTTGTAATATTTTCCACACATAGGGCAACATTTATTTTTCCCTCCAAGTTTGTCTTTCAAGATGACTTACTGTAAGTTGCCTTTTTTTTTTTATTTTCCAAGTATATTTAGTTTATAAAAGCTTGACCTCTAATTAGAACCTAATTCACTGGAGCTGAGAAATGTCCTGTAATAATTGAGAAATGTGGATTTTTGGACAGAATCCCACTGTGGATGGACCTTGTCCTTGAAGAGCCTAACACACTTGACATTTCTTAGTTTATTTAAAGCATTGATGCTTTTAAATTTGAGCCATTTTATTGTTTTTCCTCTATTTGTGATTATTCTAAAATGAAAACTTGCCAATGTCTTATACTCTCGTATAAACACTCCCCACCCTCACCAAGGACATTTTAATTGACGATTAATTGGAAATTACGGCACCTCTTTCCAGACTGGACATTTTGGCAGCTCATCATTATTTTACAGTTGGCCAAAGTTGTTCAGTTTATGACCTCCAGTTGCTGAGTCTGAGGTTTGCAGAAGGTTTACTCAGTGCCTGCAGCCTCTGAGTCTGTGTCCATCTCGTCTGACACAAATGCTGGGACACAGCATCGTGGCTGCTCTGCCAAGGACCCCAGTTCTTATCCTCCATCCCTCACTTTGCTCCACCCCTTCCCTGCACTGCCAGCACCAGCTCTGCTGGTGTTAAAAGCCACTGCAGCAGGGATCACCAGCCTCTGCCAGTGCCAAGACACAGAATGTCTCCTTGACCTTAAAGAGGGTCAGAGAAGCAGACTGTAAAAGAGTCCATTTCATGGTCTTATTTTCTCTTCTCAGTCTTTCCATCTAAACGCCAGCAAAAATGAATGCTTTATCTCAGCCATGGTTCCTGTGTCTCTCTGTAAAAACCCTTTGCTGTGGAGCTGTTCAGCCATTCTAGCTGCACTCATTCATTCATCACATATTATGTCACTTATCCCTCAGCTTCTTGGAGCATTACAACTTTAAGACTCACATTGTATGGGCTGTAAATACACTTGATGCAGTTTCCCTGCTATTGAAAATAAAACTGAGAGCTTGGAAATGGGAAAGCACCAAGTCCAAGCACACTTCATACGAATGATATCATACTGTACCAGTGATACTCTGGGAAAAAAGCCTGCAAAAATTAACTGAGCTTCAATGTGTATTCGCTAGGTACACACAACTTAGAAAACCTTCCTTCACAAGGAATGACAGATTCCAAAACGTTAGTTAAAAAAGGTAGTATATTTTACAACCCTAAAACCTAATTTATACCTAGTGCAATCTATTTACATCATCCCTCACTGAAAGTTCCCACATGAAGATCTAAGTCTGCTGTGCTCAGCACAGCAAAAGCCCCCTGCTTACCCAGTTTCCCAGCAGGATGGGGGTTACCCCAGGCTTTGTGCAGTCTCACCTGTGCCTTGCAAAATACTTCACAAAAATACGCAAACCCTGCTTCCTGAGCCATTGCTCCTCCAGTACCATCTTCAGGGATTTTTATTTGCAAGGAGGATTAGTGTCTGGAAGAACCATGAAGGATATATATTGAAACCATGAAGATTTTCTCATCTACACCAGGGCTTCCTGAAGGAACCCGAGTTTCATTTTGCACAGGACTGATACAACAACTGGATCAGAAACGTACCATGATCAGCAATGAACTGTAAGACATCTTTAAGCACAGCAATTAGTTACCAAATTAGAGCCATTCTTGGCCTTTCTCTTCAGCCATTTGTGTTTCCAGAAAGTCTCAGCTCTTAAATACTGCCAGAGGACATGCCAAAAAAGTTCCTCCCTCCATAACAGGCTGTAGTCCTAAAACTGAGACTAGGAAGCATTCTGCATTACCAGTTCCAGAGCAGCCACATCAGAACTCTCCAGCTTCAACAGAATTGAGCCCTTCTGAATGAAATGTCCCAGTGCTCACCTGTAAGAGCATCAGCTCTCCCAGCAATCTGCTAACTCAAAACAGATTGTCTGTCTCTGTTCTGGGACTGCACTGACTGCACTCATCAGCACTACCAATGCATAACCATGACTTATGGAGACAATTTGCCAAAAAGTGACTTGACACAGACAGAGCCAATGCTTGCCTGCCTCAGTATCTGGTATGGGCTCAGCTGCACTGGAAGTGGGCTTGGAATAAATGCAGGGAGGAGATGGCAGGAGCACCGGAGACTGAGTCATGCAAGCCCTGATGGTGTTTGCATAAAATCTGCCTGATTGGCTCCCTAATGATGTACACCTCGAGCTGCACTGATTGCACCTGCTCCTGCCTTCAAACCTGAACATGCAGCCTGCACACTCACATTTAGAGGCATTTTGGTTGGACCTGCAGCAAGGGATACACACAACGTATTAAAAATGTGAATCTCCTGAGGAACCGCCTGGGTCAAAAGAAAAGTGGGGATGTTCCTGTTCCTTCTTCCTGGGAAGCTCTTCAGCCTCACTCTGAGAGCCACAGCACCATCAGCCAGGATGGGTTTTGTGGTTTTCTCTCAACCAAAGGTCCCTGTGAATAGTGCAGGCACAGCTTCCTCTGCAGACCAAAGACATGTCCTGGAAAGCCTGGTGTGTTCACTGCCCTGGCTATACCCACACTTTGCAATAGCTGAAAGAGCTGTTCTTCCCTCTGCCTCCACGCCAGTATCTTCAAGGGGATTAAATAAAAATTTAGACAAAAAAATTTTTTCTTCAAAGCTGAATTTGAGGGATTTCATCTGCAGTGTTTGGCTCTCAGTGGTTGAGATAGTAAAGAAAAAAACTTATACCAGAGGCAAGGTCTAACTTATCTCTGAGACAGAGGAACACTGGCCTTTGGGTTGCAGTGCTACAATGAATAAAAGGAAATACATACAGCAGAAATTAACCTCAGCTTGTGGAGTTTCCTTTATTTTATTCAAGGCTTTATTTAACTCATTGCCTTCTAAATACACCATGGTACTTGTATCTGGTTTTGGTTTAATCTAAAAAAAAAAAATCCCTTCCACTGTCAGTGCTGGAAAAATAGGAGAAGTTTAGCAGCAGAATGCTCAGAAAATGATGCAGTGAAGAATTTGGAGACAAGAATGTACCTTGATATGAACAGCTGGGATTAGCCTCAAGTTATGTGACAGGAAAATGCATGCAAATAACAAACTCACTGTCATTTTCTTTTCCTCCCTTTCCTCATCTCACTAAAAATTCATTATTATGGGGATGCTGAAAAAGTCAACACTCTCCCCCAAGAAAGGGAAAACAGAGGTGCCAGGATCAGCCAGTTTCTATTATTTCTGCTTGATTAAGTAGATTAAGTGCGGATGATCATGCAGGGCACCACAACAGGGCTCTGTTTTTTCTATTTCTGCAGCTCAGAGCTGACATTTACAGTCTGCTGAAGTCCAGGACACAGCTCCCATCCCAGTAAAACTGGCACATCACAATGACTGCAGCGGAAAGCATTGGTTTATACAACTGGAGCGCTGGCTGTGAAAGCCAGGGTAGGTGCTTGTCAGAATCCCCACCTTTTATTTCCAAACACTGGGGTAGTGATGACTGATCTTGTTGTCTTCTCATCAGCACCAGCTTTGTGTCAAGTGCAGGCTTTCATGTTTTTGCTCCTCACGTTTTTCCAGCTGTGAAAGTCTCCCTTAGGGCTAGCAATTTATCATCAAGGCTACCAAGTCTCTTTGAAGAGTAGCAGCACTCTTGCTCAGGATTTAGGACTCCACCAGGTCAGCGAGACTTTAGTTTAAGAAGCTTAATAGAACAAATATTAGTTATTAATGAGTTTTACCCTCGAGAGCTCCACTGCAAATCTGATACAAGCGCCTGGATGGATCATTAATCAGGCATCTCCATTTCAACACTGAAAACTACTGCTAGGGTGGAAACAGAAAAACGATATGCAGAGCGACATTCCTCACTTTCAGTAATGTTATTTACCAGCCCATTATGCCACCAAAACATCATCCAGATGTTAATGCAGCCCTTTCAGATCTCTATACATATGTCTCAAAGCAGAGCAACTCAAGCTGAATATGTAACAGCAATTACAAGAGCCATCTGCAGCACTCCTTATTCCATCTGAAAATTCTTCAGCTATTCCATCTTGGGTTTCTTCATGTTCTTTAAACATGATTTGGCAAAATAATTACAATCAGAGATCAGAACAACACTCTGTTGGAATGCTCTGTCTTTTACACCTTTGAAAGTATATATTGCTCCATTGGATTTCATTTCTGTTAGTGTTTGTGGTGTTCATCCAAACTTTGTACATCATGCCTTAGTATTAATATTTATTTCATTTGTCCTTGATCAGGAATCCCAGGGTCAGAGGATTTTCAGATCTCAGCAGCACAGGCTCCTCGTGCCTGTCATGTGTATCAGATCCCTGAGAAGCACAAAATGCTCCTCCCCAGGAGAAGGCTGGCGGTGAAGTTGCTTCTCCCTTCTGCTCCTCACCAGGGCTTTTCCCAGGAGAGAGGGACTCCTTCAGCACACATTCAAACTCACTCTGTAGGTCCTGAGCAGCTGCAGTGTGAAACTCCATGACTGGAACACACAGCTGGTGTGACTCTGCTCCCAGGACAAGCAGGAACACATCTTTATGCTGTGAAGTCGCCCTGACCGTAATGACAAGTGAATGACATTATCTGGTGCTGATCACACTTTCTTCTAGACAAATCTGGGCCCTCGAATGAACATTAGGCTAATTTGATACACATTGATTGAGGATGAGGCTAGAGACATCTAGTTTCTCTGTGCTCCAGCTTCCCATTTGTAAAATGGATATGATATTACTTCAGGGGTGATGCAAGGACAAGTGAATTGCAATTTGCAAAGGTCTTTGTGACTGTTACTGGTGGGAATAGGAATAACTCTGATACAGCTGTGACCCTGGCCAGGGCAGCCTTCCCTGCAGCAGCACATCCAGTGCTCTGTGCCCAGGGTGTGGGTCACAGCCCTGCACACCCCAGCAAGGAACATACGTGTGTGTGTATATATATATATATATATACATATATATATACACATACATGTATATATATGTGTATCAGCTCTTCTTTATGCATGATTCTCACCGTGCCTTAATACTGCATCTACAGCTATGCCTGAGAACTACAGACAGAGGTAACTCCAAAGAACACAGACATCTTTGTTGAATGGCACAAAGCAGTCTTCAATTCGATCTCGGGTGCTACCTTAATCCACCAAATCACCACAGCTCACTTCATTGCACACTGGGGTTCTCCATCTAGACAGGAGACAATTTCTTATTGAAATTAGACTCCATTCCTAGCTAGCTTCAGAAGAATGGATCCGTATTTTCAGGTTGGTTTGCTCATTCTCACGAAGATTTGATGGTACAATTTACCTCCTGACCTCCTGAAATAATATTTAGCATCCAACTAACACTACCCATCCAATGAAAAAGGTAAATAAATCAGCATATAGACACATAAACATACCTATAAAATCTCTGTTGTTAGACCAGTGCTAAGCTACAGCTACAGAGTATTTCCACGGTACATTAAGACCCTTAACTCAGACTTAGATCTCCAAAGAATGAATCAAGAATTAATACAAGAAGACAACTGGGTGACTCTAATACAGGAATTATTTCAGTGACTTCAGAGGATCTGTCTGTCCTGAGCTGCACCAGCTGATGCCTCAGCTCACTGCAGTCAGTTGTGGCTGTGAAACTGCTGAATAAAAGGCTCCGGAGAAAAATGTCCCAGCCCATTCCTCAATTATTTCAAAAGCAGCACTGTAAACCAGCAAGGCTATCTATGCTGGGTCTTAGGCTGAGCAGATCCTTAGCTTTGTGTTGGTTCATTAATGCAGGGAACAACTGGGGTGTGACTGCTCTGTGTATTTACCACTCTGGTTGGAACAGCATCTTATATTGCTGCAGATAACGTTGCTCTGGAGCTAGGCTTCCTAATAACCAGCTTGCCTTTGCAAAGATATATGAGAGCTGGAAACAATGATAATACCTGCAGGATCATCTTTTATTATTTTTCTTTCATAGCAAAGCAAACTGAAGCATATGAATACATGCAAGAGGCAATAAAAACGGGGAACAGAATAGAGGAGGCTCTTACGAATCGAATTAATAAATTAATGTAAACCTATGCCTACATTGTTGTGCTGATGCATGCAGATTTTTTGGCTCATTTACAACGCCACCAGGTCACTCAGTGGTTCCCACACTGGGTGTCATCCCCCAGCAGGCATTACTGATTTGCTCAGGTGAGTTGCAGTCCAAGCACAGGCAGCTGCACTGATGCTCCCACGCTGTCACTGCAGAGCACACACTTTGTTTTGAACTCCTTTCCCAAAGTCTCTCACCACCACAGCACTCACCTGTTGGACATCCTGATGGGAGCCACCTCCAAAACGTCTCAGCAACGAATGCAAAATCAGCTTTGTGCTGGCAGGGAGTGGGTGGGGTGAGCTGTCTCTGGGAGATCCATGGTTTTCAAAGCCTGTATGCATAGATGTCAGGATATGGCCACGGAGACAAGCAAGGCAAAGAAGTGACAGTGACAAGAGAAGCAGGGGAGACAGAGGGAGGTTTGGGGAGCTGTTGGGAGAGAAGGGCTGGCAGGGGTGAGCGGGATTTCTGAGGGAGGCTGCAGAAGGGTTTGGAACTGAGCGTTTCTGAACCCTCTCTTCCTTTCCTGCTGCCCCAGGCATGGGATTTCATGTCATCATAGTCCTACCCCCAGCCCAGCACCAGCGTCCTCTGCAGAAAGGACACAGCCAGGAGGGGACAAAACCCCAGAGATTTCTGTTTCTGCTGTCAGGGAGGATGGAGAAAAGGATGAAGGCAGCCCTGGAAGAACCAGTGAGAGCCTCCTGCTTCTCCCTCCTCCCCTGGCAGAGGGCTGTGGGATCTGGGAACAGGGCAGAGCTCTTCTCATCCCTCCCCATGACCTTCTCATCTCTGCAGCCCTGGAGGAGAGGTGTCCCCTGCAGCCTGCCAGACCTGGCTCCAGCCTCCTCTGCCTGAGCTTGGGACAAGTTCCCTTCCCAGTTCCATCTCAAAATATTATATTTAGAATTACATAACTGAATTCACGTCTAATTTAGCCTAACCTCATCAATGATCAAACAATAAAACTTATTATTGCTCTTCTATCTAATCCAGGAGGCATCCTAATGAAATAGCACGTCTGGAAGAAATGCAAACAGCTGAGTGGTTGCAGACAGGGGTCCAGGGCAGGGATGAAACCAGGATGTTTAATGACTGTCTGGGCTACCACTGCAAAGAGCTTCATTCTTCCAGGCTTCTCTGTCCTTCTTGGCATCTTTGCAGACAAGGTCACTGCTATCAGCTGCCAAATGCTGGCTGTAAGCACGAAGTACAAACGAGTGCAAGCGTTGGATCAGAGAAGCTGAGAGGTGCTGGACCCTTCCCATGGGCAGGTAACAGCCATCCCACCACTCTGAGCTCTGAAGGGTGGGGACCTGGGCAGCAGAGAGCTGGCCCTTCCTCTGGAACAGCTCAGCTGTGACCCAGCCATGAGAGGAGAAGGATTCAGTTCTCAGGAAAGGCCGGAGCACACCGGCATCGCTCCTCACCGGAGCTGCTTTGACGTGAGAGAACATCCAGTGAGAAGGAACTACCAGAGAAAACACTTCACCCATGGACAGTGCCTCCTCCCTTCTTCTGCCAGATCTTCTTGGCATGCCGTACCTCTTGTCTTTTCTCTCAAGCGTTTTGGAGAGTTGGTCATTTAAGGACAAGGAGGAAAAATCAGCAATGTGCTTCTCTGGCAAGGCTCTGAAGCTCGCCTTCATTTGAAACCTGCCAATAGCTCAACCAAATACAAGAAAGTTTTCATTAAAATATTGCCAAAACACAATTCATTCTTTAAAAAGATCATATTGATGTTGAAAGAAAATTGATGCAGAATTGTTGGTCAAATCTTTACATCTCAAACGTAAAACTAATATGTGTTTTCAAATTTTCTAGAAACCTGGAGGAGGTTGAATTAAAATTCCTGGACCAAAATCCCTTTTCAAGTCTGTTATCCTGTGTAGCAATCAAAGCACAGGATCTCATCATTGGCTATCATTAGATGCAGCCCAGGCAACAAGTATTATTTTCATAGTGGGCATTAACAAAACCTGAACCTTTTCCTCCAGCTCACAGCTAATCCTTGTAAAGCCAGTGCAGAGTGTAAGGCTGCTTCCTTACACATCTGGTTTGTTTTGGTTCAGTTTCATCCTATTATTTCCCACAATCACATGGTATAATTATCTGATATATAATTTACGCTGCTATTCAGAGCAGTATAAATAGTTTACTTTATTGCTGCAGGAGCACAGCATGTCCAGATAACATCAATATTTTATTTATCTCTGTTTCTGTCTGTGTTTGGTTATCTAGGTGCTTATTAAGTATGGAATTATTATAATAGACGAGAATAAATAGCAACTGAAGAGAAGCAAAAATAAGACTGGAAACAAAATGTGTCTGAAATAGAGTCTGCTCTTTCTGTCCCTCTCCAGCCCACCAAGCAGCTGAAAAAGGGAGCATTTTCAGGGTATTTCCAAAGAGCTAAACCCACCTCCATGGGTGGGGAGGGATTATTCTCATTAGTGGTGTCTCTCACATCTCCAGAAACTGTAATGACTTTGTCTTAGCTGGCAGGTCTGAATGGAGCCCCTTGCGTTTTCAGGGTTCTTAAAAGCAAATGAAATCCTCCGGGGCGTTGTTTTTAATCACCAGTTTAAATTTCATCACCCCGACAGTGATACAAAGTGACGCCCAAAATTCAAGCAAGAACTGAGTTGAATGGAACCTCGTACAAACAGACTTGTTTACAAGGAGTGAAACAACTTCTTGATTTATTAAAAAGTGACTCGGGTAATTAAAAAAAAATTGGAAATTTCTGTGTTGGTTCAGTTTTATCTTAATACAGCAAGAACACGAAGAGCCCCAGTCCTCTGACACATTGCACAGTGATGGTGGCTTCTGGAGCATTTAGCTTTTAATGTGGATTCCAGTTAAGTGGGCTGAATGCACACGGGAAGTGGCAGAAAATTTCACAAAGTTTATGAGCCTGATCTTGCACTGCTTGTGCATCGTGAGCTTAAGCAGATCCAATCCCATGTGCTAACCTACTTTATGAATTGTTCAGACACATTTGCTTTGGATCTATAGATGGAAAAAGAAACATTATTCCCCAAGAGAAGGGAGGAGGAAAGCAGAACCAGCAGCAGCAAGTTGCTCTTCAGTGGTTTTGTTGTTCTCTCGTCGACACAAAACATTAGAGGATGCGAATAATAACGCACATAAATAATAAACTCATGATTATGGTACAACCATACACCCTTGCTCAAAAGTCACTTAACTTTTCCCTTTAGCACACAGAAATATTTTCTGAAACCGAATGATACTCAGGTAGGAACAGCAGTGGGTGATTCCAACCAAACGCTTTTCCTGCAGCTGCTCGAGTTTTGTCAAGTTTTCAGAGAGAATCTACAGGGGGTTTTCACTGTCACAGATAATGAGGAAGTAAGGGAGGGGAGACTGTAGATCCAGCACTGTAAGGATGAACTACACCAAACATTTTGGAGTTGCTTGCTCAGCCTTGGATTTGGTTGAAAGTCTGAGCAATTAACTTACTTTCAAAAAATCTAAATAGCCAGTAAAGAAATGAAAAAAAAAAAATCCACTCTTAAAGTAATTTTCCCTGATTCTTTTCCCTTCCACACGATTTTCACAAGCTTCCCCAAACCCAAGTCACTTCCTGAGCTCTCCAGGCACTGTAATCCACGGCTCTCCCGTGGTGGAACATCACCTTTCATGCCACAATAGAGCCACCATAAAGGCAGGACCCCATGGTGGGACTGCTCTCATGGTGTGACAGAAATGATTATAAGGATTGCCTGGAAAAGAAATTTCAACTCTCACAGCCCCTCAGCTTCTCTTCAAGAAATAAAGGTGGTTCTGAAAAAAAATAGGCCGATATGATTTATGTACAATATTATTCATTTGTTTTGGGGCGCCTTTTTTTTTTTCTCTGCATTTCACCCATATTTTCTAATATTAAATTGTGGTTTTACTATTGCCTGTGTAATATAAGCTGCTTAAAGAACAAATGAGTACCAAAGGGAGCTGTTTTCTGGGACAGGTATATAGGCTTGTGCAGGTAGCCCATCATTACCACAGTTAGCATTACACAGCTCCCATCCCACTAGAATATTCAAGTAAAAAGTCTTGTAGGCAGCAAAAAAGCCATCCTGCCAGCAGGCCATTAGTTAGCTCATGCCAGACACTACATACATTATTTGTGGCAGGCTTCTACTTTGAGAATAATGATAAAAAAAGCTCGTGATGAGGACAAGCCCCAAATGGTCCATCACTAGGAACTGCATGGCTTTTGCAAATACTTCAATCAGCCGGCCTGATGTGCTGGATTATAGCTGGCACCAGCAGGGAAAGGTACTGAGGTCTTGAGAAAAACAGTGTGATTTATTTGAAGAAAGGCAATGTTCAACTTCTGTAGCATCAGAAAGCTTCAGAGCAGAGGACCTCTTTGAACCCCAGGCTGAGAGATTTCAGCACCAGGAGCTTGTCTGTGAGTGGGTTAATTCAAAATGTTCTTACCTGAGCCTGGACACACTCAGGAGCCCCAGCCGTGACATACAACATGTCCTACAGAATTACACAGAGAGCAGAGAGACCCAAGTCTGTTCTGCCTGGATTCACTCCAGAACCAGGAATGCTGGTGCAAAACCATTCCAGAAGAAAAGTCATTGAGGCTGTGGAGTTGCCTGGTTGCATCCATAGAGTTCCCCACACCTGCGTGCACTGCGCACACAGACACACAAGCATGCGTTAAAAACCCGAATCTAAAATTGTCAGTACTGAAAATGGGGCAGGAAAGCGAGCTATAGGCTCTCAAAATTATTGTGGGGACAGGTTCCTTTATAGGAAACTGAGAATGTGTAGAAAAGCAAAACCTGAGCTTCTCACTCGGAGGATTTTTTCAGCTGCCCGAGCAGAGCTTTGCCTCTGCACAAACAATGGTGTTCAGAGGCAGCAACAACTGCCACACAATTGATGGGCTCAAGAATAACAAGCTGACGAGAGGATTTGGCATCCCCACAGCCAGAGCCCAAAGATTTATTGCGCTGGAGTGGTGCACGTCAGTTTTCTTTACCACTGGAGCCCCACAGCAGATTTATACATGGTGAGGCTAATTGAAAAGGAATAAAGCCACACATTCTCCTAACAACTGGGGCTCTCTCAGCATCTCTGACTGGCAGCCCAGCAGCCACTGCTCTCGTCAGGGTCAGGCACCTGGCATGAGAATAGCCCTACAGAGAAACAGGGTCACAGCTGGGCTCTGTTGAAGGATGCTTTATCCAAACGCCAGCTATTTCCAAGGAATCTATTCATCTTCTACAGCTCTAACCTAGAGTCCATTAAATGCATCTCTTCCCTTGCTTCTCATGACCTAAATGGTTCGTGATGTCTTCTTTATATGCCTAAGAGAAGATGGGCTTCCCCTTTGTTATGCAGTTTACTCTGCAGTGAAGTAAGAGAGCCCTGCCCCTGCTTTACAGCCGTCCTTGTTTCCATAACATAACCTGGCTCTGTCCGCTTGTCCGAGCCTTCCCACTGCCATTTCCATTGCTACCAGACAGTCACTCCATGTGTTTTCTTCTCTAGGTCATTTGCCAAGCTTGTGGTAGGCACTGACTGCTAGAAAGAAGACCCAAACCCCAAGCAGAATGGAGCAAATAACCAGCAAACTGTTCTCTCTTCTGCGTGTTTGAAAATAAGTGGGAGTTTGTGCTTGATAACCTTTCCCCAAGGCCGGTGCTCCGGCAGGATCACAGAGCCTGCTTGCATAAAACATAATCCTAGTTCCTGCTCCTCCACACCACTTGAGCAGGGGACACACCAGCCTTGCTCTGCTCCCTTCAAAACTGCAGAGATTTGTCTGGGAGCAGAGTCAGAGCAGCTCCATCACTGCTGAAAATCCCCCTGGAAAGCCCAGGGCCAGGACCTGGGCTGGGCTCACGGACTCTCCTGGGAGGTGTGCTGCTTTCACGAGCTCATCTGCAAATTCCTGGCTTTGAGGGTGAGCAGCTGCTCACGGCTTCCGAGAGGTTTTTTAGGGTAATTCTGTCCTGATGGATACCTGCAAGCCATGCCACTGACTCAGCCTTCCTCGCCCCGTGCCGGGGACCAGCCCCCTCCCTGCAGGGAGGAACTGCAAAGGCCATCCCAGGCAAAGGTCGTTTTGTAAAGAGAGAAACCTTGTTATTTCTTCCGTGGACCTTATTGGCTTTTTGTTGTTTCCGTTAACTTTTAAGAACTTAATAAACCTGCCCAATTTTAAAAAACAAAGTGTTTTCCCAGCCTTGGAAATTGGATTTTCCACGTCGTCGAAACACAACAGCTGTTTTAAACTGTTCACCAGGAGAAATCACCGAACAACACTTTTGAATATTTTGTGTTATTTCATTGTGAATAACACGTAGATTACTTGGAATATAGTCTCTAAATTGATTGTGTTCACTGTTGTATAAAGCCAGCGAAAGAGCAAAACCAGCAAAGAACATCTTTACCTACGGGACGACCTAAAGTCTTTTCTGCTCAGCTGCTCATTGGCCAAATGTTAAACATAGCGACTCCATTCATTAGCGTACTAAATCTCTTTTGTGATGGTAAAAGTCAGACTTAAAAATAGCAGGACTAACACAGTGACTGCGTGAGACTTGACACAAAGTCGGCTGGGAGTGTTAATGGTGCCCCTGTCTCAGAAACCTGTGAATGATGGCAAAGGAAGGAGATCATGCCCAGATAGGATCTGGTTTCTCCGTGCAGTTTTCCTTCGGAGCTCACCAGTCTCACAACTGCGGGAGCACAGTGGTAGCTCAAAGTCACCTCTGCTAAGCCAGCCAAGCTGCACTCTGTGCATGTCCCTGCAGCCCCAGCTCTGCACCAACGCCTGGCTGAACTAAAATAGGTGTGAACCCTCCCGAAAAGCTGAAAGGTCTTTGCAAGGACTAAAAGTGTTACTTGATTACAAGTAAGGCGTCAGTTGAGGAAAAAAGAAACCCAGCTAATTTAAGGATTGCAGGACCTGAAAGGCAGCCCAGTTGTCCAGAGGGCTCTAGCAAGTGAGGTCAGGTACAGCACCTGCCTAATTATTCCGCCTGGGCTAAATGTGGACATGAACATTGGGTCACTATTGAAAGGCAGCTCCACTGACTCGCAATAGATGCAGAAATTCAATAGCAAATTACTAAAAACCTGCATTTCTTTCTGAAAATGCAGTGCATATTTAAATGCCCTTCCGGTAATCCCAGAAGTATAATTTAGGAATACCTGGATTTCCATCTAGCCTCTGTAGAATTCTGCTTTATCCAGCCTCTTCCAAAACAAACCTAGTCAGTTTACAGCTACTGCCAGCCCCAAGAAAAAGAATGTGGAGTCTTTGATAGAAATTGAGCTGCCTTTGCTGATAATTCCCATGTTACTGCACTGGGGTGAACTGTAATGAAATATGGGCAGTGAGATGAGGGCAGTTCCCCTCTCCTCAGCTCATGTTCAAATTATTATTATAAAACCATTTCCAGCAAAGCCATATTTGTTTGGCCCAGGCTCTAGGGCAAAAATTCTCTATCTGATGTTTAAATAATGACAGGCAATTTGCAGGATACTGATAATCTTAGATCAATTGCCCACAAGCTGTTAAAAAAAATAAAAAATTAAAACCCCTTCTCTGCACACTCTTCAGCAGAATGTGAGCAGGCTGCAAAGCAGTGGGAAAGCTGCAGAGCAGGGAGAGAATGGAGGATCAGACCAACAGCTTCGTGACACTGTGCAACCAGCAGCTGCAATCCGGAAGAAAACGCTATTTAAAAGTCCACTTCCAGGGAAAACATCTGTCTTCACACCTGCAAGCTATACACAGTAACCTGCTATTTCTCCCACTATTTTCTTGCTTTTTTTCTCTTCTGGCTGAAACGTTCAGGGTTTGGTTCAGCAGGAACACATTCCCCTTTGATGTGCTTCTTCCTCAGGAAATGAGGACGTGGTGCGGGAGAAGCGGCTCTGAAGCCCACCCTGCGTGGCACAGCTCTGCTCCCTGGGGAGGCACCGGGACCAGCAGCAGCCATCCCTGCAGGGAACGGGCCAGGCAGCACCAGAGGGTCTGTGAGGTGGGACTCTGTTCAGTGCAGGGGGAACAATCCTTGCACAAGACAAAGAACCCGGGAGGTCAGAAGACTTCTGAGCTGCTCTGAGCCCCAGCTGCACCCACCCAGCGCAGCCAGGCTCTACCCGTCTCCCACAGGCAGGGAAGTGTTCCTATGGCCCTCTGGAAGGAATAATAGTAATCTTCCCCCAGAACTCTGCCCAACAGACTTCCACCACAGGGATAAAATTCTCTGTAAAAATCTACACGGCGTTCAAGCTGTCTCTACAGAGCTCTGCTCTCTTCAAGTTCATTCCAATTAACAAGCTGGGTACTTACGGATTTAAAAAAAAAAGCACAGTTGTTTGGTTTTGCCTCATAAGCAAGAGTTAGTTACAAAAATACTTGGTATTTTTAGTACAATCTGGGATATTGTAACTGGGCTATGTAAAACATCTCATTTTCTAACTTCCGTTTCTCGGCACCAAGATGAACTCTGCCTCTCTTGCTCTCTGTTTCTGCACAACAACTCAAGCTGGACTCTTTGGGTCCTTCTTTCTGATCACACCTGGTTAACTTAAGGCTCTGAATTTCAAAGTATCCCAGTAAGAAACACATGACTCCGTGTTCTCGGTGGGTGAGGATAAAGCAGGATTGTACCCCCACTGCTGCTGTACCGGGCTAGCTGCTGCCTTCTGTCACAAGGCAGCATTCAAAGGACTTGATCGGCCCTCAGCTGCAAGAAGGGAAATTCGAAACAAACCTGCTGGTTTCAGTGGCTGGGTGTGAGCAGGATCTGGGTGTGGAGCTGTCCCCTTGTGCCGGCCACAGCCGTGTCCCCCCCCCAGCACCCACCACACGGAGCTAGGCCAGGCAGGGTGGCCCCTGCAAAGGCTTTTCTTCTTCTTCTTCTTCTTCTTCTTCTTCTTCTTCTTCTTCTTCTTCTTCTTCTTCTTCTTCTTCTTCTTCTTCTTCTTCTTCTTCTTCTTCTTCTTCTCCTTCTCCTTCTCCTTCTCCTTCTCCTCCGTCTCCTTCTCCTTCTCCTTCTCCTTCTCCTTCTCCTTCTCCTTCTCCTTCTCCTTCTCCTTCTCCTTCTCCTTCTCCTTCTTCTTCTCCTTCTTCTTCTTCTTCCTGCAGCACGTCCCAGGCAAAGCTGGACCTTTTATTTGGGGAATAGAGGAGCCCTGAGCACAGAGCTGTAGGATTCCCTCCAGCAATAATTCAGCCTCGCTGGAGACAACCAACTTAATGCAATCTTAATGTGATAAACTGCTAACTTGATTGGATTCAATGAGATGTAAATTATTAGATTCAATAAGTACACAGAGACCATTTCACCTTACATTCTGCTCAAGAGGGCTCTGCCTTCAGTCTCTTCATCATTCCTCTTAATTATATGCAATGCATCATAGAGATGGGAACAGTTTGGGACTTAAGCTGTCCTCTGACTCCTCACAAGCATCCTCAGTGTTCCCTTCTGTGGTGATGTGTCTTTTATTGATAACTTTCCTCAGAACAGCTGCCATCGATAACAGACACAAGCTGATCTCCAGCATGGTCAAATTTGAACTAAATAAACTCTCTTCAGCCATATTTCTGCAAAATTCTCACATGTTTAAGGCAGAGAATGTCTTCCCATGTGGATTCATTTATAGTAACCGAAAAGTTTGTGGCAACCAGCAGACTTTTATAGCTTCTCATTCACTGAAAGGTACTTTAAAATCTGTTCTGCTGAGCAAAGAAATCTGCGCTACCATTCCAAAAAAGGGGAAAAAATGATGGGATGCTATTTAAATATGTACAAAGAGATTCACAAAAATATGAGCCCAAAGCTGTGTCTCTGGGCTTGTAAAACTCAAGTGGGATTTACATTGCCCTGTGGTTCATAAACATTTTGAAAAGATTTCTTCTTATAACCTTTTTCAGATTCTGACTCAGACAAGTGATGTTTCTTAATTTATATTTAGCTGGCGTATTTCTAATCGAAGAAAAGTGTTGCTTTATACTTTGTGCTGCTCACCTTTAACTTCTCTGTCTGCCATTTGAAGGTTTTTTACCACCCAACCTCCTCACACAGTGTTTTTTAGATGCTTCCAATTTACCAAGATGCAATTCCTGACTACCACCCTTTTGGACACTTGACCTTTGCTGTGAGGAAGGCACGCTCTCCACTTTACAGATGCTGCTTTTTCATTGAACAAGGTCCACAGACTTTTCTTCTTCAGTATATAGTCCTTTGTGTTAAAAGCCTTGGAGAAAATAACACGTAATCTTCTGATCCTATTAAGAACACCACAGTGAATGATTTAGCAGAGATCATAGGTATTCCTTCACTTCAGCCGTCTCTGAAAGGAATTCTTTAAATAAAAAGAAAACCTCCTACTTGAATTTGCTCAACAGTTTTGTACTGAACAAGGCTCTGTCAAAATAAAGTTTCTGATCGGTGTTTTCAAAGGATTTGTTTAGGAGTATAAAACCAAATCAAAACAGTTAATTTCAGACTCCACACCTCGTGTTGACTGTTTCATTTTGCCTTAGAGGAGTGTTTCAGAGGTCCCAAGCGATGTTAAGGCTGTTGCCCTACAGTTCCCCAGATGCAGACACTCAGCATGACGTTCTTCATGCCATCTATGATATTATCATGTGGTTCCTTGATGAATGGCAACCAAGTACTTGCCTCTGCAGAACGGATCTCTTGGGAGGAACCTCTGGGGAACAGAGCAAGGGATTTCCAGTTCTCCTACAACTCAGCAGCCCTCGGAGGAGAGGCACAAAGCCTAAGCAACTCCTCCTAAAGGCCTGCAGCAGCCAGCCCCCTTACAGCCACACTTTGCTTCTCATTCTCCTAGGCTGGTTTTCTGCTGGCTTGGCCTGGATTGGAGCTGCTCAGGGTCTGCCATCACGAAAATCAGGTTTGCAGAGTCCCAGCTGCCACCACACCAGGGACACCACCCAAGCTGCCAGGGACTCACCCTGCAAATGTTTCACAGCCTGATGAGAGGGTGGATTATTTGTCTCTCCCATCTGCTAAGAACCCAGTGTAGGTGTGAGAGGTGGCTGCTGGTTTGTTCAGCTGGCCCTGGATGTTTGGGGTTTCACATGTGGCCCTTCTCGTGGGGCTTTCAAACGGATGCCTAAGGCACTGATGCCTCTCACTTTGAAGTTATCACCTCTGTTCCTCCTCTTTCAACTTAACACAGGGGGTTTGGGGCATTTTAATGGGCAGTTGCTAAGCAGAGGCATGGCTAAGAAGTCAGCAATATCAGCAGTACCTTTAAAATGACACTTCTGGACATGTGAGAGCTGCTGACGCTCTCTTTTTGCTCAGACTAGAACTGAGTTTCGTGCTCCCTGCGATTCTCGAAAATGCAGCCTGCTCTCTGGCTTTGTGGGCATTCTTCACCTCATTTGTTTCCCCACACTCACCTACAGGTCGGTTATTTCTGGTTTATTGCTGGTGAATAATGAGCAATTGCATTCCCAGCTAGAAAATCCCTTTGGGATGCAAAGCCACAAACGCTGCAGTATGGACAGACAGATAATTAAAGGCCAGTTCAACGCAAAATCCACTGAAAACAAGACACAAGGAGGAGGTATGATGAGTAATTGCTGCCCAAAAATACAGGTGCAGCTTCTGCAGGGAACTTGTTGAAGTATCTCTAAACTGTTTGTGGTGTTGGATTTGGGAAAAGAAGGCAGAAGAACAAGGAAGAGTTTGGAAGATCCATCCAGCTCTCAACCAGGACCTCTACAGCCATCATCTCACCTTGATGGTGAGGGAAAATGTGACCCTGTTTGGGACAACCTGAACAGAGGGAGAAGCATTCTGGGGTGTGAGGTAGCTTAGAGAGAGGTCAAGCCTGAACAGGCCCTTAGCTGGCAGTACTTTTACAGGCTCTGCCTCCAGAAAATTAACTTCTCACCCAGAACTGGGTGTTTCCTTCCCAAGTCCATGCTGCAGGGGCTACTCTGAAAGGCCAGGTGCATCAGAGCATCGTTTCCACACGAGCTGTTAATACTCAGCCTTAGAAACCCTGAGAAAGGAAGGCACAAAGCTCGTTGTGCCAGATTAAAACAAATAGGGGCTTTCATTTCCCTTTGACTTATGTGCACTTAGCCCGATTATCACCAGGTACTAATGTGTAGCCCAAAGGACAAGATTTGAGCCCAGCTTTAATTAGTTTACTGTAATGAGGTAAACCACATTTCACCTTTCCAAGGAAGTAATTACTTGCACTCTTCTTGCTTTTCAGTACTTGCACCACCTTCTTCATCTGCTGTGGGGTGAAGCTACTGCCCGGTTTACCCGGAATTCAGCAGGACCGGTACAGAGACACAGAAATGGCAAGGGAAAGCTCCTGAAAACGACACAATGGACCAGAGCTAAACAAAGGGACAAACCCAGCGATGAGACAAAGTGCTTTTAAGACAGGTCACCTCATTAGTGTCCAGCTCTGGCAGGGAAGAGGCCAGTCTGCTGCCCTGTGGTCCCGCAGTGTGCCTGGGGCGCTGAGCTTGGCACGAGCACTTCCAGGGCACGGACTGAGCCGGGGCACAGGGAGCTCTGCACCTCGGGGAGAGGCTGCTGGGGATGTCCTGAGCTCACCCACAGCCCCAGCACTGGGCTGCAGGGCTCCAGGGAGGGCTCAGGTGGGCAGGACCTGCTCAACACCACAGCCCTGCTGCTGTTAGCGGGCCTGGAAGGAGGAAGGGAACGGCTCTGCAGTGGAGCTCATGGAAACTAAACTGAAATGAGGACTTTGAAGTGGCTTTGGCTTCACAGGGGAATGAAACAGGGCAGTTTCCCGTACCTGGGGATTATGCAGCAAAGTGTTTTTATGCTAGGATCCAGGGTACAGGAATACTTTCCATCTTCTGATTGCAAGAACATGAAGGATCCCCAGGCTGGGGCTTCTCCTCACCACTTTCCCTTAACTCAGAGCACTTGCAAGAATGTAAAATATGCTAAAATAAGAAACGAAGACCTTGAAAAAATATTTGGGTTTCAATGGAGAACATTCAAGATAGTTAGGGATGACATCTGCTAAAGGGGAAGCTTTTAGTTTTTACAAAAGAATAGGACAAATAAAATATTTATTTTTTAAAAGGGGGCATTTTTGCTTTAGAAGTGGTTTAGATCCTGCTTTCACACAATGCTAGCCCCTGCAGGTGCTAAGCAGCTCCTGCCCTCAGGGGAGCAAACAGGCCATGGCTGCTCTGTTAATAGGGATTTTTGTCTCCATATGAAATAAGGACCTGTATTCAAAAAGGATTCAGAAGGACTGTTGCCTAAGTGATTCTGAAAATCCCCAGTTGTTAGTCTTGTCTACAGATATCTAAATATCTTTTTAAAGTTTTGTTCTAAATAAAACTGAGTAAGACCCCCCTCTGGCTCAGTAAACTCTAGGCTCTTCCTGGAGATTTGCTTTTTTTTTTTTTTTCAGAAAATGTATTGCTGCTGCAAAAATTCAACTCAGGTTTTTAAACCACCTCATCTATAAAAAAGGATAATATTAGCAAGAGAGCCATGAAATAAGAATGATCAAATACTTCCATGCCTTATCATCAATAAGACTGTAAATCTGGCCACACCAGTTCACTTCAGGGCATCTGCTCACATTTAATTGAATGATTGTTTTAATTTTTCATTGTTTAAAACCACTCAACTGCTTATCAAAAGCCAGTTCTGCTCCTAGAGTTGGGCATAAAAACTTCTTGCTCAGCTCCACTGAAAGGTCCCCATTTTTCTCCACGGGGTCCTGGACCCTGTGGGAGCTGCAAAAGTCCAGATGTGGGGTTTCTCAGGCAGAATTCCATATGTGGGAACAGATCCCAGGACATCTCCTCGGGACTGTTGCTTGCTTTATCAGAGGAAAGCTGGGTGCTATTTCCCCCCCAAAACTGTCAAGAGGCTGTTTGCTCTCCAGCTTTTTGTTTATTCAGGGAATCCCAGAGGCCGAACTTCACATGAAATAATGCAGATAGAGGATTGGTGGCCTTCTCCAAACAGCTTTAGTACATGGATCATTTTCTGTAGGGTCAGATGTGCCCAGAACGTCTGGGGCAGCTGTTAAAGCATCGTGGACCTGTGCTGGCATCGGAAACGCAGCAGTTACCTCGTTCATGCAAACGATGCCACCACTTGACACCTGTGATGTCTGAAGTCCTCAGCTCACAGTGGACAGAAAGCAAATTGACCACCCCTACCTTAAGCACCTTCCAGTCTATAGAATTGTGTTGAGAAAAGAGAAGGAATCCTCGTCACAGCGGTGCTGGCAGAGCCGCACAGGGACGTGGTCTGTTCCCTGCTGCACTCAGAGGGCTCTGGCTGTGCTGCAGGAAGGGAGGCACAGTCCTGCTCCCCACGGCAGCCCCCCACGCTGTGTATCACCCTGGCAAGGCTTGCAGGGGCTCAGAGCCCAGGGGAAAGCCCAGGAGAGGCAGCAAGAAGCAGCGGTCGGAAAAAGAGCCGGGTTCCGGGTCAGCGTCCTGGGGCTTCACACAGTGATCCAACACAACCCCAAAACTTCCTTTGAACCAAGGCTCAGATTGTATTTTGAAGTCCTGCTGATCACACCCAGGAGGGTGAGACAGGTGATCTCAGTTTGTGGCAGGACAAGAAAGGCAAAGGAAAGGAAGTCCATAATTCTTGCACACACGCCAAAAAAGCTTCTGCTGCCTTCAGGGGAGAGGCCACATGCTGAGGAGTGTTGGGTTTTTCTCCATTGGCACTAAGGGCACAAACCAGTGCAGCACATTCAAAATCCAGCCTCAGTTTATTTTTCCAGGGCAGCTTTCCCTGCAGCATTCATCCCCAACAAACCTGATCTCCAGAATAAGCCTTGTACATGTAATGGGTGTATAATTTGTTAAATCAAAATGCCTGCACCTTCCAAATTTTTTAAATCATCCCCTATTGTTCTGTTTACTTTCTTTGTTTAATTTACTTTTTAAATAACAACTCAGTTTTGGAATGTAAACACTGTGTCAAAGCAAAAGCTAGAACGCTTGAGAAAAATTATTCAGCTTATCCTAAGTAAATGTCTCCAGTTTTCCTCCCAAAGTATTTGCTGAACATCATCTGAATTCACAGAAATCTTCAGATCTGCTGAAAATGCTGTTGTTAGGTTTGGGACTTTTTTAAAAAAAATAAAATTTTGCATTCACTGAAAGCAACTTCCTGTTATGAGATTGGCTCCATGGTGAGATGGCTTCTAAAATCATGAGATGTTAAACAACAAAAGTGAGAATCTTTATTCCTCTGGCCTGCAGGCCTTGCCCAGTCCCTCAGCTCATCTGTGCAAGCTAATCTTCGCTGCTCTGCAGTACAGAAACTTATTTTTTCTTTTAAATGAAACTGAGAATCTTACGTAATTGAATGACTCCAGCATCAAATATTGTGATACAATCTCAATTTGGGAGACTTGCAATTGCAGATGTCTTAGGGCTAAAGCCTATCATTTCCCTGAGTCTGGACTGATTGTGCAGAATTACTGTGGGCTTTCCTCAGCAGAGCAGATGGTGGAGGCTCAAGGGAATCAGTTCCAGGTCCCTGATTCTCCTTCCCATCCATGCCCTACTCTACATCAAATAATCCACTATTTTGCCCCTGGCAAGGGAAATGCCACGTTCTCATGCATGGTGCTCACCTCACACTCAGCAAAGACACGAGCAGAAGTGCAAGGGCCACGTCCTCCTGCAGATGCTCACCCCAGCCTTCCCTGCATTGCAGAAACTCGCTGGGGTCAACCTGCAAGCAAAATCAGATTCCTGCCCTTCCCCACCCCTGTGTGGCACAGACACACTGGAATCACGGGCAGCAGCCCACCTGAGATGGCAGCAGGGGCTGGGAGACCACCAAATCACACGAGATGGATGGCAAAACTGAGGAGAGCTCCAAATTCATAGAACTATGAAACCCCTGGGGCCCAGTGCAAGGCTAATTGTCTGCTTTAGGCCTTTGAGTGCAATTACCAGCCCTAATGGTTACAGGGACAGATTCCAAGCAAGCACTATTTAAAACTCAGCAACTGGAGGGTCTGGGATAATGCTAAAGCCAAGCAGATAATCTTTATAAAAGAAGAAAACAAATCTGTGATTACAACAGTGCCATGCTCGCCTGGTATTATAAATTATGTGGAAGTTATACCAGGACACACAATACCGAGAAGGAACAATCTGGATTTTTTTTTTTTTTTTGCAAATGCTGTCGGTGGTTGATATCCAGACATTGGTCATTAGATCTAGTTTTATTACAGCCATAAAAGAAGTGAGTCAACAGCTTAGTCACATCAGGCAGGATATGCTTCAAGCACAGCCTGAATGAAAGAATGAAGTTAAACACTGAGAAATACAACGTAATTAGAAAAAGAGCCCTGATAGTTTCTTCCCTAAACCAGCACGAGGTAACAGAACAGTCTTCAAGCCAGACTGCACGGCACCCTGGGAGGCAGCAGGGTGTGGATTTAAAGGAAACGAGATGGGTTTATCAGCACGTGTATCAGCACGTATATCAGGACAACAGTTTATGAGCTATCACCACAGGTCTTCTGGCTTTCAAGAGTATCAGGTATCTTCATCTTGTAAAAGAAATGCAAAGAAAGATAGGAAATCTGGTTCTTGTCCTACATCTGCTGCCTGTTGACTCCATTTGTGCAGATTGTCTAATTACTAAAGGCAGGTTCTGCCAGGGTGAAGGCTGTGGAATAAGTAAGAGAAAGAGGTCAGCAGGCTCTGGTAACTTCAACATGCCACGTGAGTCTGGAGTGACCTTTCAAGAGTGATCCAGAAGAGTCTGATGCATACCTTGGACCATTATTTATTTATCTTAACCTGAACTGGCAGCTGAGCACTGTGCCCAGAGGAAGAGATACAGGGAGTGGGACGGGAAGAGAGGAAGGCAGGAAACTTCTGCAGATAAGTCAAAATTATCATGTCACTGCAGGACTAGAAATAAATCTCCCACAGACAGCACGGCAGATTTATACCACCCGAGGCTTGACTTCAGGAGGCTGGAAAGTTGGAGTGAGTTTTTCAGAATGTCGTTTCATTTCAGTGTGGGTACAAGACAAAAACTCAACGCTGAAGAAGTTTAATGACACTAAATTCTCAAGGGAAATACGAAATATACATAGACATGGTCACGTATGCCTCCTGTCTGATGGCAAGGACTAGCATTTTCTATTGAAATAGAAAACATGAATGGGGTTGGAGTTTTGTGAGTGATACACTGAGGTGCACCTCTCATGGTCAGTGGGGTGGGAGCAGGGGGCTGTGGATCTGCTCCTGAACCCCTGGAGGCCATCAGAAAGCCAACGCTTCTGTGAGCAGTGAACAAGGTCCCTGCACAGCTGGTTTGCAACATGTACAAAAAAAAGGACATTAACTTCTCCTCTGGGATCCACAGATGCAATGGATTTGTGAGGAGGGATCGATGTGGGTAAAAGTGAATATGCCACCAGAGGACAGAGAGTGAAATGCGTTGGGTTTTGTTTGTAAGAGACAAGAGACGGGGATAAAACCACCAAACCAGCTAAATTCTACACACTTGCCCTTACAGACACCTCCTGGCCTGATTCGCTGATGGTTTGATGCTGGAATGTCTTGGTGAGAGCCAGAGGAGCTGCGTGGACACAAAATCTCTTGAAGGAGGTGTCCAGTCAGTGCTGCCGTGGTGGGAACTGCACATGGCTGAGGCGGGGAAACAGCGACCTGCGGGAGGAACCTGCCTCTAAATACACACAAAGCCAAAAGCTTCCAGCAGAGGGAAAGCCTCCCCAGACTCCCACCACACATCATCTCGGGCACTGCTGCAGGACACACCACCATGCCCCCAAGGGCTGCTCTGCCCACGGGTTCTGCTTGCGCCAGAGGGACACGCCACAGCCACTGCTCCACCTCCACCTTGCTGCCAAAGCTTCCTCCACCCCAGGGAATATCCTTCCCATGGACTGTGAGGAGGTGGGGGCTGCTGCTGCAGTTCTGCTGCTTTGTTCTGCCTTGTCCTCAGTGTGCAATTACCCGAAACACGGAGTCATAAGACACAATTTACAATCCCCGCAGCTTTTTGGCATCCCACTGTATTGGCTTACAGATAGAATTGGTAGTAGGCTGCAGCAGATAGAGACAGCACTCTAATTACAGATTTACATTAAGGGGAAGGTTTAAAAGCTAATAGGACCTTATTAGAATAATGATCCCTAGATGTTCTCCCAGCTGAACATCTGCCATTACTAATTAAAAACAAGTTAAAGCCAACCTGTTCAAAGATAAATCAATGTTTACAGAAACTAGATACCACCCTAATGTTAGACAGGGTGCTGACCTACAAGTCCCTTCCCACACGCCATACCAAATCAAGGATCCCCAAAAGCAGGTTGGTTATAAATCTGTGCCAGTGCAAAAACCACCTTTGTAAAACCAACTCAGAAATTTGACTCATGTACAGCCTGTTTGTCTCTTTCATTAGTCAGCTGCCCAACAGTTTTTAAATGATTGCCTCATAAAATGATAGGTTACCCACTTTCTCAGACCGGGGTGTCATTTTTTCCAAAAGCAGGTTAGAAATTGCATTTCGAGTGGCAGATGAAAATAATCTCCTTGCAGCCTCTGTCTCCTCGGTTTGCATCCCTGATGGCTATTGAACAGAGTGTCATTCTGTGGACAGAATCTGCATCAATCTCACTACATGGGAATGTAAGAGTCAGTCCTGGAAGTGAAGGCATACAGTTACAGACAGAAAACAATTAGGCAAAAAAAATTACAACAGCAAATAGCTTTGAAATCCATTAGCTACCTCAAACTGCAAACAAGTGCTCATTGAATTGGTCGCTGTACAACCATCACAAAGCAGCACAAGTCCCTGAAAATGGGGAAACACTCAGCTGTCTGATCCAAGACGTGTTTTAAGATCTACCACCAATACCGTGCAAGAGAAGTTCAGAAATATGTGGGCTCAGACTAAAAGAAGAGCATCCAACCCACAGCTGCAGGCAGCTCCTTGCTAGCACAGTTCCCCAGCAATATTTGCCTGCACAGGAACCTAACAAAATTAACAGGGGGGTCACTTGCATCAGCTGGCCCAGGACACTGGCTGGTACAAAGGAAAAACAAAGAAATGGGTTGAAATCCCCCTAATGATTTGCCTTTCCCTTCTCACATAAACCCAAATCTATTGAAAAAGATTAGAGCCAAGTCTGACTCCGGAATTTAATTTTGCCATTGATCTGACAAAGCCCTTGCATATCAACCACGAGGAGCAGGCGCAACGACGAGCTTGAGGCCTCGGACTGGAACTGCTGGCCACTGACAGCTTCCACAGGCGAAGATCGGTGGCCCCTTTGGAAAATACTGTTCTGTCTGTGTCTGGAAGAAAAGCTCTGTGGTCAGTAAGTGCTCTAGTGTTCCCAGGCCAACAGCAGTGGAGGAGAAGAGTCAATGGCAGAGGAGTCTCTGCTTTTATAGCAGTGCCCAAGTTGGACTTCAGGGGCCAATAGCAAGCGCTGCATGACCCTGCATTTCTGATTCCATAGGCTGTATTATTGGAGACTTGTGTGTCTGCAGTGTGGGAGCAATAAAGAGCAAAGGCAAGAAATAAAGAGCCTCCGGGTGCTGACATAAAATTAAATCCTGACTTCTCTTTCAAGTTCAAGGTAGGAAAATCACAGCTGTATGTCTTTGTCAAAAGTGTGCCCAAGCACTAATATCATCAAGGACAGAAACTTCTACCATGTGATCTTACCACACACTGTATATCATCCAGAGCCTTTGTGGACTTGGATGTGAAATAAACTACTAACTCTCTTTAAAACACACCAGCAAGCAGGATTTGGCCCCATTTAAGTAACTTTAGATTACCGATGCCCGATCCACAGGGAGACCAAAACTCCCTTCAGGCCAATATCTGATTAGAGGAGAAACAGTTGTCGGCCTCTAGGAAACTGCAAATAATTTTTTTGTTCAAACCCACAGGGATTTTTTGCAAGGCCTGCTGAGCCAATTTAAACAGGGAAAAATATCTGAGAACCCTGCAATGATACTCTTGCAGTTTTCTAAAACCCAAATCCTGCTCATCCCACTCAGTGAAGCAATCCCACTGAAGTTAATGAAAGCAATCCCCACCTAGAAGCCAGGCTCGCTGCAGCTCTGCTGCTGCACAGAGAATTGCTCCGTGGTCTCGGTTGAGTTGAGCCCCATCAGGTTGTTTGCAGTTCCATCCCTCTCCCTGCACATACTGACAAGTTCAATTTTTTCAGTTTGTTTTCCTCCCTTTTTTTTTTTTTTCTCCCTTCCTTCACTGATGTGTTCCAATATTTTTTCCTCCTGCCATAGACAGAGGCAGGTGAACTGCAGAATAAACATAAAGATATCAGAGCGCTGCACCTGCCTGTAAAATGACATGAATTTAATCAAAACCATTTCTAGTCTCAGGGCTCAGGCACACAACTGGTCCTGCTGCTCTTCCCCTGGGCAGCTGCTGGTGGTGCCTCTAGTGTAGGTTGGACATATGTTTGACATCAGCAGCAAGCACTAAGAGGAGCTGTAGGGGGATTGTATTATTTGATTTCTGATTATGTAGAGCTTCCTTCCTCCTGTGCTCTCATTGACCTCATGGATTACAGTAAAGCTGTGGCTAACCCGAGACAGATTCTGCTTATGCCTCGCTTATGCCAAAGTAAATCAAGAGAAATCGTGGCACAGCCAGTGGAACTACAAGAGAGTAAGACTGGATACAAAGCTCATTAACGTTTTTAATGGCACTACTTTTTGATTAAGCAGTTACTCCTTTTACCTAGAACAATAACAGCAACAAACAAGTCCAGCCTGAAGGAGGAGAATGTGTGTTCACTGACAGACAAATTACTCTTGCTGAAAAATCAAACTAAGATTTTTTTTTTAATATCAAGGAAATAAAACCAAATTAATAGTGGCTTTTATAATCACTTAAAGCATCCACCTGCAGGGAAGTACTTTTGCTGTATCTTCTCAGCGTGGTACCTAAAAATAGCCACAATACCTAGAAAGTGAGAAAAAAATCAGTCCTTTCTTCTGATCGTTTTATAATGGTTACATCTAATTCAAAGTGTATCAGACAAGAAAAGAGGAGTTCAAGGAAGCCAGAACCTTTAATCTACTTAATTAATAGGGGGGATAGCATGTGAAAGCTTTGTGTAAAACGAGAAAGTAATCTCATTCTGCTCAGGCTGGCTGCTCGTTTGGTGGACGGGCAGAAGTTAACAAGGGGCCTTGCAATCTGTTTAATTGGCCACAAAATCAGAGTCTGCATCAGCCTCCTTCCCACGGAGCCTCGCTCCTTTATGCCTCCCGCTCCTTCCCACAGCAAGCGGAGGTGATGCTGCAGGACCTTCCCCCCACTTCCAGCGGAGGCTGCTCGGGGCGCTCAGCGCTGGGGCGGCTGCGGGACCCCAGGGGCTGCGGGGGCTGCAGGGGGGCTGCGGGACCCCAGGGGCTTCAGGGGGGCTGCTGAGCGTGCCCGTGACAGGCACGGCCGTGCCAGAGCCACAGGGCACTCTCTTGTCCCCAGCCAGTGAGGCTGCGGCACGCAGGAGCCGTTCCAGCCCCACGAACAGGAGCATTGATGCGGCTGGTGCCCGCCGCCTTCCAGCAGCACAAAGGCGCCGAGGGGCAAATCTGGGGGGGGTTGTGTATTTTCTTAAAGAAAAGCTCCGAATCCAAATCATGTCGCTCGTCCTGAGACGTGCAGGGAGGATTTAAGCACACCAGCTGAACATGGCATTTGCATAGGAAACCCTAAACTACAGAGCCAAGTGCTTCGTGACTTGATCTTTAAATCAAGGTTTAGCGTGGCAAATGGGAATGCATTGTAATGTTGTAATAATGCCTTATATCTTTTCAATACTTATTTTAAAATCATTGTACCAATCATTTTTACTAAGAGAGAATCTAAACTGTTTTCACCCTTCTCCTTGGTATTCAGAGGGTGGAGTTGATTTCTGCTCAGTAACGGGGTAAGGAGGTGTCACCTCCATTTGTCAGCATTCCACTGCGAGGTCTGTGCATGCCACACCTTTTCTGCAGCTAAACCACTTGGAATTTCCAGCCCAAGCAAACTGGAACATTCGAGTACTTTCTTATCCAACTTTTTACAATCACAGCAGAGGAGATGCAGCGAGTCTGTGACACGAATCCCATATGCTTTCTTTTCACCTTGGGGAGAGGGTAAATGAGCCTCCATCTTCAGAAGTATTTGTCAAGTAGTTACATTTTCATCCTGATTTATTTATGTCTAAATCCAGCAAAGGATTTAAGGATATGCTTATGCTAAACATATGAATTAGACCATAAATTCCATAGCTAAGCATTATCCAAGCTCCTGATGGATCCTTTTCACTTTCTTGTCTCCCAGAAAGAGTTTAATTTCTATTGTGTGTAGCAGATTCATTTTATCTGAAACACCACCTATATGCTGACAATTGCAAAAATGGCACTAATTTGTCATAACCACTGCAAAGTGGACAGGTCAAATGAGTTTATCTCAGTGCACATTTCTACCAGATGTTTTCAATGTAACCTCAAAAGAGTGCAATGGAAAATCAGGTGTATCATCTACCAATTACACACAAACAAAACACAGTTTGTTTTGTAACTCTTCTTTAAAACAACAGATGTTAGCTTAAATCTCATGTTCAGGCATTTATCACATCTGTTTTCTGTTCCCTTGGAAAATGTATTCACAATAGAGCTCAAATTAATTACAATGAGATCTGTCAGTTGAAGCCTAAAAGGGAGTTCAGGGAATAAACATTTAATTCTAGAAGGAAATAATTGGTGTTTAAAAGCCTGAAACTTGTTTTCAGTTGGTTCATATAGGCAAAGCTCCATAACAGACAGTGTTTGAGACCTGTTGTAACCTTCATGGGGTCTCCAAGGAGATACGAGGCCAAAGGAAGAAGAGATGAAGAGGAGTCTGCAGGGCTGTGGAGCCTGAGGGTGAAGGCTATGGACCTGGAGAAGCCATAATGCACCCACAGCCTTCCCTGGCAACAAGGAAAACTTCTGACCTTAAAAATGAATAAATCTTCACTCTTGTCCCGTAAAACTGGAGCCTGCCAATGCATAGGCACTGAGGAGGCTCCAGTAAAGAACTTTCATAATCACCTTCTTTCTTCAATGGCTTTTATGAGAACATAGAAAGGTCTCCCTCACCTTCCAAGTCTGGAGAGACCTGCAGAATGCTATTGACAAAGACAGTTCTTTAACTCAGAAGGAGTGGAATTTGACTCAATTATCCTGCAGCCTAACAGTAAGGAAAGATAAAAACATTGCTTTGAAGAAAAGGGTTTCATTGCAGCAAAATTATATACAAGCATCAAATGAGGTATAATCTAAGACTTGTCATCCCTATAGGTATAATCCTCCCTGTAGCAGCTCTGAGTTTAATTCCTGCAGCACTACCACAGAGGTAAGGCAGCCCTGATCAGGCCCTAAAGGAGTTCTCTTGCCGACGTCCCTGGCCTCCTGTAGCAGCTAACACTCATCTCCCTGGCCAAAGGACACCTCTTCCTTTGAGAGACTTCTCCACCCTCACCCAGCCTCTCCAATCCCTTTACACACTCCATGCCTTACCCTTCCAGCCTCACCTTTGCTGTCTCCCAGGCACGTTACTCATACTGGTGTGCTGCAACAGCACAGCATTTGGTCCTTCCCGACTCCCTCAGCAAATGGCTCTTGTCTCTTGAAGTCACCAGTGCTTTGTTCCACTGAGTGGATGGGGGAGTGTGTGACTAACTTGTCACTCCATCTTCCTGCCCCCAGGATCACTGTCTAGCAGTTTCTAGGAAGGCTCATTTCCTCTGAAAAAAAAGAAAATAAAAAGAAAGTTAAGCAAGTTCAAGTGCCTCTGGAATTTTAAAGTGAGGTACATCCACCTGTTATTGTTATGTAGCATGTCATGAATACAATCAGCTGCTCTTTGGAAAAGAACAAACATCATTCATTGTCTAAGCATGTGGCTGTTTACGAGATGAGCTTCAGGAACCGTCCTCCTCAAGGCTCCAGAGGCAGCTGCCTGTCAATTCAGCAGCAGAGCAGTGGTCTCCTCACTGCGGCCCTGATGTTACACATAAATGTCACCCCTCCAGAAAATAGAGAGAAGCTTAAAAATAAATAGCTATAAGTAGAAGCAAGCATTGTGGTTAGTTTTGAATTGGCTTTATTGACATTTCTGTCTGGGGTTCTGTTACTGCACAATTCAAGAGAGCAGAATAACCAAATTCATTCCAATTAGGCCAAAACTGGTTTGAAGTTGTTTGAAGGACAAAAGCCCCTCCAAAACACCATTTACACACAGAACACAAGAGCCATCTTCACCTTTACTCTGGGCCCTTAATTCTGATCTATTACGAAGTATTTCACTAATTTTACTTCAGTGAAGAAAACCAAATGAGATGTGGAAACCCAGTTCATCCTGCCTTGGAAGCTCTTGGTGCAGTGAGGCAGAAAGGTTCCTCAAGAAGCTTCAGTTAGGCTAACTGAGGTACGAGGAGCAGATTTACTTTCCATGGCCCCTCCATTTGCAGGGCAGGAGAGAGGGAGCTGTGAGCGAATGTGAACAAATCTGCCAGTTTCCCTCCCCTTGCAATAGGAACACGTCACGTGCAGCAGAGCCTCCTGTGAGGCTCTACTGAGAGTTCCAGGTGGGAAGATAGGAGAAGATTCTTCCTACCAACAGCTCTCCTCAGCACATGAGCAGCTACCTGAACTGTGCCCTGGAGACAGCTCCAGCTCTGAGGAAACATATGCTTCTATCATAGAAACAGCCCTCTCCAGGGAAGCTCTATTGGTCAGGATGTTCAAAACCAGGCCACACTTAAAAGTGGCAGCAGCACAACAGAAAATAGATGGCAGAGGTTCTTCCTTAGCCTCCAGCTTCTTGCGGGATTTCACTGCTGTTAACTGGAAAGTTGAGAGGCTCGTGGTGCTGCAAACTGGATGTGGCGCTTTTTAACCATCACTTGCTCCACTGCCATCCCCTTCTTTTTGGGTTTTGTTTTGCTGATGAGCTTCACTCAGCTTCGAAGCTGTGAGTCACGCTTCCAGCCCTGCTGATGTACTTACTCCCCCCAAGAAAAGGATCCAGGAAAAATCACTTCTCTTTCGGGAGGCAATAAAAGTTCTCTTTCCTCCTCAGGTCTGTTGCAGAAACACGAGAAGAACTTAAACCAAACCAAACAAACAAATAAAACCCCCCAAAACACAAACAAACAAAAAAACCAAAACAAAAAACCCCTCTAAGTTAAATGTCTGGGGGAAAAAGCAGACAAAGCTGAATTCATGGGACTTTGTACTATATAGTCAGCCCCACATACACTGCTTTATACACTTCTGCTGGTTATTTGAATGAATGGTTTAGAAAAAAATTCTTTTCAAAAGGAACACATCCACATAAAAGCTGTACTAGCAGACTCTAACTTACATTCATGAAGACATCCACTGAAAAAGCAGAGAAAAAACAGCACGTTTAACCAGGGAAGGTGGACAGCAGTTTCAGCACAGTTCAAAAAGACCTCTTCTATTAAGCATTTAAGCACATGAACAATGTTGCTGATTCTCCCAGCAAAGTAACTTACTCAAGTCCTTGCAAGGCCGGAGCCTGACTTGCTCCTGACTTGCTTCCCCAAACAGAAAATGAACTACTTTTCAAACGAGACCCTGGAAACGCAAAGGTGCGGAAGTCCTTTACTGAGTCACCTGATGGTGCTCCATTATCCACCCTAAGCAGTCAGATGTTTTCAGAGAGTAGGGATCACATCTCTATGTAGTTCTGTAAGCTCCCCCTCTGTATCTTGTGTGTATCCCTTCAGACGCACCTCTTTGACCAACCTCACAGCACTGCACACGTACATCCCTCTTGGCTGGCTCTGGCAGCCTCGGAAACCCAGGGGGTTCTTCCAACACGCAGTGCTGGTCTGTGGGGCTCAACACTGCACACTTTGGGTGAAAAAAACATCTTTTTTTCTGCTCAGTAGGCATGCACTGTAATCAAACATCTGTTTTATCACTAAACCACGACCTCCTAGACATATCAATGTGTTCACATCGGACCAGCCCACTCAGTAGCACAAAGGACAGGGCTCCATCACCCTAATGTAACAAGCCGAACTCTAAATCTTTTATTAGTTACACCCAGGACTATGTACGGAAGTACACGAGCCTTAAGGAACGGGTGAAGAAGGTTTTAGAAATTCTGATTTCCCTTCAGCATTGTCCTGCGGGAGCCGTTCCCGGGGGTCACGGCGGTGTCCCTTCCCTGCCGGAGCACGGTGTGTGACATTGCCGGAGCACGGTGTGTGACATTGCCGGAGCACGGCAGTGTCCCCGCTGGCCGGCCCGTCCTTCACCCCGCATCACTGCGGGGAGAAGAAGG
This sequence comes from Oreocharis arfaki, assembly GCA_013398015.1. Taxonomy (NCBI): domain Eukaryota; kingdom Metazoa; phylum Chordata; class Aves; order Passeriformes; family Paramythiidae; genus Oreocharis; species Oreocharis arfaki. Next base: position 683,980 of record VZRR01004857.1, read on the forward strand.
ACAGCGCATCGTTAACCCGGCCCCGCGTTTCGATGCCGCAGACACAAACGCCCAT
>VZRR01004857.1:684131-737127 GCA_013398015.1 Oreocharis arfaki
AGCGCAACCTGGGGCTGCAGCCAGGCACGCCGCCGCCAGCCCTCGCCTCTGCTCTTCTCCTATTGACTCGCGTGCCAACTTGGGGGAGAAAAAACCCGCTTTTCCTACGGCTCGCTGTGGGGCGAGCCCGCTGCCCGGCGAGAAGGCGGCGGCTCCCGGGCGCAGGTCCCCGCTCGCAGCCGGGCTGGAGGGGGCGGCCCGAGGCGGGGACCGGTCCCGCCCCGCCCCGCCCGGCCCGGCCCGGCCCGGCCCCCGACCCCCGCGCCCCCTCACCCCGGGCGGATGGGGCGGGGGGGATGCCGAGNGCTGCCGGGTGAGTGCCGCGGGACGGGCGAGGCTGCGGGGCCCCGGCAGCGCCCGCCGGAGCGGCTCCTGCCCGCTGTGCGGGGCGGCGCGGGGGGAAAGCCCGCGGCGTCCTCGGGATGCCCCGGGCGCGCTGGCTCCGCGTGCTCGGCGGGGTGAGCGCGGGCGTTTCGGACAGCAGCACCTGCCGGACAGCAGCACCTGCCGGACGGCAGCACCTGCCGGACAGCAGCATCTGCCGGACAGCAGCATCTGCCGGACAGCAGCATCTCCCCGCCCGGCGCGCTGCCGTCCCGCCGCTGCCACTCTCGCCGGGGTTTGTCCCTGCCTGCCCTCCCACCCGGCTTCGGGCACCCTGACTTTGAAGTTGACGTACAGATTGAGCCTGTCGGGAAGTTTGTGCCGTTGTCGTTTTGGCCGTGTGAGTACCAGAGCGGTAGCCAGGCGGCCGGGTCCCCAGTGAGCGCGCCGGGCCAGCAGTGAGCACAAGTGTAGCTGCCGAGTTTTTCTGGTGCAAATCCCCAACCGACTCCGTGGGGCAGGGCTGGCTTTGGGAAGCCACACGCCGCCACGACGGAACTTGACAGGGGAAGGAGCACGCTCTCGGAAGCTTAGCGGACAGTTGTCATACTCGTGAGCCTGTCCCTGTGGCTGGTGGAGCAGGACAGTAAGGTAGGAAGTCCAGTCTTGAGGTCAGTGCGCTGCAAAGGCAATGGCAATGCTGACACTGAGACCCCTGAATGCAGGCACAGGGCTCGGAAAAAAGTCCCAGCTGACAGGCACCAGTCTCCAGAGTGTATAACCCCGAGCAAAATTTCCCACTTAAAAAGGGGCCAAAGACATTCTAGAGATGCTTGGAACAAGGAGAGCTAGACACAGCCCGGATAAGGAAGGGAAGGATGTCCCAGGCTTAGATGTGAACACCTGTGGGGCGCCGCTGGCAGCACACAGCTCCAAACGTGCAGATGGCACACGAGCATCACAGCGGCAGTACTGCCTCAGCCGAGACAAGGACTGAGCAGGAGCTTCCTCCGGGAGGGGGCTGCCTGTGGCTGCCCGTGAGATGCCTCGGCACGCAGCACCGAGGGGAGCTGCTGTAGTTACGGTGGGCAGCGCTGCCATCCCAGCACAGCTCGGGTGGGCAAACAGCATGGCTTGCTCACTGGCTTAACACCTCCAGCCTGAGAGTGACTTAGAGTGATCCCAAGGACAGGGAGAGTGAGTCGGGGAAAAAGTTGGAGCCTTCTGATGCAGCAAGGTGAATTGGGATTTTAAGGGTGCGATACGAGAGGGTTTGGTTGTGCCTGTGTAGAGCTACACAGTTTAAGTGCCCTGTGGAGTGGCAAGCAGCAATGATAGGCAATAGCCTATAGTTTCCAAATGTTTGTTCACCTTAATTCCTTCTTCAAGCAATTATTTCATAGAAAAATTTTGAATCAGACATGAAGAGAAGCCTGCCTCTGAGCAGCATGCATGCAAACCACTCTCCATCTGAATTGATGTGCTTTGTGTTGTTTTGGTTTGGGTTTTTTTTTCCCCCCTTTGTGTCTTACAATTAAAATTTGAAGATTGGCTAATAGTTCAGAGAACTAGAAAGTTAAGTCCTGTATTTACCCACAGAAGATGCAGAGCACAGGCAAGTGTCTGTGCTCCAGAACACTGATGAGTCTCAGTCCTGACCTGAAGAGACTCAGCCAGCAGGGATAGGAGGTAGTTTTCTCTTCATTAGTTCCTTAGGGGCTGCTTAGACGTCCATAGTAATGACAGGCTCTGACTTCAACATCAGTCCCCTGGAAACTGAGCAAGACCCTCTCAGGATTATCAGGTGAAGAAGTTCTCGTGAAGCACTCTGTGGCTAAGCTTGCCTTTGTGTGTCTCTGAAACGGGGGAAAGTCTTGCATGCACAGACAAGAAAAATCATTTAGTGAATGTTCTGCACATACTTGCCCCATCTTCCTAAGGATTCTCCATTGTGATTACAGACCTAACGCTGTCATTCTAGCAACATGGTTAAAATCAGACACGGTCCAAATTAGCAATGGCCTCGTGCATTTCTCAAGGGATCCGACAGCAGTTGATTAGAGCAGTGGCACCAGTGCCCGTGCTTAGCAGAGCTAGCCAAGGCATGCATGGGGCAGCACTGCTGAGTTCTGTGGGCTTACATCAGGTGTGGATGTGTCCAGAGCACTGGCACTGACACCTGCACTCACTGCACACTGAGTCTATGTGCTGAGACATGAGAAATTCATGAGACTGCACAGAGATGAGAACGAGCTGGATGTGGTTAGGGGAAGGCTCACACAGCCAAGCTCCATTGAGGATGGGGTGCAGGGTGAGAGCAGTGTTAAAAAGAGCTTTTCACTCAGTTTTAATTTGAAGCTGCTCTTCAGGTTTTTTGACATTAGAAATTTGTAAAGGTAGCAGATTTTTTTGGTTGTTAGAAGAAGAGTCCTGAACTGCATGGGATCTTAATTAGCTCTGTGTGGTGCCAAGAATTTTAAGAGAAACCCTGTCTAGGATCTGTCCTTGAATTCAGCACTAGTGCAATGTTGTGCTGAAATGGAAAGAGTTAACTCCTTGCCACAAATCTTGGAGAAAGACTGATGAGAAGAGAAGCCAGTTAACTGTTTCTGCCTTTCCTGCTGTACTGTCTGAAGGAAATTTCACTAACTCAACAACTCCACGTTGAGGCCAAGCCATGCCAGGCCTGACTGTGCAGCAGAAACATCCTCCCCCTCCTGCCCCTGTATAACCCAGGCACCTCAGCAGACCTGGTTGTCAGCAGTGGCTCCTTCTCCCTCTGTATCAACCAGGCACCAGAAAGTCTAAAAAGCAGAGAGGAGAGAGAGCACAGTGAGCTCCCTTCAGCCCTGCTCTGGCCCCAGCACACAGAGGGAAGGGCCAGGCTGCACCCTACAGAGAGAGGCACCCACAGATTTCCCCCTGCCCACTGACCCTGCATGGCTGGTGCTGCACCCAGGCTTGCTGCAGCTCTGCCAGGGGTCATTGTGCCTTTGGGCAGCTGGGCCAGGAGGCTGCTTCTTTTGTGCCTAAGCAGAGGCTGGTAAGACAGAGACAAGCTTTTGAAACTTGTTCTGAGCGCAGGAGTGCAAAGGTGTCCCACGAGTAGGGGGTGCTGCTGGCAGGAGGGGGGTGTCTCAGGATCAGGCTGCAGGGACAAGGAGAACATGCCAGTGCAAGGGTGGGGAGCAGCACGAGGCAGAGGTGCTGCAAGTGGGGTCCTCTCCCATCTAGAGGGGAAGGTTTCTCAGGTATGGAGCTGTTCTGCAGCCCCTGCTCTGCCGACCCTGCACTCCTCTTGTCTGTCAGAGAGAACCTCTGAAGCACCTGCAGTTAGCTGGGAGGCAGGAGAGGGGCTGCCAAAAGTCTTGATGGAAGTGTTTCTTGCTTTAGTGAGGGAAAATGTTACAGAAGGGATGATGTTGAATGTGGGGGAGGGAATAAATTGCTCTGATTCAGCCCAAGAGGGGGCTGGTAAAGGTGAGAAAGCAAAAAGCAACAGGTACCACTCTGCCCCTTTGTCAGTGAGAGCTGCACAAAGCAGCTGCACCAAAGAGCTCCTTCTGTGGTGGGGCCACTGAACACAACCAAGAAGGTCAGGCACAGAAGCAGCACTGCTTGCTGCAGAAAGCTGGCTTTGACCTTGCTTCCTGCTTCATTAGAAGGAGCAGCAGCAGTGGAGTTGCCTCGCATGCAGTCCCTTTTCCCATCAGGAAGGGAGCATATTGCTGCTGAAAGGACAGAGCATCAGCATTTCCTAGATCAGGGTCTGGCCTGATCCAGGTTCCCAGGGCTCATCTCCTCCTGACAGTGTGAGAGGCAGAGTGAAATCTGGCTTTCTTAGTCAGTCCCAGTGGGATTGCTGGTTCCATTTTGCTCCCCAGTCAGTTGCCTATCTGGGATGATGTGCCTTGGCTTCCCAAGCTTGGGAAAGCAGCCTGGACATGCTTGGATGCTCCCAGCTGGAAGGCATGAACAGGTAGTGTTCATGTCAGACCTGCTGCTGAACATGGTGACGTGGAGATGGGGACACCCCAGGTCATCCAAAGCCCAGCCAAGCACGGAGTGTGTTCACAGGGCTCCATGCAGAGCTGCAGTCCTGACCTGGAGGAACGTGTCAGCTCAGCAGGGGTGCCTGCCTGGTTTAACACTCCGTGAAGAGAGAGGTACACGCTATGGCCCTTGCCCTAGGAGATGACAGATTGGCTGTCCTTGCACAGCGAGGCAGGTGCTTCCTGGGCTGTTGGATTGCCACGTGGGTGCACCGTGCCCGTGCGAAGCACGGTGTGGTCTCAGGCAAGCCAGAAGGATGGAGACCTGATCCTTCTGGAGCCTTCTCCCTATATAAAGCTTGGAATAAGGAGGCTCTCTGGGAGATGTGCATGCCTGGGTCACCACCCTGGCAAGGCAGGTGCTGTTGGTGGGCTGAGCACCCCTGACCCGAGAGACCCCCCCACGCAGCAGCCCAGCCGCGTTCCCTCCGCTCCGCGGCTGCGTGGGCGAGCGAGACCTGGGGAGCGCTGCCACCCCTGTGCCCACAGCTGAGACCCAGTCAGTGCCTCGAGCACTCAGGGGCACGGGTGGCAATGTTTGCTGGTGACTCACGTGGCGTGTAGTAGAGGTAAATACCAAAGCAGGCAGAGGTAGAGGTACACAGGGCACACAGCCCTACAGGAGTGTCTGACTCGGTTTGGATTCCTGCCATCTACTGCCTCGTATATTCTTCTGCCATCACAATACAGGCTTCTGATTAAAGAGACCATTTCCCACACCTGAATAAATAGCTTTTCTCATAGCAGCATACCTGAAAAATAGAAGTGCTAAAGGAAGATCTGAAAATATGAGCGGGAGAGTTGTTACAATGTGGAGTTATGACCTTGAAAAAGCAGCACTCTTCTGCTGTCGCTCATTAGTGAATAAGAACCAAACACTCCTGAGACCCGATTCAACCACCCTTTTCACTCAAAGACCATATATTCTGTGACTTAAACCCTGAATTGGATGCAAGGCCAGTACATTGCATCCTACTTAAAAGGGGACAAATAGATTGCCAGAACTTTAGCTTGGCTATTGGAGCAACTGAAGGGCACTACAGCTCATTTACAGTAGCAGTACTGGACAGAGGGGAACAAAACTGCTGCTAACATGCTTAAAATGAGTCATTTCCTATTGTAAAATGAACTCTTGTTCTTTAAGGAGAGAAGAACCCTTATGAAAAAATAATAGATCCATTCTGCTCCTGCACAGAACTGGTAACAGCAAGGTGTGCAGATGGGAGTGATTTCGTTTGGTCAGTACATCCTGGAGCCTGCAGCTGCTAGAATCTTGCAGCCTGAACGACAGCATGTGGCTGAATCCATGCTAGTGCCTGGATCGTGGGGAAGTTGCTTGTGCATTTCTGGATGCCACTAGGCAGAGTACAATTGCTAACTTTGGATTTCTTCTGCCACGTCAGTAGGAAGCAACGCTGTCAGGGCTGTGATGATAATGAGGTGCCATATTTGGGAGGCTCAGCAGACTATGAAGTGCACAACCTTGCATGGCAGGCTGCTAAAGTGGATTGGAAAGGAAAAACTCCAAAGTACATTTTTCCTTGAAATGACAACGACACAAAAGAGAGAGCACAGCCAGTTTTCACGGTAGGTGGGTAATGCAGAGCCCCCAGTTGTTCAGAAGTCAAAACATTCAGAAGCACTAGGCAGTCTAATATCCTGCTGTTCTTCATCCACCCCCTTGCTTGGTTGTCTCCTCCTCATCCTCTTTCTGCTCCCTTCTGTAAAATGGGGGGTGAATCAGCAGAAACAAGCCAGCAGGAGAAGGCCTTCCTCCACACACGTCACAGCTCGGTGAGGGCAGACAAACAGCGCCGACATGTCCTGGTGGGGCGTGTGCCGAGGGCAAAGCAATCCCTGTCCACAAAAGCTTCCACCTTCTATTTCAGGTGCTCTTTTGGAGCCCATAATCTCTTTTCCCATTAGCTTTGAGGCACCAGAAAAGGAAAGAAAGCCAAAATTAACTCTTTGAGCACAGGAGGCCTTACAAACCAATCAGGTTTTGCAGAATATGGATATGTACTTACAGATCCTAAATCCCCATGTCTGGAGTGCCCTTGGTGCTGTCCTTGGGGTAAGCTTCTCTCACGGGAGAAGATGGTATTGGGTTGCCCCCCAGGACCCCAGTGTGGCTGTTCAGAGAGAATGAAGTGGAGGCAGCCAAGCAGGACCAGAATTACCAGTACAGAAGATGATCAAAAAGAGTTTCACCCCTTTATCCATGGAAGAGGAGAGAAGCTTGCCTGTTGCAACACTGAACGTCTTTTTCACTGCAATTGTTGCCTTCTACCACCTGAGAGAGTCCCTGCAATGTACAGCCATTAAACCTCTCCATCTTTTCAATCATGTGGAGCACTGCCTGCACGGACAGGTGCTCTGGAGGTTGCTTTTGGTCTCAAGACAAATCACCTGTCAGTCACTTACATCAGACTAGGATATTTCTCACACATTTGTTTGCTCCAAGTGTGTTTTCTTCAGTGTCCTGACTAGCACACTGAGCAGTGATGTATGGAGTGGGGATGCAGTATATTCTCCGTGGGCGAATAAAGCCAGACTGCAATGGTTTTACAAAGTCTGTAATTTCCTGCATATTGTGTAAAATTGGCGTAGTCTCTGAGAAAGCTTGGCCACGGGGTTTGCAAACATGAGCTCCTATTGCATTACCTAATACTTTAGGAAGACATAAAGACTGGTTTATTTTAGCAAAACCACAGTCAAAGGTAAAATCCTCTTAATTATTCATGTTCAGTAAAGAATTCACGGCAGCATCCTGATGAAATCACATCCTCTCTCCATCCCAGTCATCCCATGAAACACCTTTGGCACCTGCCTCAGTACTTTGGCATTTGGTATCAAAAGGGTGGAATGGTTTTGTCACCCTCGAGCTCGAGTTACTCAGCTTGAGACCTCTTGCACTGCACTGACAGCCCACATTTAGAAGCCACAGACACCTGCCAAATGAGACACCCGAGCTGCCTTGAAAATCCCTCTCTGTACAGATACGTTGCATGAATAACCAAACTCCTTTTATGATTTCTGCATCATTTTGCAGATCACTTTTCCTGTTCCCAGCCCCAGTTTCCATTAGAAAGCTTTACACTGCTCTGGTAGCAAGATGCAAGGCTAGACTTTGAAATGTGCATTTTAGACGTTTTTATCCTTGTGTGGGAGCCCATAAGCAAGGCTTTGGAGTGGCAGGAGGAATGTCTGAGATTCATTAGAGACTTTCTGCTCTGTAGGCTCACCTCAGGAAAGGTGGATGAGGAGGGTGAGGATGGGAAGAGGAGAACCAGAGCCCTGTGACATTGACACACGTGTGTCCCCAGTGAGCACAGCCCAGACGTCCCCACATGCTAGCCCAGTGTTCCTGGGCCGTTCTCATACTGCAGAAATAGCCCTGTTCTATACAGACTGCTCCAGAAAAACTCCAGTGGTCTAGGAAAGCCCAAAGCAGCACAGTGTAATTACACCTTTCTGCCAGACAAGCTGCTGCACTCCAGCCTCGTGGCTGGCAGGGCTCAAAGGGAGTATCAGCCATTGGCATCTCCGTGCCACTGCTGTGTCTGTGCCCTCCAACAGCGAGGAATTGCTTTTGCTGCATTGAAATCCTCCTCTGGCCCCCGTGACCCACTGGTGGCTAATGCCAGCTGTAGAGCAGAGTACCTCATTCACTGCATCCTTCCCCAGAGCCATCTCAGCTCATAAATGCTGTCAGTGAGAAAAGTGGCCCCAGAGGCCAGATTTCATTGTCAGAATCTGGCCTCTGGCCCTGACTCTCTCATTCACTTGTGAGCACAAGGCTGTGCTGTGTTTCCCCTGGCAGTAACTAACCCTCTCTCCTGCACCTAGAAGGGAATTTGGATTGTCCTGGGCAGGAGCTTGGGCATCCTCTCCCTCCAGGTTCTCTTTCACCCTCAGAACTGGCACAGTCTGTCCCTGCACATGGGATTTCTAAGCACAAGCCACACGAGAGCCTTCCTAAAGATGTGAAACCTCTTCCTGCATCCGTGCCTGCCGTAGCTTTTATGATGCTCGGGGGTTTTTTTGCATATATCCCTCTCCATTCCCTGGGAGATGGTGCAGGCACCAGCAGAAGGGGCTGGCAGCTCTTCCCTCGTGGGGGTGCCTTGCCGTGTGCTGTTTTGACAGCACTCAGACAGCTGAACAACAAATAAATCCATTTATTTTCAAAAATCAATCCTCACAGGAACTCCCTGGGAAGACAAAACTTGAATTGCACTAATTATATTCTACAAAGTATCTCTTTACGCTTCACAACAGTTTTAAGGAAGGAACTCAGGATATGATAATAAAAGAGAGGAACGAACTGAAGCACTGTTCAGTCTGTCCCCATCTGCTCTGGTGCTGAGTTTGATCCACACTGGCTGTAAGAGGGAAATGTGGATCTACCCTATCTTCTTTAAGGGCAAACAGCATCCAGAGGTCATTGAAAAAGATCACATAACCAGCTATAGTCAACATCAGTAATAAACATGTATCTACGTTGCCACAGCATTTTTGGTTGGTTTTTTTTTGTTGTTGTTAATAACTTCTGTTATGTAGCACCTTTGTCAGGGATCACCTGAGATCTCTCCATCAGAGAGCTCCCACACTACATAGGGCTGAATGCCATCCTCACCTCCAGTCTGGTACCTGTTGGTGAGCGGCTGTGTTGGGAACCGAGGTCAGACCTGCCTGCTGGACACTGTTTACATTTGAATATTGCCTCCTCGCTTAGAGGAAATCATCTGTTCCCACAGCCAGAACATCCCTTTTTCTTTTTAGGATATCGTACTTCCGTTCTCGGAGTTCCTAAATCTGAGAAGGAGGTGTTACTGAAGTTTTTTCTGAGGCAACTTAAAATTTCCCATTTGTAAGCTCTCTCTCTGTGCCAGTCAGGTGACTGCTGCTAAGCCTGCAGAGGAGTTTCACACATTACACAGCAATTTGTGGGGATCCTAGCAACAACTGTGTTGGGTAAAAGGTGTCCATTATACTCCGTGGCCTAATGTTTATCACACTTGGTGAGCAACGCTCGTGGCTACTTCATTTAGGTGGTTTCTAAAGCTGAACTGCTGAACTACAGGACCAGCCTTGTTGCCAATGCAGGGAGCCACTGCTTGTGTTGTAAAGGCCACTTGACTGCACAGGCTGCTGTGTACGCACAGAGTGCTCTCAATTAAAAAAAAAGCAAACCACAGATAAAGCTCAGAACTGTGCCTGTTTCTTCTTGAGACAGATACAATCGCTCCTGCTTCAGCTCACGTGCAGTGAATATAGTCAGTGAAAGGAGCTCTTCAGCTCCCCTGCAAAGGCTGCTGTTAGACACTGTTTGGGTGATGTCTGTAACCCATGAAATGGGAAGCTGGGGACAAAACTCTGCCCTCAGGTCTCAGGCACTGCTTTGAGGCACAGAGGACTGCCCAGGCTCTGCAGCCAAGGCAGCATGGCTTTGGCACGGGAAGTAAACCCAAACCCGCGTGGGAACCCAAAATTACTCCTAAAAGAAGATCCCTCTCACACACAAAGGACCTCCAGTGGCATGAATTTTGGTGCTGCAGTTTGCACTCAGAAGCTGATAAAGTCAGAAGTGGTGTCAGAGGAGAGATGTAAGTGTCCTGTGATGAAGCCTGGCTGAGTTAGAAGGTGGCTGTGTTTTGAGCAGCCTGGACCAAAGGTGTTTGGGTACCAGAGACCTTCGGACGCTCTGTCTCAAAGGTCTCACGTCCTCGTGAGTGGAGGGAAAGAGTTGAGACTGCCATTTTGTACAGTTGCTTCTAATCACCTGCCAGCAGCACCTCAAGGCTTCAGCCAGCTAGTCCCCAATCAAGCCCTGGTTCTCAAACAGATATTTATAAATTCAGAATACTGCACTGCAGCAAGCGACGCTGGCATAAATTCCCATCTGTCATCCCCTAATCATCTCCCAGCACAGTGATCAATCTCTTTCAAATTCAAATGATCTTAGCCACTTAGTATCTAGAAAATACACTGCAAGAAATGGGCAGTGTACCATCCATGACAATTTAGGGGTGCTGACCTATCCAGCAGCTGTAGCTCCACCTACGTTACAGCAGAGACAGATATTTTTATATCTCCATCATCATCACCATCTCTGCCATAGTTCTCAGCACAGACCTCCATGCCAGTGCAAGAATTAGTGTCAGCAAGGTTAAAATACCATCACAAATACTCTTCTGTCACCTTTCAGCCACAGTGGGTAATTTTTGCCCACTGTGAGAGCAGTACACTGAGGAGGCACTCGGGAGTTACTGGGACGCTGACACAAGGACACAGTCGGTCACACAGAGTGGTGTGCCCACCCCATTTCCCATCGTACTGAGCTTTAGGCACTGTTTGAGGACAGACCAAGGAGCAACTTAACACTGGCTAGGAAATGGATGAAGGACTGAGGCATCTCAGCTGCACTGTCCCTGTACAGTGTGCAGCAGGAGGAACACTCAGCCCCTGTGCTAAGACACTGGCACACTGGCACCTTTCTGCTGCACCCCAGTATGTACCTGTTTCCACAAAGTAAATGGTGTTACTGTATTTCATATCATCCAGCCAGGGAAAAGCCCTAATGTGATCCCAGGGAAAGCATTTCCAATACAAGGTACAGTAACCCTTGCAGAAAAAAAATTGGGTAGAGCTCGCGTTTACTTTGTCAGATCAATTTTCTAATCTGGCTCACCAAGCAAGGCTCGCTGGCCTTAGATAAATAACTTGCATTTCAGCACATGCTGTTACTGGGAGCCCTGAGAGAGGCAGGGGCAGAGGGTACAAAGGACTGCTCATAAATCAGAGTGGGGTTAGAAGCAAACAGCAGGAGCCCTGCGATAGACAGAAGGCGCGAGGAGCAGGGCTGCTGTACCTGGGCGCTGCACGGCTCCAGCATCCCTGCAGGAGCTGCTCTGACACTCAGGCCAGCTTCCAGCAGGGACCAGTGCCTTCAAACATCGCCCTTGCTGTGCCCTGGCTCCAGCTGCTGCCGCTGGAGTGAGTCGAATGCAGAGGATTTAAAGAGGAGATGCAGCCCATGGGTCACATCCAGCGTCTGTGGAGCTGAGCCACTCAGCCCGGCCCAACCCAGCAGTGGCGGCAGAGCCGTGATAAACACTCCAGCTCGAGGATTTCCTTGACAGTGCATCACTCACTGCACCTCCAGGGCTCGTCAGCAGGCACGGCAGAGGCATTTCTAAGCAAGTGAGTGAAAAATGACGCAGCAGTTCTGGCGATGTCACCTCTTGTCTCGCACGTCTGCGCTGAGCTGAAATCAATGCAGTTGCGTTCACATTAATGGAGGACAGAACTGGGAAAATTCCCCTGAAGGCAATTTGAGGCAGCACCATTGGAAAGATCGTGCTTTTTTCTTTCTTTTTTATTTTTTTTAATATAGGGAAGGAGTCAGTTGATTGTCGTGTTTGGTTTAGGTTTTTTTTCCAAGATACGAAATTAGTACTTTCAGTTAACACAAAAACAGGTGAGGGCTGTTAGTCAAGATCATTCACTCTGCCTCAGTTCCTTCCCCTGGTGGCAGAAATCTGCTCCCAGACAGCAGGCTTCGAAGGCATTCCTGAAGGAGGAAGTTTTTTCAGTGCCAAGAAAAACAGTTTTTAAAGAACCAAGCATTTTCAGTTGTAGGACATGTGTCCTAGGCCGTCACTACCTTCATGTCAGCAACTTATTTTTTCTCTGGTTTAAAGGAATCTTTACAAATACTGCTGATTTGTTTTGGGGAATCCATCAAAGCTGGCAGAAATGTTTGAAGCACTGAATGTGCAGAAGAGGTGACTTACAGAACACTCAGGAAAGTATCAACTACAAACATTTGGCAGTCACTTGTGCAGTAACCAGATCTCTGATTTTTAAGCACTTCTTCAGGTGTTCTAGCCAAGTGATACCAGCTTCTGATGGGAACAATCTTGTCTGTCTCATTTTAGCTGAACTGATAGTAGGAATAATAGGATTTTATTTTTTTCGAGTTCAAGACTACACGGTAAGTTCTAGTAAACAAGAGAAAGTAGTTAAAATTTGGCTATAGTGCTCCAGCAAATCTCTCAAGTACTGCAAGGGCTGTTTATATTCACCACCCTTCTCATTTATCCCTTGTTATATGAACAAGTGAAAAAAGCAAGGTGGGAAATAGAAGTGTGTGTGTGTGAGAGCTTTTTTTCTCCCGCTACCCCCTCCCTTTGTGTGCACAGACAGGAGTCCCAGCACCCCCTGCTCAGGGCTGGATTCCATGGCTCAGAGCAGGGCCACGCACTTGTCATTGCAGCAGCTTCTCTGAGGGACACGACCAGGGTGTTTTCCTTTGGGTTTCTTGAACTTTAACAAGAAAGGCCAGGTCATGTTGCCAGGCACTTGAACAGCTCCAAGCAAGTGCTCAGAAAAGCTAATGTTACATCTTAATAGCCTAACTCTGTGTTTCTTTCCCCACAGCAAACATCTTGACAGTCATCATCCTCTCCCAGCTTGTAGCTCGCAGGCAGAAGTCCTCCTATAATTACCTTCTAGCTCTGGCTGCTGCTGACATCCTGGTTCTCTTCTTCATCGTCTTTGTTGACTTCCTCATGGAAGACTTCATCTTAAACAAACAGATGCCTCACGTACTGGACAAAATAATCGAGGTCTTGGAATTTTCTTCCATGCACACGTCGATTTGGATCACGGTGCCGCTGACCATCGACAGGTACATCGCTGTGTGCCACCCCCTCAAGTACCACACCGTGTCCTACCCTGCCCGTACCCGCAGAGTCATCCTCAGCGTCTACACCACCTGCTTCGTGACCAGCATCCCCTACTACTGGTGGCCCAACATCTGGAGCGAAGACTACATCAGCACGTCCGTGCACCACGTCCTCATCTGGGTGCACTGCTTCACCGTGTACCTGGTGCCCTGCTCCATCTTCTTCGTCCTGAACTCCATCATCGTGTACAAGCTGCGGCGAAAGAGCAATTTCCGCCTGCGAGGGTACTCCACGGGGAAAACAACAGCCATTCTGTTTACTATAACTTCTATTTTTGCCATACTGTGGGCGCCCAGAATAATCATGATACTGTACCACCTCTACGTGTCGCCTATAGACAACAGCTGGGTGGTCCATATTGTGTCGGACATCGCCAATATGCTGGCACTGCTGAACACTGCAATTAATTTCTTCCTCTACTGTTTTATTAGCAAGAGATTTCGCACAATGGCAGCTGCCACCTTGAAAGCCTTCTTTAAGTGTCAGAAGCAACCTGTGCAATTCTATACGAACCATAACTTTTCCATAACAAGCAGCCCTTGGATTTCCCCAGCCAACTCTCACTGCATCAAAATGCTTGTTTACCAGTATGATAAGAATGGAAAGCCTATAAAAATATCACCATGAAAAGGCCAGTAGTTGGAGCTTCCGGGTGCAAGTTCTTTTCAAGTGGTTACATCTTCAGGATGTAATGTTCTGAAATGGCTGTTTTGAAGAGAGGTCATTTGATTTCATTTCCCTGGGTGGCCAGGGGCAGATCAGACTGTCAGGAGGAAACAGGAGCAGTTGATTTTAGGAGCAAAAGTGGGAAGGCAAACATCTCCATCTCTTATGTAGGATTTTGAATATGCTTCAGAGTTCAAGTCTTAGCGTTCAGTCACACCCTCCAACGTTTTGCATCCCAACACCAGTGCAATCCAAAGTCGTCAGAGGGGTGAAGCCACAGCAGTGTTTAATTACAACCTTTTAAAACACGACAAAACCTTACTTGACCGTCAGTTTGCTGCCGACAAAGTGAATGGATGCTTTTGAGTACTGTGGAAGGTGCCATTTCTGGAGCGTGCACTTGCCAAAAGTCATGTGTCGATTCTGGCATGCAGTGCCACCACACACAGTTGTGCTGTCAAGACCTCGTTGCAGGAGGCAGCCTGTGAGACACAAATGGTGACAAACCTGTTCTGGCTCATTTGAACAAGGCTCGAGGACAGATACAGTACCTGTTGCAGCCTTGGCAGGGAAAGCAATCCTGCAAGCTGCCAATATTTGTGTGTTTTAAGTTGTTATTTAAGAATGTGACCGAGACGGGGGAGCTCGAGGGAGGGAGGGATGTTTCTAGAGCCAAGAACAAAAGCAGCATCTTTCCCCAACCATTTCAGTCACGGTGTCTAAGGGCTTTCAAGGGTGAAACCAAGCCCTGCCTGATGCAGAGCTCTCACTGAAGCTGCTCCTGTGAACAGAGTGATCAGAGCCTTCAAGTTCCTTCTTAATCAATACAGATTCTCAGTTATCCCCCATGTTCAGGCCTTTAGGGATTAACACATAAAAACCTCAGTTTAAGATTTTCTCCTGATAGATGACGCCATCCTATTGCAGATTTGCCATTTAGTTGTTAAAAAAAAAAAAAGAAAAACAACTGTGAAAGAAGTTAATTAAATACTCAGCAGCAGTAAATTAAAGCCTTAGTTTAAGCTCATCCAAGTATCTCACTTATTTAAAGGAGGTTAGCTTCCTTCACACTCAAAAACCAGCATCCCATCAGTGCTGAGTGTAGAAAATAAGAGATTTAGAGGAAGGCTGAAAATGCATTTCTTTTAATTTCTTTCCCTTTCGGATCTTGGCGTGTGGTTTCTTGGAGCCACGTGCCACAGCCTCTTTATTCTACACTGGGCACTTCATGGGGCCTCAGTGGCGTGAGGGCAGTGAAGGGGTGTGGTGAACACGGGCCCAGCGTGGTCAGTGGAGCTCCTCAGGAGCTGCACATCAGTGGCAGCTCGGTGCCAACGCTGCATTTGTGCCTGTGCCCATCTCCAGTGCCAGCAGGGAGCTCGTGGTGCATCAGGATCTGACACAGAGAGGTCCCTCTGAGCAGGGATCCAGTCAGCCCCACTGTGGTGGGATCAGGAGGCTGAAAGCCTCTCTTTGAAATGCACGGATGGCTCAGCTTCGGTGCAAACCCTTTAAGAAGTGCCAAGCTGGCAGAAGTCCTGCCAAGGACGAGCCTGGTTCCCTTTTGCCACACAGGTCGTGTTTGCAGAACGCCTTGGACCCACATCCTGCAAGAGCCAGCCCCACCACACCCGAGCTCGCCTTCCCCAGGAGGGAACGGCAGCAGGAGGCACCGGCCATGGAAGCCAGGAAGGCAGGGAGGGTGTCATATGGAGAGATCCAGGCTCGCTCAGGAGCAGAGGGGGGATGCCCAGGGCCCCCTCCTGCTGGCTGAACTGCTCAGCAGTTCTCTGCGAGGTGCTGAGGCACCCCAGGGACCACGCAGGCCAGAGCAAGGAGGGGGGCACGCCTGGGGAGACGGGCTGGGGGCAAAAGCTGACCCTTTCCACCCTCACACACCACAGGGATGGTGTCCATTTAAATGTCCCCAGGGAGAAATGAGGAGCTTCTCAGTCTGTTGGCTGGTCGTCCTTGTGATCTCAAAGCTTCACCCTTGCAATAATAAAGTGTAAAAGGGATGCTCAGCCTCCCTGCATTTGTCACGACGAGGTTGAAGTTATTGCTCCCCCTGTAGTGTTTTACAGAAGTTCAGTTTTGTGGCCATCCTTCCTGCCCTTCTCTTGGGAGCCTCCCTCTGGTCTTTGTCAGTTGATAGTAACCAAAGTTACCTTATGGAAAAGGTACTGTATGTTTCATTTTGGAAAAACACTGTATTTATAACTTATTTTTATTCCACGTTTGTTATGAGGAATGCTTGTCTGAGTTAAACGTGAATGAGTCTGAAGTGCAATATCTATATAGACAAGTGGTTCATTTTTGAGAATGTATCTATTGAAAAAATACCTATTTATACAAGAAGTTCACTATTCTATTTAATACAATAGTAACCTTAAAGAAAATAGTGAATGTTTAGGGCTTTTATTTATTAAAAAAAAATTTCAATTAAGTGCATGGCCTATGCTGCCATTCACATGCTGTGACTTATTAATTTTTGTAACATAATGTTTATCCTGCAAACTATCAGTGTCATCTGATTTTTTCCTGTCCTGATAATGTATTTTTGTAAATTATCATATTTAAAAACAAAAATCTTTCTGCATGACTATTTTTTTTTCCCTACGAAAAATAACGCATTAAATTCTTGTAACTTATTTGGAAAAACTCACAGTAGTTTTCCACATCATTTTAGAAATGACAAGGTGCAATTTTCTTGTACAGTGGATTGGTCATTTCACTTCTGGTAATTTAGGGCTTTAAAAGCTTGCTTCCAGAGCCCTTTGAAGTCAAAGGGAAGGCTGCTAGTGGGTTTTGGGGTTGGTTTTTCCAATCCCCACCGTTTTAGGAGGGCTTTGGATCAAGCTGTATCTTGTTAGCAGACATTCAAAGCCTTCTTAGAGCCCAGTTTGGATAATAAAGCCTTGACTTCTTGGTCTGCCACGTGGGAGCTGCTGTTGATAATTCTTGCCTTATTTTTGGTTGTGTGGAGCATCTTGCAATGACTGTTGCTAACTAGCCAATGTCTTGCTGTATTATCCGTACCTCCTAATTTTCCAATAGTGAAAACTTAACCAAGCACATCTAGTGTCATTATTTAGGGAAAAAGTATCCCGGAGACAAAACCATCTTTGTTGTGGAGATGGTCTTTTGTACTCTAATTTATATCTCAAATGTCTGCAATTAGAAAAAAATAAGCTGTGAATGGACAGTTTTACAATTACTTATAGGTACACATCCTTGAAGGCCACAGCTAGGAACAAAATACTTTTTAGATGAGTTGCTGGTATTTAAAATTATGGGGCCTGTCACCTATTTAAATTGTGAATATTGATATTTTCATAAGTAGACAATATATTGTGTTTGACAAACTTGTTTGTATTATAATAAATTATGGTGCATAACTTACTGCTGTGTTTGGAGCTATTGTTTATGGGTTCTTGTGGTATACTTCTGATTTATAGATACTTATGACACACTACAAATAAGAGATAGAAAGTGGATTGAGACCCTCAGGAGAATGCACGTGGAAGAAGCCCAACACTTCTTCAGATGAAAATTATTAATACTGCAGATTTCTTACCTCCAGTGGGTGTAAAACTGTCTGGGATCAAGTTCCTGCTTTCTCTGGAGAAGTAAAAGGACATGAAAAGGACAAAAAATACTAAAACTAAGCAGAGAATAGAGAAGAACCTGACCAGAAGAGTCCAGTGTCTTAGAGACCAAACACTGTAGAGTTACACACTGGGAGGAGCATGCAGGCAGTGCTTGTGAGATTTCCCTGCTGTGAAAGGCTGGGGAACAGGTTTTAAAATACAGCCTCAAAGAGACAAACGAGGGGAAAGGGGCACTGCAGAAAGGGGCAATGCCAGGCTTGATGGAGCTTATCAGAGTTGTTCCTTAAGGAAGGAGCCTGGGGTCTGCCTGTCTTGATACTTTCATTGTACAGGTTATTAAAAAAGGAATTATACTGCTGGCAGAGGACTGAAGGACAGGTATTTCGTGTAAGAATCAGATGACCTTGCGGATTGCAGTGATAAAAATGGGATGAATTCAACAGTAATAAACACAAGGTTCTCCGCTTTTCTGCCTGTAACAATACATTTGCTATAAAACCTCAGCAGCCAGAAACAACCAAGAACCCAGTTGTGCCAGCTGGGCTTGAATGACAATGAGTCACCAACAGAAAGCAGCTGAGAAAAATCCCAGAATGTAATCACAGGCCCTTCTAATGATGCAGCACGGTATTAATTGCGTTTTGTAAGACTCCATGTGCTATATGTATATGAAGGGATAAATAGCAGCGCAGAAAAACTGGATAAAACTGAGCTGGAACAACAATAAATGGTTATGAATTCTCCTCAGGTAAATTTGTGCTGCAAGTTAGAAGACATTCTCACTACCAAAGCAGGGAGGCTCAGCAAAAGCCTTGCCAGCAGCCCAGATCTCCCCGCTGGTTTTAAATGGAGCCTGGTGGGTTCGTGGACAGAATTGTGAGACGAGGCAGGTGCCAGAACACATTGGGACCGTGCTTCCTTGGAGCTGGCAGCTCCCCAGCTCAGCCCAAAGCATGGCAGAGGTGTCCATTCATCCCATCTCATGCTGAGGGGCACCATAAGAGCCAGCAGCTACTCAGAGCAATTCCTGCAGCAAGCCACAATTCCCTCAGCAGCTCTGGCTGTGGGTGCTGCAGCTGGGACCTCTAACACTCCCCCACTGAACTCACACCAACTTCTGCCCCAGCTTTCAGTTCTTTAAAAACCTCTTTAAGCCCACCAGGAAGAGTAGAATTTTAAAAAGCAGCCTCATATAGTCCTGAACAATTAAATAATAATCCCGCTCTTAGCAGGCTGGGTCTGGATTTGCAGGATCTGCCTTTCTGGCAGCATGCAATTAATTCCCAGGAGTTGCCAGACACACCAAGGGGGCTGAAAGGCTCCAGCCTTTTGTAATAAATAGGCATCAAAAATGAATTTACTATTAGCTTCCTACAGTGAACCAAATACACATAAATATTTATTACAATTACAAAAATTGTGTTAAAAAATATGAAAGGCTCATGTTTTCCTGCCTTACCAACAGGCTAGAAACTCTGCTCCACCTATTCCTCCCACTCTGCACCTTCTTCTAGCAGACCAAATGGACAGGATGAACTGCAGGCAAAAGTATGATACTGAATATTACAGTCTTACAGAATAATTTGCTGTAACAGAACGAACTGAAGCCCTTCAGCCGAGCCTGGCTGAGCATGGCTCGTGCTGCACAGCAGCGCAATGGAACAGCCCCTGGGCTGAGGATTTTGCAGGGACGTGTGGTGTCCAGGCAGAGCTTGTGCTCCAGCAGGTCCCTCAGGTGAGGGTGAGCCTTGGGAAGGGGTCGTGGGAAAGGCAATAACGTGGAACAGAAAGAGGCACACTGTGATGCTGTCCCTGCCACGGCAAGGAGAGAGACCCCGGGGTGGGTTCTGCTGCTGGAACCTGGCTCCAAGAGGGGCAGCAACCCCCAGAGATGGGCACAGCCACTGCCTGGCACGGCCACTGCACAGGTCTGCTACATGGCAGGTTGGCATGGAGGGGAAAATGGGGAAGTTTGGGGAGGTGCTGCTATAAGCAACCCCTTATCCCTAAACCAGAGGGCATATACAGAGCTCAAGGGTGCAGAAACCAAGACCAGAAGATGCTACCATTTTGATTTTAAATTGTAGATGTCAAACGAATCACATTGTCTACATCTGCCCAATCTGATCAGATCATCACTTTGAAGCAGCATCTGTTGTTATTTATCACCAGTATTAATACAGAGGTCGTTAGGGAAAAATTAGCTGAAAGCTGCTTTAGAGATTAAAGCTGACTCAGATTAGAACAGCACAAACTATGTAAAGAGAACCAAGAACTGTCCTGATAGATAAAACCATTTGAAATGAGTCCCCCTCAGTGCCAGCCCAGCTCCAAATGCAGCAGAGGTGCATCCTCCCCCTGCACAGCTCCACACACCCGTGGGGAGCACAACGAGCAGCCCTGTGTGCACTGATGGGGTGTAACGTGCCCGGCTGTGACAGAAAGTACCCCCAGTCTGGCTGAGCCGACCAACAGGCACACCAGCACCTCATCCAAACCACATTTTGAAGCTGCATCCTGGAGGATCTCCAGCAGACATCTGGCCACAGCTGGCTGCTCAATCAGCTGCCTGCAGGAAGAGCCGCATGCATAATAAACCGATTTTCATCTAAGCCGATCTTGCACTGCCGTGACCTTTTCCAGGAGCGCGTTTGTGTGAACTCCAGCAATCAGGAGCACCAAAGCTCGGAGAGCTCGGCGCGGGCAGCGCTGCCCGGGGCGCACCGAGGAGCAGGGGAACAGCGGTGCTGGCGGCTGTGAGCGCTGAGGAGAGCGGGCTCCGGGGGGAGATACGGCTGCACATCTGCGGCTGGCTGGAGAGGCTGCTTGACACGCAGAGCCACCACACGGAGAGAGGAGAACGAACAGGGAAGGGAGGAAATCTGCAGTTTAATTAAACTGCTCGGAATGATCAAAGTGGGGCAAACAGAGGAGCAGCACAGGGGAATCCAGGGGCAGAGGCTGCCACATCTGGTCACTTGGGACAAGTTTCTGTTGCAAAGACACTTTAGTTCATAGCTTGATTGTAGAGGAAAAGCTGGGGGTTTTTCAATGGAGTAAGGATTTGGGAACGAGAAATCTGCATATTTCCAGGGAACGTGTACCAACATCCAGGTCAGCAGTTTAGGTCATGCTGGCCTTGTTATGTGACAGCTTCTGCTCTGAGACAAGCAGCCAGCTCCAGAGGACAGGGCCCTAGCACACATCAAACCAGGCTGTTAGCAGGGAGAGGCCAAGAGCTGCATGCTATGCTTTTTGCACTGAATGCACATGAAGGACTAACATGAAACACCAAGAGAAGTCACACGTGGACAGAAGGCTACAAACTGTGGAAACAGAGCCAGGCTGTAAAGTCCAGGGGACCAGGACAGGGTGTACTTTCCCTAGATGGCTGTAAATGCATTTTAGCCATTTCTACCACCCTGAAATCCCTGGGGGGACGGTGGGGGAGAACCACATCGCAAGTCCTGAACAAGCACAACCTCCAAGCGTGGAGGAGAGACTGTGCTGGCGTGTCCTGCAGCCCAGCACAAGGTGGGAGATCTACAAGCAAGCATGGGACACGTCAGGCAGAGATGTGACACTGCAGCAGGGCAGTGACAGCGATGGCAGCTCTGAGCCTGGACCGTGTCCCAGAGCTGGCACCTCACTCAGGACACAGGGACACAGGCCACTGGATAATCGTGTGACAACACTTAACCAGGCATCATGACAACTTCACTGTCCTGGGAACAGCCACAGCACGAGCAGATATCCCCCAGCTGCATTTCCCACCTGCCCACAGCAGGCTGTGGAGCTCACCACTGTGTTTTGTGTGCATTTGGAAGTCATGCTGCCGAGAGCCCTGGCAGTGACTGCTGCAGTAGTGAAGCCCAGCGTGAGACAGGGACGCTGCAGATCTGATCCTGCACACTGCTGCTGGAGCAGAGTGCTCCAGGGGAGCCTCCAGATGGGACTTCTGGCACTGCTTTATTGTATTTGCCAGGGACACCCCAGCAAACAGTATGCAGGCATTGAGTTAATGAAACTAGCTGCTGGGCACGAAGGGTTAACAGTTCATCTAGAAAGATTAATTTATGCCCAAACCCCTTTCTGTTGTCACTTACTGAGAGAAAAAAAGTTAAGCACCGTAAAATGGGCAGCGATAATTGCATTTCCTTAAGGACGTGTCTGGCAGGAGGTCGCTATCTGCTCCATGAAGTACGTGACCACGACACTGTCATTTTGACAGAATCAATGTATGTAGTCATTAATCTTACAAATTAAAAACCCATAAATCTCTGTTAAACCCACTGTCATTGATTAGGAATTACATTACCACAATACACAGAAGCCTTTTAATTTTGTTTTTCCTCCAAAATGAATAAACAGGTCTGTTCAGTTTATCTTCTCCTATGCTGGAGTGATAAAGGGCAAAGCCATTTCATGGCTATGCATTATTGTTTTGGAACAAAATCATACCTAAGAAGCTTGGGAAAGGGGGGAATGAAGAAGAAAAATCGGTTTCCAGGGATGTAATTTAGCCCAAATACTTATTATTACCTCTCAGGAGTATCAAACACTGAGGCAAAATTCATCAAACCTTAAACCTTGTAAATTTGGTTGATATACACCCTGTGAATAATCCAGCAGGTCTCCTCATGAAAAAGATAAGGACATTTGTTGTCTTGGATTTTTTACCTTCTTGCCTATTTTTTTTGATGCTCCTAGCCATTGGAAATAGTCCAGTTTGATCAGCTACCCAATGAACCGACCTTCCGAGGTAACAGGTAATTACTTCTCATTACAGTAACGACTCAATAATTCACATAAACGACTAGGAAATCCACTGCCACCTTCTGAATTTTGACACCTGGGTGGTGCTCTAAAATGCAGAGGCAGGCATGAACTTCAGCATAGAGACAATTCAATTAGAGACAGGGATTGATGTGCTGACAGTTCAACACACAAATGCTCTGCTACACCAGCCTGACTCCATCTTCACTACAAACCCTGCAGCTCGGGTGTGATTAGGTCACCTCTTCATCTTGTTCAAGTATTTGGGAGGCAGAGTAAGGTCTCTCTGATGATTAGTTATAAAATTGTTCAGCTTTAGCCATCTGTCAGTTTTACTGTTGGGAGGATACATTTAAAAGAGGACTCCCGAGAATAATAAGGACCCACAGACAAGAGATTCCTGGAGGACGTTTCTGAGGACAGCCGGTGAGTACAGGAATGGGAGAGCGAGCACCCACGGGCACACTCCCAGAGCAGGACCAAGGTCCCAGCTGCATTCCAGTAGCTCCAGCAGGAAACAGAAAGGGCTCAAGGACTGAAACTTGTTCAACTCTTCTACCTTCCTCACTCACCTTTCTCACAATGCCCATCCCCTGTAACTACCCCGTGCTTCAAACAGGGGGAAAAGAAACTCTACGAGCTGTAAGCACCTCAATGGAGGGTAATTAAATACAGCATATGTTCTCTTTTAGTGGTTGTTTACAGCTGGAAGATCAAATGGTTGTCTCGGACTTTGATCTTGATGGCTCTCCTTGAAAAAAACACACAGACAAGTTCAATGGACCCTGGCTGCAACTATTTAGGGATGATGTTGATTGGATTCAGTGTCCCTTAGCAGAGCTGCACACCCTCAGGCTGGGGAAACACAGACAGTTCTTCCAGTCTGTAAGGGCAACATACCCATAAGTTAAACTGAAAAGGTGAGGTGTTTTCAGCGTGCAAACCCCGAAACAGCAGCCTAGGAGCAGGAGTGGAAGAAGCAGCCACTCAGTGTCTCATCCAATCCTCAGGGCTGCTCTCACTGCTTCATCCCATTGCTGCTCTGAAGTGCTGGCTGACTTGGGAAGGGACCAACCACACTTATCACTACAGCTGCCACCAAGTGCAGCAGCCTTTTTGTTAATAGAAAAGGACATCTATTTTGTGTAAAAAAAAAAATGTTTTCTTGCACGAACAGGTCTTATGCAAGTGTTTAGTAATGTTTTCACGTTGTTAACATCAGGAAGTTTTTCCTGACCTTCTGGGTAAGCTGTTGCTCTAAGGACACAGGGCAAGTTGTATAATTTAAAAGCCCCCAAGACCAAGCCCAGCCAGAGGGAGCTATGGGACACTGGCAAGAGCCAACAATTTAATCTGCCTGAGGGCTAGAAAGTCAGAGACTAGTACAAGATCCTCTGAACACCAAGTAGCCCTAACAAATATCCCCCTTCAGAAACACTGCAGCTGAATCTTGCCTTTCACTGCATCACACAGACAACAGGAGCCACTTAGGAGCTTGCCAGTTCCAAATTGGCCAGCAAGCCCAAGCCAATCCAATTGGAATAGAAACATTTGCCAGAGTGAAGCAAACCACACAAAGTCAATAAAATAGATCTGGGACAAGGAAAAATTACTGTGTCTGGAGAAGGAAACAAATGAGAGAAAAATCCCAAATCAATTTTTGCCAGGATCTGGGGGAAAATGAAACAGAACGTGGAACAGCAAAATGGCAGTTCCATGTGCATGTGTGAAATGAGTAGATGTTAGGGGGGAAAATACATATTTACTATTTACACACAGGACACAACTCCCACCCCACATTCGCACAGCTCCTTCCACAGCTGCACGGAAGTGCAGGGAGAGCACATGCACTGGGCTCAAAGGGAAAACAGTGAAAACCATGAGAAAAGATGGGAAGGTTTGTTCCTGCAGATGCACCTTTCCAAGGAGCACAGAATGAGCGGTGCCCGAGCAACCCCCGCGGGGCTTTGAAGAGAAACGCTACCTCCATTTGCTGAGTCTGCTTTGAATGCTAAATACGGCATTTGGTAACTCATTCCTTGCAAGAACATACAGGTAAGAGGTTAAAAAAGCAGCAGCTAATGACTCTTAATCACCTGCCAGCCAGTGACAGAAACAGGCTGCCAAGAGGTGGACTTTAGGTATGGTTCAATATAGCAACCCCTACGAGAATGGGATGTGAATAAAAAGGGCAACTCCAGGCAGATTTTCAGGGACATACACACACACACATATCCAAGAAAACCCTCTCAATCACCCAGCTGTGATTTGCAGCACTTAAGGTGGTATCTATTGTCATGGACTTGAGTCTACAGGCCTGAATTCCAATATTTTGCCTTTCAAACCCTCCAATGACAGCCTGTCTCTGATAACCAGAGGAGAAGGCAGAAGGAATTCCATTTTGAACATTGTTCAGTTTAGACTGCAAAATAATTATGCATTGTATGGCTTATTGCAGTGGATTCAGAACTTTTTCTGTGGGTATCACCTGGAAAAGACCTGCCCTTCCAGTCACAGCAACAGGCAAAAGATTTCATTTGTTCTCTGTGTGCTTGAGCTAAATTTACCAAAGCAGTGTGGTATCTAAAAGATTGCGATATGGTTTGAAATAATAATGTTTTGCCAGTGACTAAAACCAGGAGGTTTTTTTTCTGTTCATGAATTACTCAGCTGCTAAAATTAATTCCTCTATGAAGTTTAGATTGCCAAGGACCCCATCACTGGTAAGCCACCAGACAAATCTTGCTATTTCCTACAGCCAGATTTCTAATGATTTCAACTTCAAGAAATCCTGTGAACAATCTCATCCTATTTAGACAATTCCACATCACCCTTCTGCCAAACCCAAGCCCGTGCAGTCCTGTTCACGTGGGGGGTACAGATTACAAGCCCACAGCTATCAGCTGGCACAGCCTGCCCTGCTCACTGTGCTCTCCCACTCCCTTGTATGAATTCACTGTATGAATTCATACACATGGATGCTTTCCCCACACCAAACACGACTTCCACGCACGAGGCACACGTTTAGCAAGTGTTCTGGTAGGGCGTGTTCTCCATCAGCAGCAGTGTCAGTGCAGAGACGAGTCCTGCTGCAAACACTCTCCCCGAAGCCGTGCCGACATCAGCGACGCTGCCCGGGTTTGTCCAGAGCCAGTTCTCAGTGATTTCAGGGCAGGAAGGAAGCCAGTGCCCGGGTCAAGACTTCTCAACCAGAATCAGAGCTCTGCCCTCTTGCCACCCCATATAAAAGGGGACAGATGCAGGGACGAACCTGCAACCTTTGGTAACACGGATGCGATTTTAAACAAAACCTTCCCGTGTGTCTCAACCCCACACCAAACACTAAAGCCAAAAGCCTTAATCCTTCTCCCCCACATCTTGAGAGTCTCTCAGCCAGCACAGCTTTTACAGTGAAATGCTCCTTCCCTAATCCTGACTTATGCTAATGTTCTGGAATTGATTACTAGGACAAACTGCTTAGCGGTGTCTCTCCAAATCAATATTCCTCTGCTCTCAAACCACTCAACTGTCCTCCCCCAGAGCAGAAGCCCACGTGAAGCACCCAGTAACTGTAGCAGAATGTCAGTGAAGGCCAGCAGGGCAGATCCTCCACCACGGTCAGGCGATCAATCTTTATGGATTTCGGTGGAGCTGCACTGATCTGCGCTTGCTGGTGATTTGGACCAGCGTCTTTACCCAGCAGGAGCCTAAAGAAGTTTTTATACCTTTTCACATCACCTATAAAGCAAGGCCTGGTAACATCTGCAATGGGCAGATCTGCAGCAGCTCCTTTTGAGTAGTTAACAGCCCACACAGCAGCAAATCACCACTAATGTCTGGTTCTCACACCACGCGGGGCTGCGGAGCAAAGCCACCTCCAGCGCTGCGATCAGAAATGCTGCAGCTGAAACTTCAGTCACCTCCACAGAAGCCAACTCGATCATGCCTTAAAATCCTTCCTCACCTTCCCCTTCGAGGTTCTCTTCTGGAGCAGAAGGAGGTGCTCCTTGGCTGGGGTGGTGGTGGTCACACAGGCAGGGCAGGAGAGCATTTCCCAGCTCCATCTGGGGAGGGGAAAGCCTGTGGTTTTATTTCCACTCACAGCAGTGTCTGGAAGGGGCAGGGTGTAAATCCTTTTCCACTTTAGGTCGTGATGAAGAATGTGATTCACAGACCTCAGTGCAAGTGAATTTTGTGCAAGGATCTGTCCTAACCCGCACACGAAGAAGGCACCAAGGTGTGGGTCCTACAGCAAGCTTAGTTCTCCCCCAAAAAATGTATCTGGGCCTGAAGCCAGTTACTTCAGTGTATCTTTCATGCTAATATTTAGCTCAGAAGCAACTGAATTAAACAAATTCAAACTCCATTTGACTTTTTAGTCTTTATTGTGGTTTGCCTTAAAACAAGGCTGGTTCTCAGAAAGTCCCAGGCAACTGAGTAAATTGAGGCATCTGAAGTCTCAAGCTGGGTACCCAAAAAAACAGGGAGAAGGAAGCCATGAGCACTGCTGCTGAGCAGAGATCTGGTGAAAGAGGAAATTATTCCCAGCTCCCAAACCGTAAAGAATTTGGGTAGAGTTCCTTATTTTGTAAGCGTGAATTTATTTTAATTAAAAACATTTGGCATTATTTCAGCACTGTATAAATTATTTTGGCCAAACTAGTAAATCTGATAATTCAGGACTGAATATAACCAATTAGATTTACTGTGTGATACACCATAATCTGATCAAGCAGTCTCAAAGGATTTGACTTGTTAGCATTTCAAAAGCATAGGAGGTTTTTGAATAATTTATTACATTTCTTTCAAGCTCATCTTTGTTAATTCATTATGTAAAGATAAGGCAGATGTTTTACAGAGACTTGTGCCATATCTATTTTAACTTGTATTAATCTGTTGCCAAACACATCCCCCCCTTTGACAGACAGCTCAGTGAGAACAACAGGTACAGAAAATGTCTTAGGAGCAGATGAGGGCTGTGGCTTTCAAAATTCACTTTCAGAGATAAGGGAATTCCCCACAAACCCCTCCACCCTGAGAAAGAAGTTTTGTTCATTTTCTTCTCCCTGGTTTCCTGTTTCACTCAAGTTTAGCTTTAACACATCCACTCATCCTTCTGCTAGAAGCTACAACGTTCCTTGCATCAAACCCTCTGGAAACAGAATCATTACCTGGGTCAAACAAACCCACAGCACCTCGGCTCAGCCTGATGGGGGTATTTTTCTCCCTACCCACTACCAAGGGCTGGGAGCAGGCATTTGCTCGCCCAGCTCAGTAGCTGACATCCCACCCTCCTCTGCCTCACAGCAGCTGCTCTGGGAGGCAGCTTCCTGCCTCTCCTGCCTCCCAAGAGGACTCTCACCACAGGTTATTTTGCTTTGTTCTTCTCCTGCCCGGCAGCGAGTTATTCACCAGAGGTTTGAATTCCCGTGAACAAACTTTACCGAGTTCCTTTGGCAAAGGGCACAGGCTCATTGCTTGCTCTCCTTTCTGGGAGCTCAGGGCAGCAGGGTAACTCCCCAGGGCTGCAGGCACACCTCAGCACAGGGGCCTCTTCTACGTGTGAACACCAAGTGGTGCCCACCTGGAAACCACAGTGAAAACCATCTCAGCTCACTAAGTGGTGAATCGTTATCACACCAGCAGCTGCAATTCAGGCACTTCCCTCAGAATCTGACAGATCTGGAGCTGTTTTTCCCTACTGGATATAGGAGTGTAGTGTACCCTAAACCTGGTAGGTGTCTAAACCTGGGGGGATGGGAAACCCAGTGTTCTTCAGCTAGGGGAGGGACTAGAATTCTGCACTTTCAGGTGGCACTTGTGAAAAGCAGCACTGCTGATGTATGCAAGCAAGATCATGGTCTTGCTCGTGGGGTCAAAATGGGAAAGAAGAAATCATTTGGAGACTTCCTGGAAATCCTAGAACGCTATGGCAGGTCAAAAGATTTAGGCAACTTGAAAGGATGCTTGCTGGAACTGAAGGCTCCTGGAAAGCAGAACTGTATTAGCAAAAGCTGCAGACATGTAAATGAGAGCTCTGTAAGGAAGCAGAATTCATGAACAAACTGCTCTAAGTGAGGGCTGGGACCATCTGAGCAATCCTGCTGCATCCAGTTCTAAATTGTGCTACCCAACAAGTCCTCATGGGGAAACAGCCATTTGAGCATCCTCTGAACCAAGGCTGACAGTGCTTCCTATCACAGGTCGGCCAAACAGCTTTTCCTTTAGAAGCCACTGGTAACTTTTGAGGGTCAGCAGTTAAAATTTGGCAAAGTTACATGGTGAGCATACGCACCAAGAGGAAAAAGCTGTGTATGCAAGCACACAGTAAGATGGCTTTGCAACTCCTACCTGTGGTGGTGCTTTCGTGCGATGCTGAGCTAAAAAAGAAACACAGTGATAAAGCTGGAATGGTCCCAACGTTTAACAACCTTCCTTGGCAATTCAGATTTATTTTTTTTTTTTTTTTTAAAAACAGTATCGAGCTTTGAATTGTATCATTAACTAGAACGCAAATTCTGATCCAGGAAGTTGTATTTTATCTGGATTCCATTTTCAAAACCATCTGGACATAAACCACACAGATGAAGTAGCATCAAAAATACGTGGCTATTACTAATTATGGTATGCTGTGCCATTTCTCCCACCACCTGCTAGCAATGACACAACATTACTCAAGAATCAAGCTTGATAAGCCTGATGAATAATTTTAATATTATTTTTTTTCGGCTCGCAAATTATCTCTGAGCAGATTTTTTTTCTCCCCCCACTCCTCCCCGTATCTAGCTTGTTATTTAAAGTTAGTCACAATGGTTTTGGTGACTAATTTCTGGTCTGTAGCTTGTTTATGAGAACTGTGTTGCAAGCGTTTGAGATCTGAAATTCAGAATTCGGTGCAGTTTAGATTTGATACGTAATTCAATAGTGGTTTGCACCCTGGCTGGATAACAGCCCAGTCATCCTCCCAGGGTGGGTATTTGCACACGAGGACTCAAAGCTCACATTTTACCAAAGTGCAGTTGTTCCCTACAGTTTGCTGCACCTTCATACAACATCCTAAGAACGCAGCAAGCGTGGAAACATTAAGGAAGCTTGAGGGCTGGAGGAAAAGCGAAGAGGCCTGAGATTTTCTGGTTTTACCAAACAGTAGAGATGGCTTGTGAGTCACCTGCAGCATCTGCCCCATCAGACTGGCAACTACACCTCATGTACCAACAGCCTGGACCCACATGCTCTGATCTTATCGGACTGGTTACTGACACAGGATAGCACAAGCAAATCACAAGGGTCCCTCCAGCCTAGTGTTTATGAATGTGTCATCACAGAAGCTTCTAGAACTGCTGTGCTCCCCTGACTGCCCTGTCACAGGCATTTGAGAGCACGCACAGATGTGTCATAACCAATATTAAACTCAATTATTAATTAAAACACCTGAGAAGAGTTAAAGTTCAGTATTCATCTTATTCTATTAATTATGATTAAAGTACTTTTCAGAACTTGCCAGTAGCATTTTCTTCATTAAGGCAGCAATTTTACTCATTAGTTTTCATCTGCAAGTCACTCTCACACCAGCACTTGGGTTTGCTTTGTAAAAGTAAAAGTGTCAAAAAGAGGAACCAAAGCCATGCTTCCCAATGAAAAGTTCTCCTGTGCTTCAGCTCAGGAAGTTAATTCAGCTGTGTGCTCCCAATTTACAGTTCTGTCCCAGGGAGAAGGAATGCACAGTCAAGCTCCTTATGGGTTTAATTGAGTGAGACAGGACTGCTTTGATGGAAGATTTAACTGAGAAAGAAGGGGAAAACCTCCTCAAAGATAGATTAACACTCAGGTGGTTGCTTCAGATTGACTCAGTGTTCTGCCTGTTTCTCAGCCATGCAAAACAGTCACATCTTCACAGGTTCCTGGGAAAAAAATCCTGGCAGTTTTCTGTCCTGGTGTTCCTGGGGTGAAATGCTCAGGTTCCCCCCTCCACAGTGATGCTTCCCAGCAGTGCACAAGACCTTTGGCTATCTCTCAGGGTGACTCACACACTCAGACTGGCTCCTGCTCAATGTTACTCACCAGGAAAACCCTGCTTCTGCCTTCCTTCATATGACTTCTTTACCCCCAGATCATAATTCATTGCGTCCTCCTCACCAAGGAAAATTTTACTTGATGGAGAATAAAACAAACTCGATTTTAGAATCATTTTGCCGAAAATAAAATGCTTTGTCTGGCACAGTTGGGCATGGACAGCACACATTACTGGCGGCAGCAAATGGCTAGAGCAAGGACAGCAAACACGAAAGGATAAAATCCAAAAGGTGGGGAAAGGACCTTGGCACCAGGACTGCAGGCTGCAAATCTATTTCCTGTTGCTGTGTTTAACCCCAAGTGAAAGGTGAAGAACTGGGGTTTGGCTGGCTCTGGGGGACCAGGAATAGGACACAAGGTGCTGCCTCTGGATAAAGGCTTGTCCTGCCCCACCAGGGCAGCACTCCCAGCTTTGACTCCACGCAGTGCTGGGGGAACAGACATCATCACAAGGCATGAGGTGAAAGGCTCTGGGCTTTACTGTAAGTTGCAAACTACTGTAAAAGGGCCTGGAGAGGGAAGGAAAGAGAAGGAGAGACCCCTCTAATTTGTTAGATCTCCACCCCAGCTGCCTAAATACAGCTGGCTTGGGAAATGGCTCTCATGGGGCCCAGCTCTCCACCAGCCAGTGACATCTCTCCTACTCAGGGCCTCTCAGAGAGCTCAGGGAGAAGGCCAGAGGTCTCAGACCCCTGAGCAACACACCCACTGCGATCACTTGGATGTCATGACTATGAAAATAGTGTCTTTTCCTCAAAAGCACGAGCTCAGACACAACCTGAAGTGTCTCATTTTGAAATTACATGGGTCCACACACACACACACACACACCTTTAAATATGAACCTGGACCTCACACCCAACAGGCTTCTGAAGAGCCTGAAAGTCACCCAGAGGATTTGTTCTTGGGGAGTGACACCACAGGAGCATCCAGGTTTCATTAGCACAGCTCCTGATCTCAGAAGCACCATGGACCACCAATCTATAAACCACACAGCCGTGCTCTAAAGACAGCAACAAAGACTGTAGTGCTTATAAGCCACAAACATTAAATTGAGTGTATTGTTTATTTAAAAGCATCACAAGGTTCTCATTTGTGTGATTAACAACCTGCTCAGTGCTACAATCAAATGAAAAGCCCGGATCTTTGCTGACCCCAAAACACTTAAAACGATCAGTAACAGCTATATAAGAACTGACCTCCGTTTTACTTCCCCATTTTACCTTTCCATAGAACTTTCTCCCCTACACAGCCCCCAGCAAGATGTAGTAAGTCCTTCCAGGTCCTTAAAAGCATTTCCACAGTCCTATTTTTAAGCCTGCTAAAGTCACCTTGTTAATTGTGTCTTCTCGACTTCCTCAGCTGACCACTGCCAAGGGTGACTTCACCTTAGGGGGGACTTCGGCTGTTTACCTGGATATTCACACAGCACAAACTTCAGCAGAACAAACACCTGAGCCAAGTCCTGAAGTTCTGTCACACAGTGTTAGCACCAGCAAGGCTGTATTTTGGGGTTCAGGGTTTGGTGAGCACTTGTGTTGAAAGGGAAGGTTAAACAGCTGCTGTTGCACCACCTTTACTCCCACTCAGTACCAGGCTGATGAAAGCGTTTCCTAAGCGTTCCTGACCCTAAGTAAGATGTGTAGGGAAAAACAGATCTCATTTTAAGAGGCATCCTAATCAGCATCGAGATCTATGTTCAGTGGGTATTTTATGTTTAAAAATAGTAAAAATTAAAAATTGGCTGAGAAGATTTGAGAGTTTTCAAAGGTTTAAAACTGAAGTTGGCACAAGCTCAAAGACGCTGTAGTTTGTTAAAAGGCAAGAAGCAGGAAGAATTTTAATAACAGAGGTTCACTAGTCCATCCCTAATTAACAACATGGTGGAGTTCACACTACAGCAGAGTGATTTTGGGTAGAGAAAACACTGCATCAGTAGAAAATAAGTATTTATCTTGTATTTGTATCCACACTTGGGCTCAGCATTGCAAAGCACACCCAGAAAACACAAAGGGAACCCCAGAGTTCATTCATGCTCCAGCAGTTTTTGCACTCCCCATCTCCTCCTTCTCCCCTGCCATGCAGCCCAGACCTCTCTGATGCTGCATCACAGCCCATGTGCTCCACACCTCCCCGGGGTTCCAGCAGGACCACCAGGACACGGAGCTGAGCTGTGCCCGGGGGGTCTGCGTGTCCCACTTCCCAGTCACAGCACCAGGCATCCAAGCCCTCTCTGCCTCCACACTGAGCTCTTCCTGGAGTAAAAACCAAGCCAGGCACGCTAACTAGCTACAGCCAAAATCCTCCCAGCACTTTTTACTGGGCAAGAATGGGGAGGCAGAAGCCTGCTGCTTAACCACACCTGCACGCTGGAGTGACCTGCCATGCCCTGCCCACTCTGAAGGCAGCAGGGTGGCCTTGATCCCTTAGAAGGTATCGGCTCTCGGGGAGGGACGAGCATCTGCAATTCGCAGCACAGACTGGTTTCATCCCTCTCCAGTGCCCAGGGGAGCCGACTGTCAGAACAGCTCCAGCTGCTCAATAAAGCTCAAACCTGCTGCCTAAAGGTTAGACCCTTTCTGAAGCACAGCAAACCCTTCAGGTGGCCTGGCTTTGTGGGCCCCTTGCACAAAGGACTCGGCATCCCTTGTCCTTCTGTGGTTTAATGGCATGAAGTGAACAGGGCAAGAGGCAGAGCTGATGGGGGTGGTCCCACCACCCACAGAGGGGAGGGCAGGGAGCACCACTGCCAAAGCCTGGGACACACAAAGGGCTGACAGCACACTGAAGGGCAGCTCACGGGCTGCAGAGGGAGGTGGAGACCAGGAGATAAATTGCACACAGTAGCAAGAGCTGCTGAGCACCTCCAGGCACCTCTGCGGAGGGGAGAGGGCAATGCTGCCGTTCCTCCTAATCCAGCAGTGGACTGTGCAGCACAAAAATACACAGCAAGCACTGTAACAATGGAAAACCACAGCAGGTTGGAAAGGGAGAGGGGTGATGCCAAGCATAAGAGCAGAATTGTGTGCAGCCTCTCGGGGTGTACCGTCCTCCCCAAACACACAGCCCATCTCCCATGCCGGGCACGGAGCATTCATCCTCGTTCAGATCAGGCCCTTAGGGCAGCATTCACATTGTCAAGGTCTTTTCACCCATTTCCCATCTTTCTGGCGTGAAAACAGATACTGTTCAAAAGGAAAGGGGTAAAAATCCAGAGAATGGGGAACATTTGGATACAATGAGACTGGAGAGACTTTCAGCAACAGTTTTTGGGTAGATCGGGGTGGCTGCTGAGCTATCGATTTCAGTACATCAGAATCTAAGTGGAGCAAGACTGTTTTTGAGACAGTGGCCTTGACACAACCATTATTTCTTTTTCCTTTACTCTGCAGTTCCCTGCCTGCTGTGCAATGTCCTGCCGAGGCCAGTGCAGCTGCCAGACACCAGCACTCTGCGGGGAAGCTGAGCCATTTGTGCTCTCCTTGGAGCCTCCGTTGCCTCACTTGGACAATCAGCTTGTGCTCTGCGTGGTTTTGGCAAAGTTCCACCCTCCAGCAAGTCCCCGGGGACCTCCGGACCAGCTCAAGCCTCCTTTGTGCAGAGCACTGTAGGGCACCTTTGCAGCAACTCGAACCACAGTGTCCCCACTGTAGCCAGGCTTTGAAAGAGTGATGTTCAGGAACGGTACCCTTCATATGCTCTGTGCCTCACCAATCTAAAAAATAATTAAAATATCACCTTCCACTGCCTGAGGTGGGGAGATAAGCTTCCTTGGTCAACAGAATTGGGAGAAAGCTTTCCTTTCAAGGAGTCCAGGCTTTCCTGGGCTCTCCCTCTGCTAATAAAGATGATACATGAAGAACCAACTGCAGCTTAACATCACAGAACACTCCCTGTCCACCCTTCTCCTGAGGAGCAGATGAAGGGAAACCAGTCCACATCTGGAAGGCTCAGAAATCAAAGACACACAGCCCACAGCACTGCACCTGCACACAGGAGGACAGGCTACAGGACCAGCCTCCGGTGAGCTCCCCCTGCCTCTCAAAAAACACAGAAACGAGGAAACATTCCCAACATTCTTCCCTCGGGTCTCACTTGAAGACTGTTCTGTCTGAAGTTAATGTTCCAACCCAGCAATGAGTTTGCAGAGAGAGGGACTGCACAGCAGGCAGCAGAGCTCAGGACAGCTGGAACAGGGAGGCAACACCCAGCTGGCTGAAATTCCCTTCAGCAGCAGCTACAGCCTGGGCAGCCAGTGCCACTGACAGCAGGCAGTGCCAAGCAGTGCCAGCAGCACGCACAAACACTGATTCAGTGTCCCCTCGGCGCTTCTAAAGGAAGGAACCTCTCAGTACAGGGAGGGGTCAGCCTGTCTCACCAACCAGAGGTTGGGTAAAGAGCAAAACGGGAAGAAAGGATGAACACACAGTGCCAATTATTTCTTTATCCTCGTTTCCGAGCCCCTCCACCCCCACCTGAGTCTCTATTCCCTGCAGCCTCTAGCTTTTTCCCCCTCCAACACCATGCATCGCTTTTTATCACTCCTGCCATTTGGTTTCCTAAATCCCCCTCTTCTAATCAGTGAAAAATTTATCTCTCCCCAAAACAAAGTCTCAGGGAACTATTTTGGAAGAGATGCCAAGAGCATATCTTTCTGCTGACAGGCAAAGCCTGAGAAACTGCCTAATCATGGTCCTGATAGCCTGTGTGACAGTCAATTCAGTGCATTAACTGATACTTTATGGCATTACAGAGATAACATGAGTTTTTAAAAAAAGCTCCTGCTGCCTAATCTCGGGTGACATCTTTAACTCCAGCTGCCAAAACCTGTGCTTACTCATCCATTGTTATTCCCTGCCCCATGTTTTCTGAATGGGAAGTCAAAAAGCTGAACACATTTGAACCTAAATAAGCATTCACTGACACCAACAGCAGCGACTGCTATACATCACTGACACGCTTTATATTGTATGGAGAAATGAGTTTCTTGCACTGTATTTCAGCCATTGCCCTTGCCAGGGAGAGGAAGCAGGATGGGAGTCAGGCAAGGCTGGGGTCAATGCTGGGCAGGCAGGAGCAGACACAGCAGGCAGATAGTGAGGAAAGAGCTCAGAGTGATTTTCCATGGAGGGACAGGCTTGAACCAGTGGTAGAAAAACTTAGCTAAGCATATAATGACATGTTATTAGTATATACTCACAGTATTACAGCGGGTAATAGGATAATGTATTTATAGAATAAATATAATAACCACCTAAGCTTTCAGTAATACATTGGTAGTAACTACAGGAATTTCACAGTGCATTCTCTGAGCCAGCCCAGGGTCCTCCCTGGGCAGCTCTGGGCTGGTCCTGCTCCAAAATAAGGACGTCCATCGAATGCACAGAGCTCCAGCTGCCCCAGAGGCTGCTGCTGCCCACCCCAGGACACACTGCAGGCTCTGAGCCCTTCCCAAAGGAGCCACGACCAATCCTACCCCCTGCACCAGCACGAGGAGCACAATCCCAGCAGCAGGCCAGCACAGCCCTGTGAGCTGAGTTTGCTCGTGAGCATCATGGGATTGGAGACAGGAACAACTGGGCAGCAGTCATTTTTCCAGCAACAAAATGATATTTTACGTATGTTTCTCATAACATTATAGCAAATTCTAATCAGTCATTACACAGTTATAGCAACTTATTTTAATTAGTTATGATTATTAGTCTCAATTTTTCTGCTTGTAGTCCATTATCCCTTCCTACCCCAGAACTATTTTTCCATTACTTGGGTTGTATTGCACAAGTGGGACATGAAATATTTACAACCATAATACCCCCAGAAAGTATTGCTCTCCAAATTCAGAAACTAGATCCACTAGTTCCACCGAAGGCTTTGATTAATATTGTATTTTAACAAAAATCTTGTAGGGGGAAAAAAAAAAAAAAAAAAATCTTTTGATCATCTCCTGCTGCCGTTCTTAGCCGAGCCCCTGCCAGCAGCGCCCACAGAAAGTTCTCAGCGCAGGCTGGCTTTGAGCAACGCACGAGCCCCTGGCAAAGTCCTTGCAATGAGGGGACAAGAACC
The DNA here is from genome assembly GCA_013398015.1 of Oreocharis arfaki. Taxonomy (NCBI): domain Eukaryota; kingdom Metazoa; phylum Chordata; class Aves; order Passeriformes; family Paramythiidae; genus Oreocharis; species Oreocharis arfaki. The sequence goes on from VZRR01004857.1 coordinate 720,450, forward strand.
AGATAAAAGGGCCAGAAATGGAAAGGTGATAAAGCGAAAGATGGAAAAGGAAAACCCTCTCCTTCGCACCGCCACAAGCTGCTGCCGGGAGGGCAGAGTGCCTGCGGGGCACTGCGGAGCTGCAGCGACACTCGGCAGCCGCCTTCTCCTCCGGCTCCTGCAGCCCTGCTGGGATCTGTCCCCACCTCGCTGGGCCAGGAGCAGGGGAGCAGTGCCAAAAGCGTGCGGGGGCCGGGGCCCGAGGCAGCCCTGCTGTTCGGCTCCTCTGAGCACGGGGGATGCCCGGACCCTCCGCACCAGGAGCAGGCTCAGGCTGCGGCAGAGGATGCCCCAGCTGAAGACCCCCCGGAGCAGCTCTCCCCGGGTCCCCTGGGACGCAGCTGCTGCCTCCCGACTCTCGCTCCTAATTCCGTGGTGCCACCTGGTGCCACCAGCCCCGGCGAGGGACAGCCCAGCTCTCCCTGCAAGGGGATGCTTCTCTCGCAAACCGGCCCTGCGAGGGCCAGTTACAGCCGGGATCTCCTGCAGACAGATCAACACAAGTTTGTTTAAAGGGCTACAGTATTCAAAAATTTTTTTTTAAATTTTTTTTTTTTTTTTGGTTCTGAAAACAATCAGGCTGCATCCACTGGAAAATTTTCCATGTGAGAACAGAAGCGAAAATTTTGTTACTGTTCCAAAGCACATGCGTACACCCAGAGGTAATTTCAACTAAATTAGGGTGAATTGATAACAGCATCATTTCCTCTACATGGAGGCGGGGATCAAATTTTACTGGCAGCATTAATTAGGGGAACTAGTCACTCGATTGTGCATTTATTCAAGGGTTCCCCTGGGTTTCTGGAAGATTAGCCCAGTCTGTGCTTTTCAGGGGTGCACATGACCTGAAAAGGAATCACTTAATTTCATGGCCTCGAGATACAAAAGGGCAATTCCAGTTTTTGGCAAGAGAATGAACTTGGGTCTGAAAGATGGGGTGCTCATTTAGATCAAAGTCCTGTCCAGCCAGCACAGTGCTGCCAGCTCACGGATCAATGCCCAAGCTGCTCTTTGAGGCTCTTAATAATTGGATTTGATCGATGTTTTGAGAGGCTGTTCATGGCTCACCCCATCCCAGCGATGATCCCTGGTGATGGGAGCCCTGCAGGCTCTGCAAGGGGCAGGGCAGCGACACAACGAACCCTTGTAAAGTGAATTTGAAAGCTCAGTTCTTTGAGTGTACTTTCCCATTTTCCCTGTTGTTTTCTTCAAGCACAATTATTGTTCAGCAGCAGTAAATTCATCTCCAAGTGCAGGCAGAGTGCAAGGACGTAGTGCCAAGGGAAGCCGGCACGCAGGGAGCACGAGGAGGGCGTGTGAGCAGGTTCGAGTGTTTGTGCAGGCCTGCACAAACATCAGCCCGAGCAAGGCAGGCAACTTCCCCCTTTTCTGCTCCCAGCACCACCCCTGAACACCCTGCCACAGCCGCTGTCCCTGCCTCGCCACCTCCCCAGGATTAATGTCACTGCAACTCACAGCACAGCACAGCCAGACCAGACACCAGGCTCCTCCCAACACCTGTCTGGGGACAGAGAGGAGGGAACAGACCTCTCAATCCTAGAGAGGACCTCTCAATCCCACCTATGAAAGGGCCAAGAGTCCTTCTAGAGACCAGTTGACGTAAGAGCCCAGAGTGCCCCAGCTCGCCGTGGCCATCAGCTCCTGACCCTGCTAGGCACAGGCTTCACCCAAATCACACACTGCACCTGCAGAGCCCTCCCCAGGCAGAGCCTGTCCTCTCCGCCTTCCTGAGGGATCCTCGGGCTGCAGACACTCCTGAGTGAGGCTGTACCAACAGCAGCATGACTTCAGAGTGCAGGGAGCGGGGAGTTTCCCTCTCCCCAAGCCAGGGCAAGGGAGCACCTCCCTGCAGGGGAGGCTGAAGGGACAGGCAGCTCCATGCACCCTTTCCTGGACCAGAGCCAGCCTTCCTGGCTGCCAGCAGCGCCAGGCTGGGTTAAGCACAATCACTGGGTTAAGTGATGGGTTCCCCAGGGTGCAGCAGCTTAGTTACACTCTTGAAGAGACACTGCCCTGTGCCCCTGAGCCCAAGTGACACACGTGGCACCCACTGCTGTCCCTGCTGGGGTTCAGCTGCTGCTGCAGGCTCCAGCCCACACACACGGCAGCCACACCTCGCTGCAGACCTCACAGCAAAACCACTCTCGTAGTTTAAAGTTTACCAACTCCTTCTGTCATTTCAACAGCCTCCCTCTCCAGGGATCACCCCCTGAGGTGCACACTACCCCTCTGCCTGCCGCCATGGAGGGGCCTCTCCCCAGACCCCGCTGCAGCCAAGCTGTGAGGCTGAGACTGTAGATACAGAGCCTTTTCCACCTCTCACAAAAGAGAGGAGAACAAAAGAAGTGTGTCAGTTTTAAACGAAGAAGGTAAGAAGCAAACTTACACATGCTGACCCCAACAGTTTTTCCAAAAATCATGAACGGCTGATGCTGCATCAAAGTTTCCACATGGGGCCCCAGTAGCAGCCCTGGTGCCATGCTGGGTGCCCAGCCCTGACCACATCTCAAAAAAACACTCCATAACCAAGGGGAAAGCTCTCTACCACTCACCAGATCGTTGTGAGCTTTACTGAAATCACCAGGCACCTTCAGAGTGAGGGAGCAGCTCCCTGGCCAAGCAAGGCGTGGCTGGGGCTGGAGCTGGGGCACTTTATTGATCTCCAGTGGCTGCTGAGCTAGAGAAACGTCTCCTGCCACAGGATCTTACCACCCCACCAGAATGAGCAGAACATTTAAAGGGGTCAGGAAAGAAAATTTAGGACACGAGAAACATCCCTCCATGAGCCAAACCATCGAGGCTCCCTTGCCAGCACAGCTGCCCATCACAGCTTCGTGTGAAGCCTCTGCTGCTGCCAGCCCTAAAGTCCATGAGGCTTCAAAGCCCTAGGACAGCAGAAGCCCCCCCCATTATCTCACAAAAGAAAAGATTCAACAACATAAATGACATTTAGACAGGAGGAGGGGTGGCGGTGCCAAGCCCGGCTGTGCAGTGTGACAGGGCACCGCCTGAAGCCCCCACGCTGGTGGCGCTTGGCTCTCCCACATCCCTGGCTGTGGACTGCAGCAGGGATGGCCCCACCAAGCTCAGCACGAATCCGTGGTGGGTCACAGCTCAGCAGGAGCAGGGTGAGGCATGAAACGGAGCACGCAGGGCGGGTGGGAGCTCTGCAGGCTGGATCCTGCCGGGCAGATGCTGCCGGGAGGGTAGGGATAAACGCTGAAGCCGGGGAAATCCGTGCAGATTGTTGTGGGGAAAACAAAACCCGCTCCATTTCAACTGGGAGGCCGCGGGGGAAAGCCCGGGGAGCAGGGAACCTCGCTAAAACCTCTGCTCCGCGCACGCCTTTAGCTTTCGGTGGCATCGCAGCACCATCTGTTGGAAGGCGTGGAAGCCGGCCAGGCTGCTCCGCAGCTCGCAGGGATGCGGGACCGGCACCGCGCCCCGCTCACACCGACGGGCAGGATGGAGACAGCGGCCCCAGAGCCCCGGTTCACCCCCGTGGTTATCAGCCAGAGGCTGGTAAATGCGCGCTTCCCCCTCAGAAGGCAACCTCCTAAAACCCCATTAATGTGACATCCACCTCACACCTGGGTGCTCCTTCCCGCTGCTGGACCTGGTGGCTGCATCAGCAGGAGGACACGGACGTGGCCCTCAGCAGAGAAATGTGAAATGCAGGAGCCTCGTGAAGAGGAGATGTCGCAGAGGGGTCACTGCATCCTGAGCCCGTGGCACAAGCTGCACAGACAGCATGGAAATTGCTCAGCAGGGGATGATAGATCTGCTCCAGGGACAAAATCTAGCCCTTTGTGACCCTTTGGTTGGACACAGGGCTGGTCTGTACACTTGGAAAGGTTGGCATGTGTTGAAACACAAGAAGTACACATGCATCATGGCTTTCTCATGGGAGATCTCTGACTTCTTGTCTGGAATTCAGCAGGGCAGGCCAAGTGGCACAAACCTCTGCTCTCCCTCCCTTCCCAGCAGCAGGCTCAGTGCCCTTGCACCCGTGAAGCAGCCGTGATGCCAGAGCAAGGGTGTTACCTCTGGAAAAGGTGAGCACGCTGCAGTGGTCCTTGCACGCTGACAAGAACCCACATTTGGATTTGGGCTGATCACCTACTGCCTGCCCAAACAACTCTGAACTTCATTTTCGCTGAGAAAAGCCCTTCTCAATGCCCTGTGCCAGCTTCAGGGATTTCAGAGCAGTGAATGCTGCCCTGGGGGCTGAGCTCCCACAGCTGGAGCACTCACTCTGCTGGGCGTTCCTGCGATGCCCTCTCTGTGCTGTGCACACACTCATCCCCGGACCAGCACTGGCACTGCCCCTCCTCCTGCTGCCGGGGCTGAGCTGCCCCTGCCCTGCGTCCTGCAGCTCACCAAACACATTTCAGCTAAAAACATAACAAAGAGAAGGGGATTTCCAAAGTCTGCCTCTGGTCAGCGTGCTGCTGCCTGGCCTCGCCGTGCCCGGTGCCTGCAGAGCATCCACACAGGGGCTGCAGCAGCAGCATTCCTGCTCCACTGGCCCCAGGTCAGCAGCACCTGGGGATTCCTGGGCAGGCCTAAGTGTCCAGACCTGGTGACCCTCCTTCTGCTTCCTCGCCAGCACCTGCAGGGGCGCAGGCTCCACTGCTGCAGCCAGATTCCTTCTCTGCATCCATGCACTGCCTTCCTCCCCTGCATTCCCATTTTATGTAATTGGCCGTGTCAAAAGAGCCCTTATATAACCACAGCCACCCCAGGCACGTCTCGAAACACATGCATGCCTCCCCTCTCTGTCAGCTGTGATCTTTTGCACATGGATGGATTCAACCCTTATCCAGGAACTACTAAAAATAAAAGAAACCACACTGGCAAGCATCAGGGACTCACAGAGCTTGGCATAACAGTGGCATAACTCTCACAGGCAGTGTCTGTATACTGGAGCATAAAGACCTGGGCATAACACGTGCCAGTGGGAAAAGAATAACTTGCTTTGCTCAGTCGCCTTCTCTGCATTCAAGCAGAGCAAATTCTCTTAATGAAAATGTCCTTTTTTAATCTTTGCAAGTGCACAGATCTGTGTGCAAGCCATCCATACAGACCAAGGACCTGCACAGAGGCTAAAAAACACTTTGGACAAAGTTATTTTAATCATCTAAGTGATTCCATTGATTTTCCTGGGCTACTTTCATATCTAAATTAATCTGAACATTTGCATGACTTCTGTCCAAAAGTTTACTGTCTAAAAGCATTGGCACAAGAACTCCCCATGAGATCAGCTTTATCATTGGCACAGGGAATCACATTGACTGCTCACATGGGCAGGGGCAGAGGATCACTTACAGATGGAACAGGCTGGAGCCTGTTGTGCAGAGGTGAACCCAAGGGGCACTTTGGCTCCAGCCTCAGGGAAAGCCAGATCAGGGTCGAGATAAGCAGGGGCACGATTTGTTTGCAAAGCGAAGAGAGGCTCACTCCACCTGGCCAGGCACTGCAGCCTTACCTCTCTCTGGCAGCAAGACTTTGTAGTTTCTTTTTCTGTTCATCTCCCTACTCTGCCACCACGTCCCGTGTGTCCTGGCAGGTGTCTCTTCTCACCCCTGCCATCAGTAGCTGCAAAGCTACTAACTCCCTGCCAAAAGGAGATGGGATCTGATCACATCTGTTGAAATTATTTTGGCCTAACACAGCTCCAGGGATGCTGAAGGCAAACAGTTGTTTGTTCCTTTTCACAGTCAGCGTTTCATTTCACAAGGCTCATTGCAGCAGCCCTTCGATGCCCACATAGGCTACCAAAGTGTTGTCTGGCCTGAAAATCATCTTCATTTATGAGATGATATCAAAGCCTTGGGCTTGGGAGGCTGTGCTGACATCATCTAATGATGGTCTTTTTGGAAGGACCACAGGTTGTGTCAGGGTTATTGATGGTGACCGTGGAGTCACCACATAGAGGCCAATCAGTCACTAATCACTTACTCACATGAATGACTTTTCCAGCCCAGCAATTCAGCTGGCACAGAAATGACAGTGGCTTTCTCCTGCTCTGATTTGGGTAGAGCTGGGCTTTGTCCAGCCTGGACAGCAGCTCACTGTCAGCCCCTGGGCATGACTCCCTCTCCGAGATTCCCAGCAGCGAGGCTGCAGTGCCTGGCAGGTCACACTGCCTGGGCCGGTGGAGACACCCAGCACTCCCAGAGAGGCAGGAGAGCAGGAATTTGGGAACAGGAGATGCACTCTCTGCACTGAGATGCTCTGTTTTCCTGTTTTTACTTTTTTTTTTGATGAAATGGATGCAATTTGAGTATGACTTAAGTCACAAGATTGAATTTAGATTGCCCACATTTTAGAAAAGTTACCACATTTGGGCAAAAATGTTGTGTTCCTGGTGGAAAAATTCAGACGGCCATGTGCTCAACAGCCCTACCTCAGACACACAGGTGTTGGGCTGGCACCTGTGGCTGATCCCTGGCTCCTGACTGTGCGGACACCACAAAAATCCACATCTTTCGGGGTGGCTGAGGGAAAGAACACGGAATCCAGCCGTCAGAAACCAGCATTTTGACAGAAAATTTCCAGGCGTCTCTGATGAAAAATCAGAACCCTCCACGAGCCGCCCTTGGCTGCCGCCTCCCCATCCCTGCCCGGCTGCTTCCCCCGGGAGAGCTCGCCGTCTTCGGAGCATTAATTAATGGATCTCCTCGCACAGTGGAGTGCCTCGCTGCGAGCCCAGGCGGGGGTTTCTGGCTCGCTGCGAGCCCAGGCGGGGGTTTCTGGCTCGCTGCGAGCCCAGGCGGGGGGTTCTGGCTCGCTCCCCTCCCGGCCGAGCGCAGCCGCCCGAGCCCCGCGGAGCCGCAGCGGCAGCGGCCGGGAAGGGCGGCTGTGCCCCCCAGCCGTCCCTCCTGGGCAGCCGGGGCACAGGGTGGTGCAGCCACTGCGGTTTGCTGAAGTCCAGCGCTTTCCTCCTGTTGGGAACAGTGGATGGGCTTTTTCTAAACTGGCTGCGGTTCCCAGCGAAGTTATTTTACTTTAAACGTTAGGCTCTCCAGAACAGAACGGCGTTCTGAAGGATCGTCTGAGCGTTGTGTTCGCACTGAGACAAAACGCCCAGTGCGATTTTTGTTCGCATTTTCCCGAAGGTGCAGTTCAATCACGCTCAGTCTCAGCTAAAGCGAAGCAAATGCTGGGCAGGGGTAGGGAAGCACGACGCAGTGCACACAAGCACGACACAAACTACAGCCTGCTTTTCTCCTGAAAGCATCCCGACTCCCCCCAAATCCGCCACATCTCTGCTCCCAAATGCACAGGGCTGTCACAGGAATAAATGCACGAAGGCTGTGTGTGCTGAACTGCAGTGGTAGGCAGGACCATAACACAGAGCAAATGCCTCGCCAGATTTACAGAAAAACCATTGCAAAGAATTGTTCATATGAGAGAAGCTGGGCCCATTTAGCCTCAAACAACGCCTAAGTGAGTTGATCACCCATTTCCTCCCGAGGCACAAGGACCTTGCTGACCAAACACAAGTTCACCTCTGAGCCAGCCGTCCACACTCCCAGGTGTCAGAGTCAGGAACTGGGATCTGGCAGCTATGGCCCAGTACAGAGTCCATTGTGCTCTGCAGTGTCTCTGCACAAGCACACAGCAAGGACATGAGCATTGACAGAAACATGCTCCTAAAGCTGGGGTGATGCTGGGCTGCCAGTGACAGATGCCAGGGATAACCCTGCAGACCCAGCACAGGAGGATGCTCTGGGAGGGATGCAGCCTGGTGGTTTCAGTGCAGTGCTGAGCAGCAGTTTAGGTCAAAATGTTAAATTCACCCCTATTTTTTCGATTTGGTTCAGTATAGAAAAGTCTCTTCAGGTTGAACAACAAATAATGTTTTAGCAACAGATCCATCTTCTGTGGTCAGTCACCAGCCTCCCCATTCACCCCATACACCCCCCTTGTCTACTCGACCCTGCTCCTAACTTCCGCTGTGGGATTTCAAACCTGCACTTGGACATTTTATTTCACCATCTTTGTTTCCCACCTTCCTTTCCCTTCTCATGCAGTTGATACCGTTAGATCAAAGCATTGCGATGCTTCGTGGAGCTGTTGGGAAACCAAAAGCCCTCTGGCTCAGGAGTCTTCCTCAGCAAGCTTTGTCAGCTCCCCCAGTCACAGGAAAGTAAAGCTGGGTCAAGCCAACAGCACAGCCTGTGACAGCACAAAGCATCCATCTCTGGGGATAAACAAGTTATTTGCATGCTTTTTCACTCTTCAGCATCGTGCTCTGCAGCCACTGTAAATAGTAAAACAAAGCCACGCTTCATCCTGCTGCCCAGAGGCCTCCATCTTCCCCGGGTGCAATGGCAAACAACAGGCAAGCGAATTCTCTCCCAAACATAAACAGAACAATGATTCAACCCAGTCGTTTGGTGCTTTTTTTCCCACATGGGTGTACAAATGCACCTGCCAGATCAGGAAAGTATAAATATTATGTGGGTACATAGCTGCGTGCAGCACCTGGAGCTGTGTTTGCAGGAGGCTGGAGCTCACACACCCCCAGGACTGGGACCTCTCCTCTGGCCAGGTCAGAGCTGGGAAATACCTGCAGTGCCATGACTGCTGAGGGGCTTGCTAACCAAACACAGTGCTGCTTGCACCCATGCTTGCAAAACCCAACACCTGAAATGCCCTTTCAGGCTCCAATCTTCGGCTGTGGCAGCCCAGCTCCTGCCCCAAGGCACGGTCCCTGGTCCTGCCTGCCAGCTGGGAGCACTCCAGGGCTGGGGGGCACAGCCAACCACTGCTGCCCTTCCAGGGATGCTGCAGAGACAGTTTGTGTGCACACATCCCGTTTAACCACAGACTTTCTGCCTGTGCAGCACCTATTTGGGTACCATTCCTTAGAAAGAAGCTCATGAAATTCAACCATTAGTATTTCTAAAATGAAGTTTATAATTTTCTTTCTGTTCAATTCCTTCACTTTAGATCCTGAAGATAGAAAGGGCCTTTTATTCTTCCCTGCTGTAATATTAACCCCAGGGAAGAGCAGAAACCAGAAGGAGCCTGGAGGAATGTGACCCTCGATGGCCTCAGAAACATCTGATGTCCTCCAAAGCCCCTTTCAATATCAGCCAGATCTGCAGCCTGAACCCGAACAAAACAAAATCCCTCTGTGCCACGCAGGAGGAACATCAGCTGGCCAAAGGCAGGGGGAGAAAAAGGGCCACGTTTTCACAGCTGTGTTTGCCAGGTAGCTTTGCCAATGATAATTTAATCCATAGCCCCCCTGACCTGGCCACGTCTGGTGGCACTGAGTGTCCCTTCAAATGCTGCTGTCTCCTTGTGGGCCTCTGACTCTCCAGTTTTCCAAGGGGCTGCAGTGAGGACACCCTGCCCTTCCACAGCTCCAGGGCAGGCAGAGGGAGGACTCAAAGGCCTGCCCAAGAGGCAGGAGGGAGCAGGCTTGGGCTGCCTCTTGTCAGCAGGGCAGTGGCTCCTGTAAAGGCATCCTGACAAACGAGTGTCTCTGGCCTTTGACTGCCTCTCCGAGTGTGACAGCAGTGACATCCTGCACCAAAGAGAGGGGGTGAAAGGTGCAGACCTTTGAATCAGGTGCACCTAAACCTCTCCCTCATGGTGAGCTCCATGAAGAAGATCAAAAGGCTTCTGACCTCAAACAGCCAGGCATCACCTGAAAGGGGGAAAAAAAAGACACTTAACTTTCTAAACAAATTCAAAGTCAAACTATTGGTGGCAGAACACGCTGCTCTCTGCCTACCCTATTTCAAGGCCTGGCTGTGAGTCAGTGGTGCTTGAGCTGCAGCCAGCTCTGCCTGTCCAAGTGGATCCCTGGGGAGCCCCAGGCCTGGCTGCTTTGTGCCCACGGCTCTGCAGTGTCCTGATCTCTGTGCTGAGCAGATCCTGCTCCAGGCTGTGCTCCCTTGTCTCCAGTGTCCTGCCCAGATCTCCAACCTTCCCTCTGAATGTGCTCAGCAGCACCCCGGGGAAATGGCAGCCACCAGCCCCAGCTTCAGAGGGAGCACCTGATGCAGTCCCTGCCGTAAGGAGCACAAACAGAACTGCACATAACACAACACAAAAAGAAACAGGGAATGAAAGGCAATGTTTGTGACAGAGGGCGTGGAAGATCCCCCTTGAACCTCGTGAGTTCTGCACGTCAGTGCCCTCCAGTGTCACTCAGCCCGTGGGGAGGGTGATGCCCAGGGACAGGGTGGGTGCTGTGCTGCGCACTGCAAGTCTTGGCTGAGTCTCCCCAGCAAACAGCCCCTTCTCCCAAGCTGCCCAGCTCAGCTTGTGTGGTCCCCCCTCTCCTCCCCAGCCACAGGCAGCATTCCTAAGGGCAGCTGCCAAGGAAACATCCTGCATCCGTAACACAAGAGCTTCACTCTCCTTCCTCAAACAGCCTCAGTCGAAAATGCTGTGCCTTGACCAAGTCCCAACAACAGCAACTGTGCCAGCCCCAAGCCACGGGCAAACGTTCACCATCCTAACTCGGAAATAAAAGCCCAGTTAACAGCCCGTTAGCTCCGGGGCTGCCTCTGAGGGAAGGCACACAGCAGGACGGGCTCATCTCACTGTGATGGCCCTGTCACCAGAAACATCACTGAGTCCAGACAAGCTTCAGGTGATGAAAACTGTACTGCAGCACAAGGACTTTCTTTCTGACCTTCGAGTCTCCCTTTTGCTGAGACACATCCCTGTGTCCTCACAGCCTGAGCAGTCGCTCTGCTGGAGCCATTTGTGACGTGTGATGTTCCTGCCCAAACCCCATTTCCTTCCTTCCAAAGCACTAAGATTTGCTTATGACTCAGCCTCAATAAAACACACAGCAAGGACCATTGCAATGTATGTGCAATGCAGGGATAAAATTCACAGGCCACATTCTTTAGGCCAGAATCTCCACTGCCCTTTATTTACCCTCAAAAACAACATTAACTCACGCTAGCTCTCGGTGCAAAGTGAATCCACCAGCGAAGGAGCAGTTTTAAAGGGAATCTATCTCCATGTGATAAATCAGGTGATGTCTGGGACTGCAGAGGCTCTGTGATGGCCCTGGAGAGCCCACGCTGCCAAGCCTGTCCAGGACTTAGGGCAGCAGTGCTCCCCAGCCATGCTCTGCCTCAACAGAGATCCCCCAGCTCCGAGGAAATCACTTGCTGAGAAGAGTGGGTGGAAAGCAGAGAGGGAAGCCACGGGGATTTTCTTCGAGTCTAGCATTCACAAATCTGGAAAGAGCATTTCAGGCAAAGCCTCGTTTACTCTCCGTGAAGCTGGAGAGGCTGTGGTTTCTCCCTGTTGGTGTTTGAGAACTGGCCCCAGGGTGTACCTGGTGGTGAGCCAGAGCTCTCCGAGTCCTCTTGGCACAGAATGGCCTTGAAGAGCTTTGCTCTTTACAACAGTGCACGAGAAGTGAGTAGGGAGCTCACTCTGGGGGAGGTAAATGGCATTTTCTGTCCTGTGCAGGGCTGGAGACTGAGACTCAGCATCCTGTATTAATCCACCAGTCAAAAGTCTCTCACGATATGCATTTGAAATCTGATCCTAAATTCTCTGAAGTTACGCTTTTCACTGAATTTAGTGGAATTTCACACAATTTCTCTAATCTCTCTGGTTTTCTTTTTAAGCAGCCACTTGCTTTCATAAGACAGACATCCAGGCACCCAGTGTTCTCTAACAAAAATAAAGCTTGTGAGTGTCCAAGCACAGGAACAGAGTGAAGGGAAATAAAGGGGAGTTATAAACCCCCAAAAAACAACCAACCAAAAAAAACCCTCACCAAACAAATAATTCTAATTTCTAATAAGCAATATAAATATGGCCACTTTGCATAAATTCAGATTGACTCCAGACACAGTCAAAAAGTATCCGTAAAGTGCATGAAATCTACTTTTTACAGATGTGAACTAAGAGGCTTATGGAAAAACATCCATAAAAAAAATCTCTTCTTTAAAGTTTCAGTATGACATGCAGCACTGAACTTGAGGGTTACTTCAGACATGCTTTCAGGCAGCAACACCCTAGTGTAACACCAAGTGAGCTGAGGATAATTGTAATGAAACAGCCTCTATGGCACCAGCTTTCCTTTCCTATCAGCAGTCCTGCAGGATGCTGTAACACAGCTCAATTATGTAAGAAAAAACCCACAGATTTTAGGAAGGACTCCAGGGAGCGGTGCTCCACAGGGATCACAGGTGCAGTTCAGCACGTGTTGTCCAGCTCAGAAGTCATTTCTGTGCCTGAAACAGAAAAATCACAACTGAACAGTGCATTTCAGGCACTGCAGTAAGCTGCTCTCGGGTCTGGGGGGAACAGGGGCCACTCCTCCAGATGAGGAGAATAAACCACCCCTCAATCCCTCATTCCAGCTGTGGATTCAGACTTGCTCAGGTTTACACCAGCTGAGATTCTGGCCCAAAGACTGGCAGAAAATGAGCTATCAGTGACAACAGATGGAAGGGCAGGACAAGGACAGGGCTGAAAGAGCTTTTCAGAGCAATTCTTCTCCTTCCCTGTGAAAGCTGTAGTGTAGCTCCTCAGTAAAGGTCCTTTGATTCCTGCTGAGCTCTGCTGGTCAATACAAAGATGTGACCCTTTCTTAAGGTCGTCTTGTATCCATGAGGATAAAATCCAGCAGAGGCAGGATAACCAGTGGGTTTTTTCCTTTCTTTTTTCCCCCTTTCCCTTGGTTATTGGTCACGACTTAGTTTGCTCTTGTTAAGTTTACTGGAACCAGCATTTTACCCCACATGTTCACTGTGATGAGATCCTGGTTTCCTTTGCATTAAATCTCCATGAAATTTAGACGTTCTGTAAATGAGGAAGGTTTCCTGGTCTGCCTCCACTTACAGAATTACCATCGTGGTCTGAGTTAGATAAACCAGGAACGTCTCAATGTGTAACTTCTAAAGGCAAACCCGAGCATTTAATCCATCAGCTTCTCAGGTTGTTCCCGAGATCCCGGCGAGCTTCTCCGTGGCCAGCAGGTGACAGTGTCAGCAACAGAAACCCCGAGCACATCACGAAGAGGGGATTGATCAATCATCTGCGAGGATGCAACGTTATTTTTTTGGTTTTAGATACATAGACAGTCCACAGCGGGGGACAATATTTTTCACCAAACATGCCACTAAAGAGCAAGGCCAGAAAAAAAATCCAGGCGTGATTTCCTGCCTCCCTGAGGCGATATTACAGATAAGGGCATTAATGACACTGCATTCAAGAGGTACCAGCACCATTCTTAGCAGCATTCAGAAAAAACCCTTTACACCCCAGAGTGTGAAGGCAGCAGATGTAAATAAAAGCACTTATAAATCAAGCCCATTTGAAGCATAAGTGCATTCAAGGGTGGCACAGCTACACTGGCTGGAATCTTTAATGTGTTAAGGAGGGAACAGGATGTAGAGCATCTCTGTGTGCATCGTAGGTGGCTGTAACATCTTCCTGCAGCAGTCACTCTAAGAAACCTCGCTGCACCCAGCACCATCCACAGCTACACACCACAAGGAAGCTCTAGGCTCTCCAGCAGAAGCTGCTGTTCTTGGCCAGGGTCACTGTTTCCCCGACACATTCAGTTTTAAGGAAGTTTTCCCATGCTCAGAACAGAAAGCCACAAATCATTTGCTTGATCAAATTTACTTCAGTACAATTGGGGCTTTGCCTGCGCAAAGGTCAAGTATAAACTTTTTAAATCTAAATGGTTTGGGCAGTTTGAGATTTACCATTGCCCCTTCTCCCCTTCTCCTCACTAACCCCATTTGGTGACTCAGACCCATTTCACAGAACGCTGTGGAGAGCAGACTCTGCCTTGGGCAGGGCAAGGAGCGACGTGTGAAACCCTCTGCAGCAAGAGAGAGCCCAGCTCCCGGTGGTCACACAAATCTCGCTGTCTCCTCGATGCTGCCAACCAATGGCAGCCCCAGGATTTGTATCCTGCCCCGAGAAAAAGCAGGGCAAGTATTAGGCAAACTAATCACGCTGCAGGGATTTGTGGTAATGAAAAGTACCTCTGCTCGGGGGTCAGAAACGGTGTGAATCAACCACACACCATTGCCGGGGGCAAATTCACCTGCTATCTCCTTGTTCTCTTCTGTCACACCCATTGTTGGGGCTTCTCAACATCTAGGAGCAGACACCAGAGCCTGGCCGCGCCATGATTAAGGCTCACAGTCGGTGTCAGGGCAGTCTAAAGCGATTTACAGAGGGTTGGCTTCCCCCTGTGCCGTGCAGCCCTGCCTGTGCCTGGGGCCTCTGCACGCTCCCTAATGCAAACAAAGTAATGCAGACTGAACGATCGCCGTCATTTCCATGTGCCCACTGCCGATCTCTTAATGAAATATTCCACTTAAATTGCACTGGCACACGCACAGTTCCCTGCTGGCAGGAGCTGCCAAACCGGAGTACCCCGTGAAAAGGTTCTGCAGGAGCCGCCGCACAAAGGAGAGCTGGAAGTGAAACACTGCTCGACTGTTTTTGTGCCTGCTCCTGCAATAAACACAACACCTGCCAGGCTTTCTGAAGGGTGAGGAGAGAACAGAGGATGGAAATCGCCTTTATCCCAGGTATGGGAAAGCCAGCTGAAAGGAGGATGGCAGTCTGTGGGGATATGGATTTGGCATGCATGGGTGGGTGAGTGGTGTCCACTGCTGTAACAGCCTTGCTCCCTCCTGTCAAATCCTGCTGGGAGCACTGCTGCAGAACAGAAACACTGGGAGCATGCAGCACCACACAGACTCCTTGTTCACCTATTGTCACCAGCAGTAAAGCAAATATTGGTGGGGGGGAAAGCTAAAAACCTGCTCAATGACCAAATGTGTCCTGTAGGAAATAGGAGGAGTAAAATCACTGGAAAGCAGGGGGGTTTTTAAAAGTTGACTATAGTGTACACTCAGTCTAAAACAAAGGCAGATACCATACATGTTCTTCACTGTTACAGAGATGAACAGAAGCACTGAGCTTACCCCTCTTCAGGCCATCAGCTCTGGGAGAATTGCATGGCATAAGTGGAGGTCTCCAAATTTCGCCTTTACTTTGGCCTTGCACACCTCACCCCTTCCCCAGCCTCCTCTAA
The DNA here is from genome assembly GCA_013398015.1 of Oreocharis arfaki. Lineage (NCBI taxonomy): Eukaryota > Metazoa > Chordata > Aves > Passeriformes > Paramythiidae > Oreocharis > Oreocharis arfaki. Next base: position 735,574 of record VZRR01004857.1, read on the forward strand.
GCACTGATCACATGCAAGCAGTCGCTGGCTACGGGCGCTGCAGGGTCCCAGGAACTGATGTAGGAGTAGGGAGCACCATCTGAAATCAGGGAACTCACACAGCCTGCCTGGGTCACAGCACCCACTCCATCCTTCCACCTGCTCTCTCGAGGTGAGGAAATGATGAAGGTGCTGATGATTTAGTGTTTGACTGATAGAAATACTTTTCCCTTTAATAAAAATTTATTTTAAGAGCATATTTTTCAAAGCTAACCAGGTGGAAAGTAATGCAACAGGGGCTGTGATTTAGTCCAGCTGCTCTACTAAGTCCTCCTATAATTTCCTGGATGATTCAGAATCCTGTCCTACACTTTTTCATGGTAGCTAACACTAAAAAACTCCTTCAGTAGGAGAGAAATCAGCCCTGTTCCGTACTGATCCACCAGCAATGGCTGAGAGGGGCATTATCTTCCCTGTTCTATCAGTACAAGGCAAATGGGGGAGGCGGCTTCCTTCAGGGAGCCAGGGCTGTGTGAGAGACACAGGAAGAAGGGAACAATGCCCAAGATTTGCATTTGCTGAAGGGCTCAGTACATTGCTCCCTTGTGAGCCGGCCAAGACCGACAGCACATGAATCCTTGTGATTCATCCTCCCCCCTGGTCTACCTCTCTGTATCCAGCATGGCACAGAGAACTCTGTGTGTTTATTTATGCACAAAAAGGTCTTTACTTGGTGCTGTAGTATTTGGGTGCTTGGCTCAGGCTCCCAAGATGGAGCAGGGGTACAGACTGATCTGTTGAATCAGTATTTTCCACTTTTCTGCCAGACTGCTGGGTGACCTTGGGCAGTTTACAGCAACTTTACCTCTCATCACCTCGGTTTCTGTAAAATTATCCTGCTTAACTTTGAATGGAGTGTAGCTGTTGACTGATGCAAGGGCAGGGTGTATTGTTTACATGTGACCCAAATAAAGCCAGTGCCTAAAACCTGAAATCAGTAAGACAGAGAAGGCGAGAAAGAAAAGAGCAGAAATGTGAAATCGTTCCTCAGCTTTTCTCCCCCCGCTGCCTTGCCCAAACGCGGGCAATTACAGCCCAACCCCACCATCTGATTTACTCCGTGTCAGCCACGCTGAGAAGTTCAGGTTACCCCCCAAGGCATCATAAATGACAGGTAAATAAGCCCACGCATGTTAGGAAGAGTCTCTGTAAAGGTTACAGTCCCGCTGTGCTGAAGAATGCACGTTTCAGGGCAGATATTTCCCTTCGGAAGACTCTGGATACGGAAACCTGGCAAGAAGGGCAGATGTTCAGCAAGGACACACTCCGGGCGCTCCCCGCTGCCGATGCCATGTCAGCCGTGCCTGCCCAGACTCTGATTAGTGCTTCAAGTGGAAGTGTAACCCAGGGATGCAGGGGTCCATAGCCCAGGGATGCGGGGGTGCATAGCCCAGGGATGCAGGGGTGCATAGCCCAGGGATGCGCGGGTGCATAGCCCAGGGATGCGGGGGTGCATAGCCCAGGGATGCGGGGGTCCATAGCCCAGGGATGCGGGGGTGCATAGCCCAGGGATGC